>OY101450.1:109852014-110452014 GCA_956483635.1 Panzeria rudis | reverse complement strand
TACCATGTACCCATAGCCGTACTATACTTTATGGTACATTGGACTAAATAAGTTTAATTTGAAAGCTTTTTTCTTTAATAAAATAACTACAAAATCGATGTAATTTTAGACAAGGAGAAATTTTCAACACAAATTTAGACAATATATGATCGTAAATTTGAACAATGTTTTAGAGTGTAACTATGACAGAATTTTAGTCACATGTATAAAATGCACTTTTCTAATATTTCCGCTTTACAAAGTTTAAAATGAAAAGTGTGAATGTGTAGTTTTTTTTATTTCACTTTTAATGTCTGTAATTTATTTTTTGTCAGTCTGTCTGTATACTTTTGTTTATAAATCGAATTTTTTTATAAAACATTTAAGGTAAACTTGCAATTGAAATGTTTGCCTACATTTAAGTGAGTTTTTTCATATTTTTTTTACTTTACTGCTATTTATAATGTCTAGTTCAAGTTTAGCACTTATTTTCTTTTTGCAACTAGATTTATTTATAACAAAAATTTACAAAAGCAACAACTAAACATGATCAACATTACAGAAAATAATTGCTTTTCCTGCTGAGTGACTAAGTTAAAGCAATTAGATTGTTTGCAGTTGAGTAAAAAAAAGTTAAACTAAAAATAAAAAATGCCATATTAGGCAGACATATTTAGTAATTTGTTTGTTGAGAGTAACAAAAAAAAATTTAAGCTTTAATATAAAATTAACGTCCTTAAACTTGTCTCATTTTATTATCTGATGGGGCTAATTGTGTCAGTTAATAGAGTTTTTATTTAAAAAATATTAATTGAAATTGGTGATTGAAATTAGTTTTATTAGAAAGCTGTAAACTTGAAATGCTTTTTGTAAGTCAATCAATTTTTTTTCATGAAATTTAAGGAAATTTTTTTACTTTGTATGCAAATGTGCAAAGCTGACTTCATTTGAAATGTTTCAGCAACATGTGGTGGCATAAAAATGTTTGTAAATATTTACCGATATTTTTCGTACAACAACATAAATTATTATTTTTAATGAAAGGAAGCGGAAAAATAAACTGTTTACAGCTTCTATAAAAGTTGAGTTTTACTCATGAATTCATTTCAATATGACCTTAAAATATATTTTGCTTCCAAAAACCATTTCCACAGAAACTGATATAGTTTCGCAGAAAGTTTAAATAACATTTGCGCTCTCTTACAGTGTGTGCAAAACTTAACACATTAACGGCCCTTTTCACAATGTGCGATTAAAAGCTAACGACGACTTTAACGGCAAGTTCCACGTACAAAACTTGCCGTTAAAGTCCATGTTAAGTCTTAATCGTACATTGTGAAAAGGGCCGTAAATAGAATAAAAAACCACAGTTTTTTATACAAACAATTTAAATGAAAATTTTCCAAGATTTTAAGGGGGTTTTTTTAGTGGCTCTCGTACAAGTTCAGCAAAATCTAAATGATTTTTTTCTGCATAAATTAAACATAAATTTACAAGTCAGCATTTACGATTTCTGCGAAATCAGTTTGTACTTTCGAAATATAGTGTTAATTATTTAAATAAAAATTAAGAGCTTGATACATAAATATTGTACACAGATTATAAAGCGAATGGTTCAAGTAAAGAGTATTCCAATAAGCGATGGTTGATGTTGAGATGGAATAGAACTAACGCTTGTGAGGTTCGAAAAAACATTTTAAATAGTATTTTTTTATATTTTATAATACGATCGTATTAAAAAAGAAGACACTCCAAAGAAGTCATGAAAATGTAGAGTTTGCGATCCGGTGGCAGTGCAAATTTTTATCATTTCTAATGATTTTTACACAGAGTTGTCATTGCAGGAAGTTCTCTTTTTCGATTCCTAATCACCGAATTGGAAGCGATGTTAAAAAAATCCTTTTAGGCGTTCTATAATAATATTTTTCTCTATGAAAAAGCGTACAAAGTTACCGATTTTCGCAACTTGTTTCTTTTTATACGAATTAAAACGTAACATAGTGTTTTCATGTAAATTTCAGTAAATAACTGTTAATTTTTAGACAAAAATTACTTCACAAATTTCTTTAAAAAATCGATTTTTTAAAAAGCATGGTGGGTATTTTTTAAAAATATAAAGGAATTATACAAAAATAAATAAATAAAATAAATTTTTACTTGCTTTCCCACTAATTATCTGCATTTTTTTATATCGATTCTTTGGAAGCAATGAAAATGTAGTTCCTCAAAAAGGACTTCCAATTTTTTTTTACTGGGGAATAATTACAAAAATTTTCGGCACAAAAATAAGGGATCAGATTTGGCTACATTCTTTCAAAAAATAAAGACAATTAATATACAATTTTTCAGGATATTTAAGGATAAATGGTACTTTGGGACTTTAGGGATATTCGTAGCAGGAAGATATGTCATTTTTAATCAATACTTGTTAAGAGGAGACTAAAACCTTTCGAATGACATCAAAATTATTAATATCGGATGACGCGCTCTAAAGTTATATAATCTTCAATATCACGAACTTTTCTCAAAAATAGCCGAGATGACTAAGTTTAGACGGCTATAAAATAGAAGATATAAGAGGTATCGAGCTTATTCTTCCAGCAAGTGATGAGCACACAAGAGTAAAATATATATGTCGAATGTCGTAAAAGTCTGATAGGATAAAAATGCAGACCGTCTCCAAATTTTTTTTAATTACTCATACTGCTTTCACACCGATTTTCGAAAATCCAGTTTTGATCATATTACAATGTTTTAAGGTTCTAAAAAGCTATTCTGACTATTTTTATGCTCGATTTTTAATTTTTAAGCCGTGTCGAATACAGGAGGACTTAAGCTTTCCGCGTACATTGAAAGATTTTAATTTGACTTATACTTCGTGCAAATATTGTCAAAAAGAAAAAAAAACAAATATATTTTATTTTTTTAGAATTTTTAAAATTTTACATATTTTTAACCGACTTCAAAAAAGGAGGAGGTGTTTAATTCGTGTGTATTTTTTTCTTTTTTATGTTTGTACACGCATAACTCTGTCATTTGTAAACCGATTTTCAAACTTGTTTTTTTTTTTTTGAATGGGTTTGCTGACACTTTGGCCCCAATATTTTTTATACCCCGCCAGGCATAACTCTGTTGTCATTTGTGGACAAATTTTTAAAATTCTTTTTTGTTTGAAAGGGCTTGCCTGCAGTTTGGTCCCATAAATTTTTCTCGAAAATCGGTGGGGAAATTTCTCCCCCACGCATAACTTTGTCATTTGTGAGCCGATTTTTAAAATTCTTTTTCTTTTGGTTTGAAAGGGTTTGCTTGCAGTTTGGTCCCACAATTTTTCGAAAATCGTTGGGGATGTATAATTTTACATTGAAATTTTTATTAAAAAAATTGTAACTTTGCCAATTCCCAACCGATTTTAATAATTTATGGGCTTATTGTAATCGTTATAAGATACACTTTTTAGGGAAATAAAAATTTTAAATTTTCTTTTCATAATATTCCCACGAAATACCGTTTAAAAATAAAAATCGGTGCAGAAAAAATACACTGAACATTTCTTTTCTCCGTGAGTGCCAAAAGAATAGTGTTTTTTTAAATCGATAACTTGTTATTATGCAATTTTTTTAAAATGGCAAAATGATATACATTAATTAGACCTATAAGCCTCACTAAGTCGTTTTTCAGGAGCATTATCACTGTTACAGCGCATTATTAGGCTAAGGTTCGTAACGTCAGGCATGATTAACCTGACCACACATTCCGCTTTAGGCAAGATTATCCCGCTTTTAAGAGTTCGATCCCGCCTAAAATTTGTATCCCGCTTTTTCGAGTTTTAAAATTTATAATTCTCCTTTTTTAATTATTGTTCAGCCAGTACAACTCATTGAGTTAAGCCCCTTGAAAATTTAAAAAGTGCATTTTTAGACGTTGCTTCAACATTTCTAGTCCAAAGATATTTAGGGCCATATGTATAACGAAAACTTGGGATGAAGTTAGCATGAGTGATGAAATTGAATTTGTATTGTATTTGTATTTGTAGTTTTTTTTCGCAAAAATCATTATTAGAACAACCGCAAAAGCAAATGTAACGCTCAATATACAAAAATGTGAAAACATCGAAAACTATAATTTTACTTCAGCATCCTTTGAATGAGGCGAAAAATATAATATGAACAATACCTTCTCATATTTCTATTAGTAACATTGGTAAAAAATTTACATTTAAAATGAGAATCCGCCATATACAAAGTTTTCGTGAAAATTGCATACGAGAATTAAATCACTTAAGTTAATGTTAACTTACCGTTTTACCACAGCAATTCCCAGTGTTACCATTGATTTATTTTTCTTCATGCCCAGTTTTCTGAGTTTTTGTTCTACTCAAACTCTTTTGACTTGATTTTATACTTAAGTTATATATGAACATGTAAACATGTGAAAAGCTAATACCAGTAGCTAATTGTTTATTTAATATGATTATTTGGAACTTGTTTGCTTGTAAATCCAAATTGATTATTAGGCTAAGGATCGTAACGTTATATTCAGAAATAATCAGTTATTATTAATATTTCAAGGGAAAAATTAACATAAATTTAACACAATTCATTAAATTTAGAAATTTTAAAAACAATTTTCTTTGTTTCTTTGGTAACTAGTGATCGAATAAGAAAAAAAAGTATTCTGACAGACAGCTGCACTTTGAAAACCTATTTTCGCACTAAATGGCGATCTGTTACAGAAATCCATATGGGTCTTTCAACAATAATTTCAACATCTGAAACAAATATCATTAATTATTTTATTCAGGCACTATGCCTTTAAACTTTCTAAAAGCTATTTGAGTTTATTTAGAAAACTTAACTAAAAGCTTTCAAATAATTTTCAAGATTAATTGATATAAAGACAAGTTCAAATTTTCTTACTTAAACATTTTAAATTATTTTCATGATCAGCAAGCAACCCACGACAACATCTGATTAAATTCACTTTCAATTCGAAGACAAATGACACATACAAAAAATTTATAATTATTTCACAAAAGCTCTTTTTTACTTTTTCTAAGAAAACAAAATCAAGTTTATTTCATTGCATTTTAAGAAATATATGAAGAAAAAAATATTTTGCCAAAAGCGCCGGCCGGTAAAAAAAACTTGTTTCTTTTAATTCAGTTTTATTTTTGTTTCTTTACTCAGATGTGAAGGTTTTTTCAGATATTTTGTGGCTAGTGATTTTTTTTAACGTGAATTTCACATGTTTTCAAAGTTTTATGTACAGATTGCTTTGCTTGACTTTTACAGTGGCAATCGATTTTTGTTAGCAAAAAGAAATGTATAGGACTGGTTTGGTAATTTTTTTTATTTTTTTTCTTTACAATTTAGATGTTAGCGCTTAAAAAAATAAAGTGTAAGAGTAAAGGTTTTAAAAGTATTGGCTAAATTTTCATAACGATCGTTAAAGCCATGTGAGTGAGTATAAAGAATCAGTATGTGGCGTGATCAGTTTTTTTGAATGTTTGAAAAAAGAAATGGAGGAAAAAAAACAGAAAAACTCAAAATCGTGACTAAATAAGTTTAAACAAAATTTTATAAAGATAAATAGATTTTTTGTTTGTTTTAATTTCTTTAAACAATTTTGCATATACTCATGTTAATGATGATGATGATGACGACGATGATTTAATGTAGAGAAATTACTTTTTAAAAGGTGTTCATTTTTTATGTCTTTTTGTTTTTAATTATTTTCAAGAGATTAGCGATATAAAATGTGTAAATCTTGATTAACAATATCGTAGAATGTATAAAAAAAGTAAAAACTAATTTAATTACCTTTTTTAAGATATAAATTTCATTAAAACACTCCGGTTTTTCCTGTTAGATGGTGTTAAAAACTGTAAAGAGAGTACAAGAAAACATAAACGTACTGATATTAATGAAAATTATATGAAAAGCAAAACAATTATGATTAAAAAAGAATGCCAAAATTTATTAACATGTACTTCTTCTTTTAAGTTTGCTTTTGGATTATAGTCGAAATGGTTTTAATTACGAGAGAGTAGTAATCAATTAGGGAATTCACAACAGCGTTCTAAAATGTGTCTTAATATAACGACGTTTTAATTTTAGTCTTTTATTATGGGTTGGCAAGTTTGTTGTTCTTGTTTTGTGTGTAAATGAAATTTACCACCAGATGATAAGTTTAAAAGATCAAGACGCATGTTTTTTCCAATGCGGCAATATTTTAAATAAAGAATTTGTGTGTGGTTTAAGTGTGTTGGTGTTTCTTTGGCATGTTGATAGGTACCAAGCACTATCGTGCTTGTGTTGTTGTTTTTTTTTTGTTGTGTATTTTCAGTTCGTGTTCTATACATGTAAAGAGTGAGAAATATTCGGAAAATTTCGTCGTTACTTTTATTACTTTAATACGCTGTGCTTTGTATCGTTGCTCACAATGAAATTTTAAGGTGTAACGATATTGCTATTTCCAAATTTTAAGATACACATTGTGAATTCCCTAAATAAGTCTATGGAAACTATAGAAGACCTAATAAGAGTTTGAAAAATTGCATTAGAAGAAAGTCCATTAATATTTCGAAACAATACACAGAAAAAATTATCAACAAAAATTTTTCAACCAAGAGTTTGTCTAAACATAAATTTCTTTTCATGTTTCTTTGCTGAATCAATGAATTTTTTGTTTGACTTTTATTTAGGACGGAAACACCAAAAACAACTAGAAAAACTGTGTCTTAAAAAACAAGCCCGTTCACGACATACACACAAATATCAACAATTATGATAGCAAAGGGAATGAGATTGTACCAACTTTGTTTACTGAAGATTTCTCATTCATCTTTTTTAGAATCTTTAGATAAACATTTAGAACACATTTAACAAAGTGAAATTTCATATATGCTTAATCGATGATGATTATTACCTAGACAAAAATTTTGTTTGATATATTACAATAAATCCAGTAAATATTTTTGTTTGATTACGTAAACTATTTTGTTTAATATTTGTTAGTATTTTTAGACTAATTGTTTTATAAATTCAGACAAAAATATTATTTGATATTTTTCAGAAAATCCAGTAAATCTTTTTGTTTGATTTAGTAAATTGTTTTATTTACAATTTGTAAATATCTTCAGACAAATTGTTTTATAGATTTAAGCAATTTGTTCACTGCAAAAAAACACATTATTTTTCAATGAAATTGTTGAGATATTTTTGTCTATATTTACAAATTTGTTTGTAGGTCCGTTTCTAGACAAAACATTTACTATTTAATTGAATTCCTTTACAGAAAATGAAATTTAGAGTAATTTAGAGAAATTAAAGCTCATTAAATTTTAAATCGACAAAAGAACATCACAACTAACAGAAATCGTCGGGATATCTCGAGGCTCGTCGCAGTAGTGACGAGGCACAGTGCGATCGGCAGACACGCTAGCAGGATAGGACTTGCCTATAATGCATTCTGCCGTGGGTGCCGGGATCAAAGTAAAGAAGAAACAGTTTTTCACTTTCTTTGCGAGTGCCCGCCCTTGCACCTCTCAAGATACAAATTCTTGGGCAGCAATTTACTAGACGATCTATCAGACCTAGCAGAAATTGGTCTAGGTGACCTGATTAGTTATCTCAATGCGACGGGTTGGATCTAGTACCTACAACCGGATCCGTGATCTGAGTTCGAGCCTACATGGGTTGACACTGATGAGTGGAGTGGTCTGTCAAAACGGAATCTTATTGATTCTACTTTATTGCTGGCGTGCGCAATAGGCAGCCCCGTATACCAACCAACCAACCAACGAACCAAAGAATACAATCTACATGCAGCATTGGACGAAAATAGTGAATTTTCTACGAAATTCTAAATTAATCGCTTAAGAAAAGAGTAAAATCGAGTTTTAGAAATTTCTTTCAAATTACATTAGATACTCGTACATTTAAGAAAGTTATTATTTGACATATTGTTATAATATTATTTTAGCTAATAATGGTTAAGCATTGTCTATATATGCATTTCATTGGTGCTTTACCAAATCGTCGGTAGACTTCAACCACACTTTTGAACAGTTACAAACCTCTTATCTTATGTACAGACTTTCAAAAACCATTTTAGAATTTACAAATAAATTTACCTCCGCAAATATAAAATAAAAAAAAAAATGTTTTAGTAATGACAAGTGATTTGAATTTATATATACACTATTTTTATTCAGAAAGAGTTTCTTCAAAAACTTGAAATTGTCGGTCAGCGTTATTAACCAACAAAACAATATTAACAAGACATAATGAGTAACTTTTTAAGATTTCTTTAGAAAAAGAAACGCTTAAAAACAATTTTAATAATTGTCAGCTTTTTAATTGAAATGTGAAAGTATGTTACTGAAACCTTCAGGCAAAATGGTTAAAACCCAAAAAATACATAGATTTGGAAGATTTTTTTTGTGACGCTCTACATACAAATGGGAATAAAATATAAAAAAAATATTTCGCAATTAACTCAAAGCAAAAAAGTTCATTCACTTCAAGCAAAAAAAAGTAAACGAGTAACAATCATAATTATGTTTACTTCCAACAAAATTGTTATTAATCTTATTATTATTATTGTGTTGGTTAAGTTATAATCAAAAATATAACAAAATGAAAACAAAACCAATAACAAAAAAAAAAGAGGTTATCATTGGGTTATGAAAATTTTTTTTAAAAAATGTCATATAATGGATGTGACTATTTAAAAATCATTAATTCATAACTACATATTTTGTTGTCTAAAGTTAAAAGGTGTTAAGTTTGTTCATTTTGAATTGAAATGAACTTGGCATTTACTTTAACATGGTATTTGTTGGTAATAAATTAAAAATACGAGTAGGTTAAAGGAAATATCAGGCTTTAAATGATTTAAAACTAAAATGTTAATTTGATAAATATATTTTTTAATTTTTTACCCACTCATATAACGTCAGATGAAATGCAAAATCAGGTAACCAACAAAAAAGTCGAAATCGAATTTTTATTCAGTTATTGGGTATTAGTACAACGAAATGTATGTCCCTACAAACCTTTATCATAAAAGTCAGCCAAATTAAAAACGAAAATAAAGCGACTTTTTATTTACTTCAGTCACTTGAAGTATTTTATTATATTTTTTTCTCTCGGCAATAAAGCTTAAAAAAGTGTAGTTAAGTGATTTTGGATTTCAGCTAACGATATACAATATTTTATTTAGATAAAAGTATATTCCAATTGATTTTATTATTCTTTTTAAAAAGTGCACAGTGAGGACTTTCGCTAAATAAATGGTATTAAATCTGGAACTTATAAACTGCTTGTTGGATTTAGCTGAAACTTAAAACATCTTTAGAGGACGAGCCAGGCTTTATAACGCGTGTCTCGGTGGCCTTCTTGTCTAACACTACGCTTTCATTAACTAAGACACAACGTTAAATGATACGGAAAGAAATAAAGTAACACGATACAAATCGACTAATTCTACCATTATCTGAATTGCAAATAAAATCTAAATTTCTCCATCGATTTTAATGATTTGTTTAATTCCTAATATACATAGCTTTTTAATAAATGATTAAAAATTTAAAATGTTTGACTTCTTAGTTTTTTATGAGTTTCTGAAAACCAAAAAAAAAGGTTTTAATTTGAATGAAAACAATTAATATCTCACCGCCAATTTCTGAATATTTTTTTATTGTACAAAACTTTATTTTTACTATATTTATACTTTTTTTCAGAAAATCTGCGCCTATATCCACATTTATGGACATCGACAATCGACCCATAAATCTCTTTGATTTAAAAATGTTCACTGCTAAAAAAAACTTTGTTATAAACGATACATTTCATTTTAAATCAACATGAGTATAACTGAAATTTTAAATAAGTTTTATGTCAAATAATCATTTAAGTCATGTTGAATTAAAATGAAATACATTTTACATACGATGGTATTTATTTAGTGTATGTCTAAAGTAAGGTTTGAGGCTGCTGTGGCTGCGGTGGTCAACGCATTGACTACCATGCAAGTGGCACGAGTTCAGATCTTGGTTGGGACAGCCAACTACAACACAAAGTTTTCTGATGCCATGCCTATGATCATACACATCACGTAAGTAAAATAATTAGTAAGACAGCTACATTAAAGTCATGTTGTTTTAACATGATATAACTTTAATTCAACATGATTCTTCGTATTGTTTCAATATAGAATTCACGTTGTTTCAACTTGAAATAACTTTGATTCAGCATAATTCTTCGTGTTGTTCCAGTAATAAATTTACGTTGTTTCAACCCGAAATAACTTTGATTTAATATGATTCTTCGTATTATTGCAGGAGAGTTGTGGAAAATGCGGATTTGGATTGTTTAGTTTAAAATACAAATACTTTTTTGTTTTTGATTCCAAATAAAAAATTGTAAATATTTTATTTTTAATTTGAAATAGAGGAACAAAAAAGCATTTGTATTTTAAACTCAAAAATTTCAAATACATATTTTCCACAACTCTGTGCATACATCAGGAGCAACTTCATTTTGATTTAACTGTGCTGGAATATTAAATCAACATGAAATATAGTTATTGCAAAAGGAAACATTTTCTTTCAATAATATTGTTGAATTAACATGAAAAACCTATGAAACAAACTTATTACCGAAATATGTTAAATTAACCTGGTTTTCGACGATTTTACATTGAAATTTTTCTTTGTGTATACTAAAAATAATATAACTAATTTTGCCAATTAAATAGAATGACAACCGCTGAATATTTGTTGCAGGTCATAACGATGAAGCAAATTTTTTTTTGGGAAATTTTAATCTAGATTGCAAGTGTGTTAATTCGAATGAAAATACCGGATTGCATTTATCTTACATTTGAAATTCTTACAATCGATGATACTGCTGATTACCACAAACCAGAAAATATCTACAAATGGAAAATCTTGTTAATTAAAGGAAAACAAAAAACGCACACACTAGATCGGTTTGTTTGCGGTGTATTCTGGTTTTCCATTTCCATTGCAATAAATATTATTTTATGTCACTATAGAAAATACGGACAAACAGACAATTAGACAGAAAATTAAATGCAACAATAGCACAAATGCACTCGTTCATGGAGCTTTTGGAGGGGGAGACAATTTGTGGTTAACATGTGTCAAATACACACAAATGCTCAACCAAAATGCATTTTAATTTCTAGGTCAATTTATGCAGTGCGTGGTGTGTCTGTGTGTTGTGTAGATGTTTTTCCATAGCACTTTTTTTTTTGAAAAATATATGTACAAAAATATATGGACAAATAAGCAGATGATCGAAAAAATAATTATATATTTGGAAACTATGCAAAAATGTCTCAAATAATCTAAAAAATCTGCTCAGATCAAGATTTTTACCTGAGCTAACTTGAAATATGATTATTCATAGACATATATTTTTAATAGACATATATTGGAACGAAATCTAGACATGCACCACCTTGAGACTGTCGTACTAGGTACTAACGAAAAACATTTTGCTCTACATCGAATGCCATAATCTATCTGTATTAAGATGTTGAACTTGTAAGCAGACTTGGACAATCTCCAGAACATATCAATATCAATTAAATGTAATTTTTAAATTGCAATTACATACATATTTTAATTGAAACGAAAGTCTAAGGACAACACCAATCATAGGTAATTGTAATTGAAAACCCTTAAATGAAATTGCTTTTAATGGTAATAAGAAAATCAATAACAGTGATGAAGACAGAGCAGCAGTATTTTGGTAAATTTGTGCAGGGCCTTCTCCATAGTCAGCAGCTATCTGGAACATGATAGCGATTCACCACCGCCAAAGATTCGCGACATAATCAATATGGAAAATCAATGGCAATTGTCGGTATTCAAACCGTGTTGAATGGATAGCTGAGTCTTTAATTGATTCCATTCTTTGTAGTAATTTAAACGTAGCAATCGTTGCGTCAGAAATCACTACCACGACAATTAAGAGAAGGTACATAATAGGTTCGCGACATTACGCTGTAAACATTATTCTGACTTAGTTACGGAATGGAGTTTGACTGCTCGTTTTCTAACCATAGTTCTATTGAATTCATTATAGGAATTAAGGTAGTAGAGATCGCACCCATGTGAAATAGGGAAAATACTAAAAGAGCAACAAGGTTGTATCCTCTCTAATCTTGTCCCGATGCTACCGACTAATTACGATCGACACGGTATAGAAACTGGAGCTTTAACAAATACGTATGTACTAGCTCCATTAAATACATAAAGGCCCAGTGTCTGTAATGGTAGGAGGTGTTAGCCACCATGGTGAAGTTCTTAAATTAAAAGGACTCGTAAAGAAACGCGCGAACTTTTCAATGAGAGTATGAGACAAGACAACTGGTCGGGTTCGGTTGACTTCAGAAAATATTATCAAAACATAAAACCCTGTGGCAGTTGGACAACCAGCGAACATAGAGCCCTTAAAGTACTTATGTCATTGCTTCTCCCCGGCTCTCATCCTACACTCTAAAACATTACTTCAAATTTAGGATCATATATTGTCTAAGTGTCTACAAAATGTCTCCTTGTCTAAAATTATATCGATTTTGTAGTTATTTTATTAAAGAAAGAACTTTTCAAATTGAACATATTTAGTCCAAGTAGAAAAAAATTTAACATAAAGTATAATACGGCTATGGCTGGATGGTAGATACGTCAGACTACCAGTCAGGAGGTCGCGGTTCAAACCTGAACGCAGCCAATTGCTTTTTTTAACATTTTGTTCAAAAATAATGCGTGTGTAATTTTAGGTCGATAATAATCGGTAAAGTGTTGCCGACTATTATCGACCTAATTTTCAACAAAACTGTTTTAGAGTGTACACGGATTAGTATTTGACAGTGAAATAAATATATATATAGTAGCACAAATTCCCGCAAACAGAAAAATTCTAAAGTGAGTTATAAACACTTTTTGTCCGTAAAAGTCTCCGGATCAAGACGGCATTATACCAGACAAAATGTGGGATGCATTGTGCCATAGGAAAATTTGGAATAGACATGGCTTGCGTTAGGTTGTAATATTTACTAATAGCAGACCTAAAAGTCTGACCTCCTTTCTTTTTTAAACCCTGTAGGGTTTTCTAAACACCAGGGCCCTGGAGGGGATGACCGATCTTCTTCACAGAATGGAGATAAATGCCAACTTCTATCATCATTTCAGTACGCCTACACTAAAGGAAAATCAGTTAAAACTTCGCTTCACACGGTTGTTGATTTTATTAAGAAATCGATAGAGTACAAGTAGTAAGCATTGATAGCCTTTCTAGACATAGAAAGTGCATTGAGCAATGTGAAAACAGATATCATCATAAAGGCTGTAATAGGTAGTTATTTGCACTCAAAAACATTACTTCAAATTTACGATCATATATTGTCTAAATTTGTGTTGAAAATTTCTCCTTGTCTAAAATTACATCGATTTTGTAGTTATTCAATTAAAGAAAAAACCTTTCAAATTAAACATATTTAGCCCAAGTGGAAAATATGTAACATTAAGTATAATACGGCTATAGCTGAATAGTAGATACGTCAGACTATCAGTCAGGAGGTCGCGGTTCAAACCTGCATGCAGCCAGTCGCTTTTTTTAGTAAAAACATTTTGTTGAAAAATAATGCGTGTGTAATTTTAGGTCAATAATAATTTGTAAAGTGTTGCCGACTATTATCGACCTAATTTTCAACAAAAGTGTTTTAGAGTGTGACTAGTTTGGGAATTATTGTCCAAAATGATCGAATTGCAGTAGGTGGGGGCTTCTTTATTCCATACTTACAGCATGGGATACACTTTAGTCTACGCAATTAATGTAGCATCATACAGACTGAAATATCGGTATCAGAATAGCGGGCGACCGGTTAAGATACAATAGGGAAATTCCTATATGTAGCGATAGTAAGGCTGCATTACACGCTTTATCTGGTGTTTACACAATATCGAAATTGGTTAGAGAAGGCCGAACATCCCTAAGCGAGATGGCGAGACATTCCAACATAGGGCTTTTCTGGGTACCAAGGCATGCAGATGTGCCCGGTAACATTATTGCGGATGAGCTAGCCAATCCTGGTGCCCGTTTGGAAGAAAGGGACATTGACAGCAACAACTATTTAAGGAACCACAAACCTTATGGACAAATGAAATCACATGTGAAGTTTCCAGAACCATCTGGCCCTTGCATAGCTTCGCAACATCTCCAAACATACTGAGGATTCATCGCCAACATCTGTACATGCGTCTAGAAGTCATAACGGGACACTATCTGATCGGTCCTCGCGCTAGGAGATTCAATATTCCTTACAATGTCTTCTGCAGAAGTTAAGAGATGGAAGTAATCATCAAACACCTCATTTGCCGATGTCCAGCTATATCTAGAAATAGGGCGTCAAACTTGGGAAATATGTCACTTCCCGAACTTGCAGATCTTGGGAAATGCGATATAAGAGGAATAAATTCATTTATTAGACACTTGGGTTGGATTAACACCGAACCAGCTTCTGGGATAGGCACCAAAATTTTATGAATCTCTTCGTATCTACTTCAGGCAAAAAGGAATAAATGAGCCAGATGGGCCGGTGGCAGCCTGTTCAACCCAATCAATTGTTATATCCATTCTACAGCGCTACGATTTTGCTTGCTCTTTTACAGAACCTCGCTAAAAGCTCTAAGCTCATGGAACTTGACTTCAGTATGTTTGAATCTTTCCGTATGGCAAAGTCACTGCGCTGGTAGCAGCCGGTAACCACCTAGACAGACACTACCTCATATTGTCCGCAGGCTTCACTGAGACCTATAAGTGTACCGTATTAGAGTACCCAAAGTGGTCTCAATCGAAATTTTGCATTACTGCTAGAGGCATCATGCAGAGGCATCATTCGTACAAAACTTAATCAAAATCGAAAGAGATATGGTCCAAAAAGTACTTTTGTTGCTGGACTGTAAACGTTTTTACCAGTATTGCTTGTTCCATTAGAAATTCATTTAAAATGATTATATTTAACTTTAAATTTTGGCAATTAAGCACTCAATAACCATTCCTTAAGTTTTTCAATTACTTAATGAAGGTATTATTTTTCCAATTACTTATACATTACTATAACTGAATTTAATTGTAATTCATTTTTACTCCAGACTTTAATGACAAAATCATGTAATTATTAAATTACACGTGTAATTAAATACAAATTTTAATTGATTGGTCGAAGAGTAAAAATACCAAAACCAAACTGATCGTCCACATTTTTTTGCTTGCACTTTGTATGTCATAGCATGTGATATTTATGTGGATTTATGTATGCATGCGCTCGTTTGTGTGAGCGTTAGTGGTCTTTGGGTGGGAGCTTAAGTATTCATGGTTTTATTCAAGTATTTATTTTATAGTTTTTTGGTTTTATTTTTGCTTCTATTTTAATTTTAATTTTTTTTTTAGTTTGTTATCTGGTGTATAGTCTTTTGTTTTCATGTTTTTATATATTTTAGCTTGACTATCAACGAATGGGAAGTTTGTCATACAAAATTCAATATTTTTGTGGTCGCTGTTGCATTACAACATAAATTTTATCTAATTTTATTCTTCAGTCTTCTATTATGATCATATGTCTGCTTGCATGTTCTACTGCTTGCATGTAATTTATATCATATCAGGCGCACAAAATGTTATTAAAAACATTTTATTCTTTGGCGTTTATTTCAAAGTTCATTTTAGAATTATATATTTTTCTTCTATTTTAGTGTCATTACCAACATATGTTGGCTTAATTCAATTAATTCTGTTTAAGTTCATAACCATTGATAGATTTTATTTCAATTTTATTGTTAGAAAATTGTGTAAAAATTTATTTTTTCTATACTTGCTCTAATCATTTTTTATCTATATAGTTCAAGGCTTCAATAACAAATACAAATTACTTGTAAATCAAATGTGTTAAAAAAATATAGTATTTTTTATTGATTACAAAGAGTATTTAAAAGATTTCACTAATGAATTGATGAGCGATGTAGAGTTTTTTAAGATTTTTTTAAATAATGTGTTGGTTGTTATTGCAATTTTGTAATAATTATAATCATTGAAGCCTCAGCAAGAAGAGAGCATACAAATCATTAGTAAACTCATTAACAAACTGAACTTACAGTAATTCTATTGCTGGTGATTTGTCAACAAATTTTGCACGTGGTTGTCATAGGACGGAAGTGATCCAAAGAGCTAAACGGTATGGGATTAAAAGGTTGTATAGAAAAATAGTTGCTGACAAACAAAAGCTTTAGAATATTAAGTTCACTACTTGTAGTGCTTGGCATACAATGAAAATCCTATGCATTTGAAACTAGCCCTAATTTTTTTTTACTGGGGCATAATTGAATAACGAATTAAACATTTTTAATTTTTTTGTTAAAAATATTATAAAGAATGTGAGTCTACCGATTCTTACTAAAGGAAATAGAATTACTTGTTTAAAAAAATCAATTGCTTTAACTTCGTTACAATGTAAAATTTTTCAACACTTACACCTGAAAAAACTAATCAGACAGATTCTGTTGTGACTTGTGGAGCATTTGATTAACTCTGAACTATGTTATCGGTTCTCACAGTACAACACTGATATATACTTTTTAACAAAGATAAAAAGCTAAAAACCTGTCAGAAGAAAATACAAGCATATTCCAAATCCTTTGATAATTGTGACTGGTGAGACAAGTAATTGTGACTGGTGAGACAAGTTTGAAATATGTATGTCAGTGGACTACCCATATGTGCAAAAGTGTTATTTTTACCGCTTCCCGCTCATTTTCAGTTGAGTCAGTAGTAAAAAATACGAAATGCATCAAAAATAAGTTTCTAAAGTATAAACCGACCAGTCCAGTCCGTTTGCATTTAATCCGCAAAAGTTGCCAAAAAAATATCCTAAAAAGTTAAATATAACTCTTAAGCTAAAAGGTTTTAGCGACATTTTTCCCTCAGTAAAACAACAAACTTTTTCTCAATACAACTTTTTAGCCCTCGATTAATCGATCATTATTTTTTGCAATTTCATTTAAATTCTTATAATAAAATATTTAAACTAACTAAAACAACAACATTACATATTTTGAAAAACATACTGTTCAGCCTTATTAAGATATGGGAGATTGTCATTATAAGCGTCTTTTTTTTACCAATGTAACTAATAGATATATTGTATTGTATAGTTTTCGCCTCATTCAATGGCTTAGCCGGCGAAATCATCTAATTCGGTTAAGCCAGCAAACCCGGTTAACTGGCTATTGTTCTGAGCTAACCTCTTTACTTGTTACCAATTTTTTACAATACAAACAACTGTGCACCATAATAAAGGGTGTTTTTTGTAACAGTTCACAATTTTAAATTAACATAAAAGAGAAAAATGCTTTTAGTATCAATACAACTGGATTTATTGGAAAGACTATTTTATGTAGGAATATGGTTTCGGGATCGGGATATCCCATTATCACACATTTTTGCAGCAATTGCCGTCATATTTCCCCAATAACTCAGCGAAAGTTTTCTTCCAAGTTTTCAGTCATCTGCGGTATATCGCATAATTTTGGTGGCTAATTAGCTGCACCATTATGTGAAATTAGTAATTTCACTTAATATCCAAGTAAAGAAAATAAAAAACATGATTGATTATGGAGCTCATGTTTCAACTTTGATATTATAAACTTCTTATTCTTATGATTAGGAGGTTAATATAATATCTTTAGTTTTTCTATGACGATTTTCATTAGCCCCAATAAAATGGCCATAGGAACTAGCTAATACCCCTCCATAATCAATTTTAATGTATTTTAATAAAAATTCAATATTTTACTTAAAAAGTAAAATAATAATTAGGGAAAAAGCACGTTAAAAATTAAAGTTAATGAAATTATTAATTTTTCTGTGTTTTTTTAAGTTTTTCGTTTGAATTATTAAAATTTCAACAACTTGCAAGCGTTGTTCTAACGTGAATGTTTTCGTTATAAAATGGGAAACAAAACTAGCCGCAACCGAACTGGCAGCTGTCAAATCGATTGTCAAACAAAACAGTGTCGGCAACTCAAATATGCAAACGTTTAAAAAACACCCTGTGCAATATTGCGCAAATTCTCTTTATATTTTTTACAGGTTTTTTAACTGTCAAAGATTAAGATTTATTTAAACAATTACTTTTTTAATTTCTTGGCTGCAAATATTTTTTTTTTGTTTGTTAAAACCCAAACTCTAAACTGGTTACACTTTTAACAACCTACAAGATGTTATTGATAATATAAGTTAAGCTTTGATTTCATTTACTTTTTCACAAAAGTAATTAAATTACTTCATATCGCACACCCAAAAGAAACGAGCATTAGTCATCAATGACATAATAGTTTCTTGAATTGTTGGGCTTTATTTTTAAAAATAAATCTTTTAAATAAATTTAATTCCTCAAAACTTTTTGATAAAATGCATTTACGTATACAAATCAATCAAGTAACTTTTTTATCTGTTCAAACGTCCGTTTGTCCATCTGTCTGTATACATATTAACCTCAAGTTCAATGTCCCATTAAGCAAACAC
Source organism: Panzeria rudis (assembly GCA_956483635.1). NCBI lineage: Eukaryota > Metazoa > Arthropoda > Insecta > Diptera > Tachinidae > Panzeria > Panzeria rudis. Next base: position 110,433,418 of record OY101450.1, on the reverse strand, counting down.
ATGCAAGTATTTCAACAGTTTGATTTTGATTTATTTCTTTTTTATATCCTCACTTGATAATATGTAGTATATTAAAACAAGTAAATAAAATTGCAATTGTTTATGCAAAGTTTTCTTTTTGATGATTAAATCCAAATGCCCTTTAGAAGAAAAAAAAAAAAACAAAACTATAAAACATTCCTACTCATTGTATCTTTTAGCTTAAATGCATAATAATTTTTATAATTTTCATTCATTGATAAAAAAAAAACGGCGGACAGTTGTGCACTTATTGACATGTTTTGCATACTGATATAAAATTTATTAAGAATTCTAAAAGAATTTATATAGTAACTGTTAGTTTGCCTTAAGAATGATTTAAAAATGTATTTTCATTGTAGCTGTGTAATAGATTTTCTTGTTAAAATTATACCTTTATTTTCTAGGAAAATGTCAATAAAAAAAATAAGGAATTTCAAATAACTTTTATAATATATTTTATATATTTAAAAAATAGATAAATTATTTAATTGTAAAGTTAGCTCTGACGAAAGCCTTGCATTCAATTTATAAAGGCCACAAAAGCGTTCCTAAACTCAATGGGAATTATTACCAAACATACCAGTATCATTAAATGCTTTGGAATGAAATCACCCCTATCATCTTAAACTACCAAAGTATCAATAGAGTACGTGGGCAGTTTCAGAAGAACAATTAAGATATATTTTATAAGTTTAAAATTATTATTAAGAGTGGAATATTAGAATATCCAATCAGAATAGCAGAACATATAGAATTACATACATGTTTACTTTGTGATGTCTGGTTGTATACTGAAATAAATGCAAGAAAATAAAAGATTAGGAAAACAGTTTAAATATGTGTAACAACAAAAATAGCTTGAATAATGGTAGGAAAATCTAACCAACAAGCAACAACAAAAATAAGAGCTTGAAATGTTTGAATAAATAATCAGATGGGGAATTTCATACTCACCAAAGTTGAATTGAGAAAAGTGAATATAAGAAGTTACATTGCCTCTCGTATTCTATTTAGTGAAAGAAATTGGTTAAATAGTTGATATTCCTTGTTATAAGTGGTAAAAGTGAACAATGAACGCTGATGAGATGGTGTAGCGGTCGTCGAAGTCAGTAGCCTGATCCAACTATTGAATGTGAAAAACTCATTTTTTATATTCGTTACCTTGGCCCTGCATTGGATACTACACGCCTTATTACAGAATATTGAAGTTCTTATAGAGAATTGAACGCTCGGCAAAAAAGTCTTGAAAATTTTTGCTCTTGGAAATATGCTGATTTTGAGTTCACAATTGATGAGTTTTTGCATTCTCCTGAAAAGTACCCAATGTGAATTGTTAAGGACGATATATTCTAAAGGTAAATCAACTGGAAAAGCAACGAACATTTTTATATAAGGGCAAAAGTTAAGTCTTATTACGTTTTTTTTTTCTAGAAAAAATATGTTAAATTTGTCACCCTTTTCAATAAATTTAATTTATTTGTATTCCTATACAACAAGACTCAAAGTCTTATAATTACAGTACAGGATTAGCATGATTGACCACCAGATATGTGTAACACAAATTATAGAATAAAAATATCTTTTTTGTATACTACGAAAGCAATTTTTCATAGAATTTAGAAAAGAAAATGTAATTTCACAAAGTAAAAGCGATAAATATAATGATAAAACCATAAATAAATAATAATATTATACAAAAATAAATAAATAACCAAAAGAGCAATGGCAACATCCGCTTCGCAATTCATGCGTTGACGTTTAAGTTCATTGTGATTTGTTCGTCGTTAGTGGAGATATAGTACGCGAACAAATCACTCGTGTGTCGGCAGCTTTACTGCAGAAAATATATGTGGTTTGATACAACATACCCACACAGAGTAAGACAAAACAGACTGAAACCCTTGTTGCACACAATTGCGTGCTTTCTTATGCTGTAACCCATACCATTTTAAGACAAGTCAAAAAAACGAAAAAATACAAAAAACACAGTCACATTGCTGTCTGATTACCAGTTGTCTTTTAAGACAGAAACTTGATAGGACGTATTTTTTTGGTGTGGGTTAGCATCAAACAAGTGTATTTCACTTGAAAGACAAAAACGTGTTGTCTTCTGTGGGGTTCAGCCTAAAAGTACTAAATCGAAAAAATATCACTGACAACTAAAGCTTTTTCCCCAAACTAATTCCGATACTGCCATCGTACAGGAATTCCCTTTCTATTTGCTATTTAAAACAAAAAACTTAATTAGCTCAAATATTTTTTTTTAATTTCTAACAAAAACTGCCAACTCATGCTGAAAAGTTCAAAAGAAATAATTCTATTAGAAAAAAAAAAACAATCCATAAAATATATTTGTGTGTTTTTCTAACTTTTGCTATTTCAATGGAAAATTGATGAGGTGTAACTTATAACAAAAATAGACAATTAAACAACGAACAACATGAACTTTGTGGTTGGCAGTTGTGCTTGTGTTTTTATGTGTTGAGAGAACGTCGCCGTCATTTGATTTCTTTCAAGCAGTTTTAATCGCCTGCATGCAGGTCGATAAAAATATAAACAATAATGAAATTAACAAAAAATTTAATGAACTAAACAAATAATCCGACAAAAGAGGTGAGTAAGCTTAAATAAAATTTATTGAAACAAAAGTATAATATCTAAATATAGAACAAACTAAATAGTAAATTAGAAATAAAAAGTAAAAAAAAACTAAAAACTATTTTTCTTCTGTGAATCACGGCGCACAGTGGGTCCCCCCGCATTTTTTACTTTTGTTAAACAGTTTTTCCTGACATTTGAAATTCACCAACAAAATGATATAAACAAAAACATATGAACGCTAATAAGGCGGTGTTGCGGCCTCCGAAAACAGCTTGTAGTTCAAAACTGGTTTATTGCTGCCAGTTTTAAAAAAGAAAAGTTTTTTGTTATGAGACATACAGCACAGAAAAAAGCATTTGGTAAAATTTTGGTGAGGGTGTGGCTGCCTTAATCTTTACTGATTGACCTGACAAGTGTTTTTGGGGATCGGTTTTTGCCAATACCTACCGATTTGCAGTATGAGACTTGAAAAAATCCAACTTTCAAGGTTAGGGACCACCCTAATGTACACATGTATTTGCCACAAAATATTAATATAAAATATTAATGCATTTAATAAGCACTTTAGTTATTCAAAATGAAGGGCATTTACAGGCAATCACTATAAAAGTTATATAATATAATTACACTAACCGACAGTCATATATAAAATCATAATTTTTATTATACATTTTGTAGTGAATTTGAAAATGCTTGGTCTGAATCTTGCAAGAAAGTGTTATTTAGGGTCGTGAATATGATTTTTGAGTTATTTTTTTTTGCCATTTCTTTCTAGGCGCACGGTAGTGCACCAGGCCAACAGTGTGTATTATTACACGAAACCATTCGAGCTGTTTCGTGGTGAACAATTAACTAGAAAAATCAGAGAACGGACAATTTTTATATGGGGGGACTTGGGTTCCCCTTCTTGGTATGGGACACTGGGGGCTAGTTACCCCTTCTTTCTATTGGGTACTTCCAGTATAGCTAAAAAGATGAAATTTGGTACACTGATAGGTCCTAAAGAGCAATTAACAAAAAAATATTGAAAACGGGCACTTTTCATCCGGGGGGACTAGGGTGCCCCTTCCTTGTAAAGGCACTTCCAGTATAGCTAGAAAGCTGAAATTTGGTACACAGGTAGGTATTGTTGAACAAACAATTAGAAAAATCTGAAACCGGGCAGTTTTATCCGGGGAGACCAGGGCTGCCCTTATTTGTATGGGACACTTTCACTACAGCTAGAAAGCTGAAATTTTGTATACAGATAGGTCTTAATAGGGAAGTGCTACGAAAAATGGGAAAACGGAATATTTTCTTCTAGGGCTTATTGTACGGGGAACTTATTGTATATAATAAAAGCTGAGAAAAAATAACTGAAATCCGCACAAAAACATAAATGTGAAAATAAGGCCAAGCTCCTATCCGAACATTTAGGCCGTAAAAAGTACTGAGATCAAAATAAGGATCAAGTTCTTGATAGGTACAATATCATTTCACATCTAGGCAACCTGTCAGCTTGGCAATATTTTTTACCTTTCTAATATGGGAAAGAATAATGGAAAAAATCTTGCCAAGCTTACAGGTTGCCTAGAATTGCGATGGTATTGTATCTATCAAGAACTTGGTCCTTATTTTGATCTCAGTACTTTTTACGGCCGAAATTTTCGGATAAGAGCTTGGCCATATTTTCACATTTATGTTTTTGTGCGGATATACATATTATTAACTTAAAGAACAATATTTGAGCATTAAATTTTAAAGGCAATCATAAATAAATTTACACTACATAATACTTGCAAAAAAGACGACTGCAAAATAGGTGTGGCACTGCCCATAATTTTGATCATAATGTTGTACTTTTGCGAGAATTAATTATGTGCAAAGTTTCATAAGAAGTGGTTGAAGTGCATATTTACTTTTTATGGGCGTGGCACTGCTCACTTTTCTAATCATATTGTTGTATTGTAACGATAAGTAAATGTGTATACAAAGTTTCATAAGAATCGGTTTAGTAGAAATTGTTGAAAAAGAATATTTACTTTACATGAACGTGACACTGCCCACTTCTTTAATCATGATGTCGTATTCAAACAGAAGCTTAATATGTGTGCAAATTTTCATAGGAATCGGTTGAGTAGAAGTAGTTGAAAAGGCATGTGTACTTACTTTGTATGGTCGTAACCCTGCCTACTTTACAACGGGACCAATCTGGAAGGATATCCTTTTGAATAAAGAAAAAAATCCGAAATCGCTTTATAAATGGCCGAATTTTGAGGGAACTACATAAAAAACAAAGAAATACTTGACGAATTAATAATCTTTCCCCTTTTTTCGAAGTCGGAAACATGTGTAAGAAACATGTGTAAAATGTATATATTTTTAGGAGGGCACCACAGAGAAGAAAAATCTTTTTATTTCATGAGAATATTTGAACAGAATTGGATTCAGCGTATCAAAGCCTACTAAAAACCATGTATGACAAAACGTGATTTCGCCAACAAATTTTAATTTGTCGATCAGTGTTATTAAATAATTTTATTTTCAAACAAATCATTAAACAAATACATATATTAATGAATTTGAAGCTCAAACAAAAAGAGAGATTAACATTAATTAAGCTTACGGCTCTTGAATACTCTTTCTCTCTCCTTTTGAGTGATTTATTGCGCTTAACTAAAGCTTGAGTTAAATAAATGATTTGAAATACAATTTTAGTAAAATGAAATATGAAAATAGTTATAAAAAATAAAAGCAATTATTATATGTGAAATAAGTATTAAAGTTCAAGTAACTACGATGTGCTAATTTAAAAAACATTTATTGTTAAACTCATAATATTATGTAAAATATAACAACAGCAAAAATAATAAATAGTATTATGTACTCGTATAATTCAGCTAAAACTTATTTAAGTTTTAAATTTACAAGGTTTATAAAGTAAATAAGTTCAAGTAAATGAAAAATGTGAACAAAAACAAATGAATTTGTTTCATTTTGAATTAATTTACTTTTTTTTAGAAATTTAATAGCCGCTTGGTGCCATATTAGTTTAAGCGAAAATTTTTTTTAAACTTGTTTTATTATTGAAGTTAACATTTTATGAGCAAAATGATAGTTCGAAATTGTCCAAATGTCAAAATCTTCGCTAATTTTGGCTGACGTCATTACAACAAAATATGTCCATAAAATTTAGTTCTAAAAAATATTCCTTAAAACAAACACACATACTTATGTATATATATTTGGAAATGTCTGTTAACAATAAAAATAAAGCAATAAATAAATAATCGGAATTCGTATTGGAAAAATATTTGATTCGCATAATTTATTAAAGAAATTTTAATTAATTGAACTATAAATATTTAAAAGCAATATAATATTTGGTTTCTTATGGTCAGACGAGGTAAATACTTGAAATAAATAAATAAAGTTAACCACTGTATAGTTCATACTCTCCTAAATAAAGATCTATATACCGTCAAATTTATATTATCTTACTCCATTATATCATCTTTTAGTTATGTAAGATTGAATCAAAATTTGCTAAAAGGAAGCAATGAAAACCAACATGTAACGCTTATTACGACACATATTTGCCCAGTCTGACCATACTTTTAAACACGCTTAATGAATTAAACATTAACACTAATTAAGCCTTGTAAATGTCAACGACTTATTGTGTAAACAACTTTTACAAGACTAAAGAAATAAATCTTATGCTTGACGTACTTATCATATTTAGTACCTGTGATACGGTGGGAGGATGGAACCATATTGAAAATGATGCAACAAGCCCTAAATTTAACTTGCAAATAGTTCAAAGTCAACATCCTAGTCCATTAACCCGGAAAAGAAAATCGCTGTACCAGAAAAAGAAAACTTATACTCATGGAACCTATCTCAAATGGTGCAATTATCAGGCTACCCAGTGAAGTTAAATACCTTGGGGTCATTCCCGCCAACGGCCATTTGGCAAAACGTGAGGACTCCAACCAAAAATGATATATTGATCATTTATCACCATAAAAAAGACCAATACTGACATATGCTACACTAGTTTGGCGGACAAAAACTGAACAAGTCACTAATAGGGCACTACTCGACAAGGAAAACAGCGTAGTATGTACTGCGATAACCAGGAAAATAAAAACCTCTCCTACATATGCCCTGGGTGCCATTCTCCATATTTCCCATTTGTACATTATAGTGAAGGAGGTGGCCAGCACGAGCGCACTTCGGTTACCAGACATCTCCACTACAAAAAACAGAGATCTGGTAGGGCACATGAGAATACTAGGACGGTTTGTGAAGGACCGACATTGGTCTTGAACAAAAACTTTGACGTTCTAATTACCAAAAGGAGGCAATGGCTGAACCTCATGGCAAGGAGATGCTGACCAGTTCTGATTCACTGTCGGGTTCTAGAAGGAACATAGAGCTGCAGGGAAGGGATATACCATCCTAACTTCCAAAGGGCCATTCCAATGGGTAAAGATATGGGAATGGTTCTACATCCTCTATTATAATCTGCGTATCATCCATAGCTGCACTAAGGGCTGTTTAGTTTGGAGTCTCGATTCGCATAAGTTTCGTTTTCTTGACATTTACACCCAGCCCTACCATCCCTGCATTTGTAATTAATTTTTCAAGTTTGCACCTCATTCCAGCGGGTGTGTGTGACAGAAAACAAATCTCATCCGCGTAGTCCCAGTCGCTAAGTTTTCGATACGCCCGCCATTGTGTACCATCGGCAACTTCGCCGTTTGTCTTGGCTAAGATTTCATCAAGTACCACGATAAATAAGAGTGGTGACAGAACGCATCCCTGTCTAACACCTCCCTGAATAGAGAATTTTTCGCTATTTTTCCCTTTGAATCGAACAAGATTTGGTATGCCGAGTACTAATTGTGAATAAGTACGAAATTAACCCTTAAATACAGTTTAAGTTTTGAATGATTTCTGGCATTCCAGTTAGCTTTGCAGCTAGAGTGTCTTAAAAGATATATAGTAGAATTTCATGGCAAATATTTTTGCAAAACATTTTAGCCCGCTATATGCCCACTGATGGGGATTTGTTTGCCCCTTTTTTAAGAAAGCGATAAAATTAACCATACAGCTCAGAGTTAGATGGTTAAAATGTTCTACCAAAAATGGCTGCCTTTCTAAACGCATGTTGCTTTGTAGTTCAACAGTGTCACGTATTCCCAAACGCAACCGTGCAAACTTTGACAAGGTATTGCATTCCTAAAGTCATCTGTCTTATATCTTAACTGCAAGTAAACGCAACTAGCGCACTATTTAAATTTGCAATGCTTTTTATTGACAATGCATTTGATTTACAGTATTGTAGAGTATAGTTGCTTGATTTAAACACTGCTTTGACGTTGCATACAGACGTTTGGGAAGGCAGCCAAAGTTTCTCGTTGTGTTGTACATAAAAATAGATTTTATACCTCAAACGTAAGCCATAAAATATTTCTTACGCCGAGCTACTTTACCTATGTGCAAATCCGTCTTATAGGGGCGCCACTGCAAAAAGATATATGAACAACTGACTTGTTTTTTTTTTTATTATACATTTTGGCAATGCGTCACAATGCCAAGCTTGGCAGCTCTGCAATTTCCGGCCATAGTGCATTGGGAAGCACTTCACGGTCTAAGACAATCAAAACGGTTCATTACGTTATCCATTAACAGAACCAAAAAGATCATTTTGGTTGCGGTGCTTATGGCCTTTACGTAATAATAATATACACGATGTCAAATGAATGAGAATTATCGTTTGTTAATTGTTTAAAAATTAAAACTAATAAAATGTTTTTATCAATTTAAAATTTTTATGCTACTTACAGAAGTGTACGAAAACGCCACGCCCGCTAAAAAAGAAAACATATTAGTTATTAGTAAAGTTTTTTGTTTTAAATATTAATCTTTTTAGGGTTTCGTACACCAAAGGTGAAAAGAAACCCTATTATTTTTGCTAAGGCTTTTATCTCGAGAACCATAAGATGTAAGGACCTTAAACACAGAATATGTGTAAACATTTTTTCGCTATTGTATTTAATAGTATAATACACTCGATACAATGATACAAAATGTTTTGTGAATTAAGCAATTGTTTCTTTATTGTTCTCAAATTAAAATTGCCCAAAAAAGAGTATTTGTCTCACAGCAAATTTTTTCTGCCGAGATTCTCTTATCGTGGGCAAATCTTATTAGTTTTTAATTTAGCTAAAAACAATATGTGCAAACGTTAAAAAGTTATAAAAACTGAAAAAAAACTAATCGCGAATTGTTATCTTAAGGTCTGCAACGTATTTGTTACTTGCACGTAGAGAAACTAATCAAAAAATTATATTTTTTAAGAGCGCGTGTACTATTGAATTGAAAGATAATAATAAAAACAAAAGCAGAATAAAACATTAATATAATTTTGTACACTTGATAATATATTATGTACATATTTGGCCATGTATGAGTCAATCGTATTGAAAACAATTCGTAAGATTTGTTTGTGACCCCCATTTTCTGAGTTATAGCGTTCGGGAAAAATATTTTTTAAGTTTTTTTTCTGAAAATTTCAAATTATTCAGTGATTACTCGTATAGAAATTTTTTATTAGTTTTTTCCATAATTTCTTGGGAATTAAAAAGGACCAAAGAACATTTGGGGTTATGCTTTCACCGGTTGCAAAAATAATCTAAAGTATTCGAGTCAGAAGATAAACTACCATTTGATAGCCGAAGGCTTTCGACTATATGTTGTGACAAGGAAAGAGCACATGTAATGATTGGCTAAGAAAAAACCAATTGTTCAAAAACGTTTAAGCAACCAAAAGAGCTTAAGCAACGGTGGAAAGGTATAACAAGAGCTCTGATGATGAGTTATACAGTCAAGATCTTGTCTTTGTCCTTTCGATGATTACATACTCTAAAAATTGTTTACTCAATAAAAATAAGTTAATTGAACGAACTTAAGCCTGAATACTAGCTTATTTTCTGATTCTGACAGCAATCAGAATCCATAACAAATCTGATTAACAGTTTTGACGCAAATGCTTCCCTAATCTAAATGGAGATGGAATTTACAAAAAAAATACAATAACAAGTTATTATATCAGAGTTGCATTTTCGTCAAAAGAACAAAGGTAAGTGTAATAATATAATGAGAAAAAAATTATATAATGTTAAAATATGTTCAGAGATAACAATATACACCCAAAATAAAATATTGGTAAATGTAACCAATTTTATTGGTTAGAGCTGCACCAACCTATCAAAAAAACAGTCAAAACAACCATTGGAATTGTTAAATAACAAAAAAAATTTGCAGTACAATATTTTTGTACAAATCTGAAGAAAGTACCAAATACCTGTCCGCTCATTTTTCAATCTTGTTGTGATGGTTTTGGAATTTTATGTCTATTTCCAAAAATCCCTTCTTAGTGGATCTATACATCGGGAGGGGACCTACATACAAAATTTTAAGTTTCTAGCTTTACTGCTTTGGGCTGGGCGATGATGAATCAATCAGTCAGTCAGCCAGTCAGTCACTCAATAACGTTACTCTTTTATTTATATAGATAGTTTTACCACTTTGGGGTTAAGTAATTTCGGTAGACATGAAAGTGAACCAAAACATACATATATTTTTTTGAAAATTTTAAAATTTACGTTTTTTAAGTTATAGCGATTTTTAAAAATTCTGTTAATTTTTCTAATAACAGTTTTACCACTTTGATCATCAGTAAGCCAACACATAGACTTCTTGAAAAATTTTAAAGTCGGACTTTTTTGAGATACACTGATGTTAATACTGAAAACTAGGTTAATTTTTCAGATTTTCATCTATAACTTTGGATATAATAATTTTACCACTTTGGACCTAAGAGATCTATTTAAATATGAAATTGAACCAAAACATATATATTTTTAAAAATTTTGAACTTTTTTGAGATACGTATGTGTAATTATGTAGGCAAACTCAACTTTTTTTAGATATATTTGCTAAATACTGATGACGTTATATCTTCTTAACTAGGCGACCCAGAAACTTAACATTTTATATCTGTGTTTTAATTTTATTAAAACAGTCAATACCGAGTTTCATCAACATCTATTCTAGGTCTATTCCACCCTTTTTCTTAGTCGATTTAAGGTAGAAAAACTCATTAACAGTTTAGTTACAGTAATTTTTGCTAAACAACTATTTTCGTTGTTATTATTTTAAAGTCGTAACTTTAACCTATAAAAATTGCTGTGTTATTAAAACTAGAATAATAATTTACATCAATAGTAGATAAGAAATTTAAATTGGTTCGATTTGTGTACATTAGCAGTTCAGTTAAAAAAAATGTTATTTTAACCAAAGAAAATTGTTTATTCAACAACAAATTACATGGAGTTACCAACATTATTATGTGTAAGACAAAAGAGGCTATTTGTGAAAATTATTGAGTTCAACATATAAGGTTTGCTCCAAAAAACAATTAAGAAATAAAATCTGAGCTGGTCCATGATATCTCAAATTCGATTACTTATTTATACCCATGGTAAAGAGCTTATAAAATAAAGCAATTTGGCTTTAGAAACTAGAAGTGCACACATATCGACTTTCGACCTTATGCACACAATGTATGATCAACAAAATCATATCTAAAAATTTTGTCATTGCAAATTTTGCAACAAACCCAATTATATACTAGAGCTACAATTTGCAGCAAAATTTATTAATAAAAGCTTTCTGCTGCAAATACTTCTCTTTGAAAATATTTCTTGTAACATGATTTTGTTTTCAGATTATTCACCCGAATCGGATTGAATATAATATACATTTTGTGCTAAATTAACCTTCCTTAGGTCGTTGACTTTAAGCTTTAAGCATTTTTATTATGTGTTAAAGTGACAGACAGTAAAACTTAAAATGCCCTCCAAATTTTTAGTCATGATTTCTAAAAATACCGCAAACATGCAGAAATTAAATCCATACACAAACATTTCAAATAATAATATTAAATATTTGAAATCGTTCTCATTTTATAAACATTTTATCTACTCAAATGGAATTGTAAAAAAAAACCTCATTTAGAACATAATGTGGCGCCCAAAATGTGATATTACAATGGAGAGGAAAGACATCATAAACATTTTATTGTTAGAATAATTTCTTATAAAGACTGCGATCAGTCATTGTTATATTTGATTTAAAAGAATTTATTAAATGCCGAAAACTGTCACAAGAAAGGAAATTTTGTTTATATAATAAAAAATAATCATATACTTTTAGCAAGGGGGAGATGTTGAATTTTGACACCTTAGCTTATTTGTCCCTTTTTTAATTTGTATAACTTCAGTTGTATAACTTGTTGAATGCCTGTGTTATAAATAAAATTATAAATATCAAAATTTGTTTATTGCCAGTACCTTTTGTTCTACTACAATTCCTTATCACAGAGAATTTTTTTCTTTTATAAATGCTCGTAACAAGCGAAATAAATAAATATTTTTAATTTAATGCTCGTGAAATATGAAGACAAAAAGAAAGTCATTTATCGTTTAGAACGTATCTAATGTCTATATAATTTATATTATTTTTTTATGCACACAAGAGTCATGTATATGGGGCATTCCAGGCCAAATCGGACGGTTTGAAACAACAAAATTTTTTTATAGACCCAAATTTGTCCCAACTTTTAATACCCCTCAAACGAGCCTTATGGTAAATTTTGCGATTTTTTGATTACTCGCTAAAACGATATTTAATTTTAAAAAAAATCACTTTTATTTGTTTTTACTCATAACTTTCTTAATAATGGTCCAAATTGTAAAATTTTTTTTTTAACTTTTGTCTTTAGATGTTTTTTTAGAGAAAATAGAACATACTAAAATTTTTATGGATTTTAATTTGATTTTTTTTTTAATTTTTATTTTTAACTTCTATCCACCCAATAACTTTTAAGCCCTATCCGGTAGTGGGCATTCTATTAATACTATATTTTTTCGATTTTTTCAAATTTGAAATAAAAGTGTTTTTCTATAAATCATAAAAAAATCTCGCACGTCTTGTTTTTATGGTTTAAGCAACATTCTTGCCGAATATATTAACCATCTAAGTCTTCGCTATATGGGGCAATTCGCCCCTGTTCTACAAAAATATGTGCCATACAATTCTATTATAAACTCTTAAAGACAATCAAAGTCCAAACTCAACTGGAATGCCAGAAATCAATAAAAACATAAAATGTTTTTAAGAGTTAATTTGGTACTTATTAACAATTAGTTGTTGGTAAGGAAATCTTGTAAGCCTTACGTTTAAGGTATAAGGTGGGTTCCGCACTTTTATGTAAAACACCGCAAGGAACATTTTTGTAGAATACGTTTGCCCGCTATATCGCCGTTGAAGGGGAGAAAGGTACAAAATGAACCATACACCGAAGATTTAGAGGGTTAAAAGATTCAAAAAAAATTTTGCTTGTGACGTTTTACATAGAAGTTCTAAACATATCGTATAACTTAAAGACAAGACAACACTTACTTACAAGAATTTTTATGCTTTGTAGAAATTTTTTTTTAATTTTCAAAAATCGAATAAATAGTATTTATGGAAGGCCCACTATCGGACCGGGCTAAAAGTGTTTGGGTGGATAAAAGTTAATATTAAAAATTTTCAAGAATACGATTTGAAATTTCACACCCAAAAATCAAAATCAGAAAAATTTTAATATTTTTTTCTATTTTTTTTTTTTGGAAAGAGAACTTCTAGAAACAAAAATTTCAAAATAAAAATTTTCCAATTTTGACCATTATGAGCAAAAACTGAAAAAAATTGATTTTTTTGAAAATTTAATATCTCCCAGTAAAAAATGTTCATGTTTTTTGAAGCACTAAGGCAATAAAGCGCATAATACTACGCTTTAAGAGAAGATATTTCACTGCAGATACATGCAGGTTCTTAAGCGAGAACGTGCCATATGATTTACAGTTTTAGTGCAGAAAATGGTGATGATTTTCAGCGCTTCAAAAAGCGCTTTTTGTATCAAAAATGTAGTACTCCAAACCGGGAACTCGCCATACAAAAATCAGCAGCGATATCAGTAGGTTTGTAAGCACTACTTTTATTCTCTCATAGTAAAAACCTGCTTTATTTGAAGCAATTTTTTCATTGGGCTTTTAAACGAGTAATCAAAAAAAAAACAAAATTTATTAGGGAGGCTCTTTTAAGGGGTACTAAAACATATCCATAATTTGTGCTATCAAAAAAGTTTTATTCAAACCGTTCGATGTTCGATTTGGCGTGGAATGCCGCATATACAAATATAATTTTCACCTTTTTCATACTTATGTTCTTTATTTAAAATCCAAAACTTGTGACTTGAATTAAATTTCCCTACTGTCACAACACTTTAAGCTGTTTGAGACTTATTATGCCAATAAAATGAAAAGACAAGACACTACAAAAATGTATGTATATAAAAAAAAATAAGCTTGAACGGAAAAAAACAAATACAATTGAACGTATAGAAATAATCATAATCAAAAATAAAAAGAAAAAAAAACGAAAAACTACTCGTTCGTAATAAATATAAATGAAAGACAATTTTATTTAGTTGTTTAGTAATAGAAATACTTTTTAGAATTCTGAAATTAAAAACTTTTGCACTACAAGTTTTTTTTCTTAAGTACTTTAAACAATCTTCATTATGCTCGTGCAAATATTGATAAGAATTTCTAAAAATATTGTAGTTTATTTTTAAGACAGTGGTGGGGAGAGGCTTGTTTATCTATAATATATTCTACAGTGATTTAGAAAATTAATTATACGGGTATGATAATATTTTTTTATTGTCTAAAATTTTTTATTCTTGATGTTTTGTGTTCGCTAATCCAAATTACACTACGCAAAAAGAAAAAAAAACAAAGATAATCACTATATTTTGATTGGTGTATTATGGACTATAAATTAGCTTCTATGGATAACACTATGCAACAAGAAAAATGCAAAGGAGTACCACTAAATTTTTTTGATGTGTTATAGTCCCCTAACTACAAAAACAATAATTTTTATTTTATTAATTTTTTTCTAAAATTTGAGATTTTTTTTATTTTTTAAAAATATAATAAAAAATTGGAAATTTCAAAATGTTTCCATATTTACTGACCATAAGGCCACATATACCAAAAACAAAAAAGCTTTCTTTCACGAAAATCGATGAATAATTATTGCTTTTATTCACAATAAAGTGAACTTACCTGATTTTTGCAAAAATTCGAGTTTTAGAGACGCTGCTTCACCGATTTTATCATAACTTGGAAAAGAGTTGTCCAATTTTATTACAAAAGCCACAAAAAACTTGAAACAAAAGTACCTTTAAGCTGCTTCAACATTATTTTTTTTACAAAATCCATAGTGTCGGATTTATTTAGACCGCAATGATGAGAAATATATTTTTTAGGCAAAATTGGACAATTTTTATTTTTTTTTAAATATATGAAAAGTCTAAGGTGGCAAAAACTTGCCACTTTTATTAACAAATCGCAAAGCCAATTATATTCATTACAATTGAAATAGGCTTTATTTCATGAAAATTTATGGTTAAATATGATTTTATTCAAAATAAAGTGAAATCACTTGATTTTTGCAAAAATTGCGAATATTTATAATCTACAAAAAAAATAATTTTTTAAATAACAATATTCTAACAGTTGATTCTGAAAAAAGCTGCCAAAAAATATAGACATGTATCGGCTTTTTGAAAGTATACATCTGGGATTAATTTTAGGGGAGTTATACTTTCCAGCCTTTTCCACATAGTTGTACCGACTCGGCATAGTATATCTTGTAGGCCTTACGTTTAAGGTATAAGATGTGTTCAGCACTTTTATGTAAAATACCACGGTTAACATTTTTGTAGAACATTTTAACCCTCCAGCTCTGCGCAGTATGGGTCTGTTTGGCCCCTATATAAATAAGGAATAAGAAAAATTCCCCTCAGAGGCGATATAGCGGGCTTGATTATTGCACAAAAATTTTCCTCATGGAATTTTATATAAAAGTCATGCACCTTAAAAGTAAGCCCTATAAGATATTCTATTCCGAGTCAGCATAATTATGTGCAAAAGGGGGGAAATTTAGCTCCCCCCAAAAAAAATCGCAGATGCATACTTTCAAAACGCCGATAAACGTATTTTATTTTTTGATGGCTTCTAATAGTGCGTTCCCATATACGTGTTTTTGGTCAAAATATGAGTATTGCGCAAAATACGTGTTTTCCTACATGTTTTCCCATACAATTGTCATGTGAGCAAATCACCTCAAACAGCGTGTTTTGCTCCAAATTATGTCGAAATTTGTCTATGCAACACTGCGTTGCCTCTATGATTACAAATGCAACTTTGGGTCATCCATTTACTGTGATTGATAAATGCGAAAAAAGTGACACTATTCTGCGGCCACATAAGGATAGAAATATGGCGCGCATTTTATTTTCGAAGAAGAATGTAAACAAAACAATAAAAAAGTCAAACTTATTACGAAAATTCGAACTTAAAAACATTTACAGAATAATGGAAACGTTTCGACATATTTTGCTCAAAACTTCCTGTTTTGCTCATAATGGAAACGTACTATAACAGTTGTTAGAACCTTGTTATTGAAATAAAATATTGATTTTATTGTAAAGTGTAAATATTCACAATTTTTGCAAATATTAGGTGACTTCAATTTATTACGAATAAAATCAATATTTATCCATAGATTTTCATGAAATAAAGCTTATTTTATTTGCATTGAGCAATTCCATGTAAAATGGCTCTACGGAAGGAAAGAATGGTTTTCTTATTTGTATTATAAATCCCTCAGTGATGTTAAATAAGAGAATGACAATTATAGAGAAATAAAAATGTAATACAATATCTAATTTTTTTATATCAATTTGAGACACTTTTAATAATTTAATACTAAACACTTTGCTGTCCCTCTTTATATGTTTAATATTTTTTCTGATATTCTTTTATTTCTCTTCTCATTATTAATAAAAAAAACTGTTATTTCTGAAAAGAATATACATCTTTGCTTTTTATTGAATTCAAAAATATATTCGGTTAGAGTATTCTGCTGTCTGTAATAGCATGGGTAGCAAATAATTGAATGTCTTCTTATTTTCTTATGAGTTTATCTTTATATTATTTATATCAATGAAATCAATAAAAACTTGTTTTTCTTCGAATTTCCCAAATTTTCGTACTAGGTCAGACCCGTCGGTCACACCTGTCTTATTTTAAAAATGGTCGAAAAATTAGCAAATATATACATATAAAAAATATACTTTATGTTTCATCATTCCGGTCTGAAAAATCCTAAGCCATGATGCCTTTATTTATAAAAAAAAATATTTCTGATATACATAACAGATTAATAAAACAAATTTTCATAAAAAAAATTTGTTTTACAAGTCTCTTATATTTAAAAAATTTTTTATAAATTAGCTTGTTAGTATATAAAAAAATAATGTTAGAGCGATTTAAAAGAAATTTTATTCCAAGTTTTTATTGTTTTTTGTAATTAAATTGTACTACCCCTTCCCAAGCAGCCTCTTGAAAAATCCCAAATTTTGAAAAAATAAAAAAAAAATATCCATAGAATTTTAAATTTAGTCTGTTTTTGTAGTTAGGTGAGCATAACGCATCAAAAAATATATAGTGGTGATCAAAGGTCATGACAAAAGTTTCATTTTGTTGCATAGTGTAACTTAACTCTATGGATACACAACAAATACTTCGTCGCAGTTCCAAAATAAATACTGCTGCAACACCCACTTAGTGTGGGATATTTAAAATCCAGAAAATCATTTACCTACCCGGTCTTATTTCACAGTTGATACCAATAAATATTGTTTAAGTGAAATTTATTATTTCTGTGGTATTTAGTTTATGCAACTCAAAAAACAGACACACACACACACACACAAAACACTCTCACTAAAGTATCCCATGGTTTTTCCAGCAAAACATTTATATCGTGATTTATAATCTTCAATATAAATTTCTGATTTGTTATAAAAAAAAGAAACACATAAAATAAATGAACTTAATTAACAAACAATTGCAAAATGAAACAAAATCAAAACATGGCATATTTATGAACTAAAGCTAAAGAAATGAAAAATTGTGGCAACAAAAATGTTTACCAAAAACCAAATTCGTTCAATAGGAAAACAAATGCAAGAGCGTAATGAAAAGTTTTTCCTGTTGTTATTTTTAACAAATCAAATCAGAAAAGCATGCAAACTATCAAACAAATTGTTTAAACAATTTCCTCTTAATTTTCATTTTCACTTTGAAAGAAATAAAGCAAAAGAAAAACAAACAAGTGAGAAAAAAACGTACGATCATCTTGAACTTGATGCGGAAGAGCACAAAAGGTATAAAAAGCCGTATTTTCTTTAAGAATTTATTGTGTATTTCTGGTTTTTGTTGTTGCTTAAAAATGAGGCAAATAAAATTTCAACCATAAAAATAATAGATATTACAACAAGAAAGACGGTCTGAATAAAACTACCCAGCAAAAACTTTACTAGCTGGTAGGCAAATATGTATATGAGGATTTAAGTCGTAACTACTTACAATTTGACACAATAACTACTTATTTTTGTATCAGAAATCCAAAAAATTAGGGGAACCCCTTACAAATGTGTTTACATTTTCACAACAAGTAACTAGTTATTATTTGGCTTACTTAAAGCTAAAAAAGGTACTCACATAAACAAATTAAAACTTAGAAAAAATTTATACACATTTTGTTTTATTTTTTAAATTTTATTTAATTTTTTTTATTTTTTATTTTTTTGACCCACCTGGGATACGAGCCTGTGCTCGTTCAGATATGAAGACAAGAAAATTACGCACTCAGCTATTGTTGACTTACAAGTTTAAGCGACAAAAATTCGTTTTTATATACAAACACGTGTTGACTCAAAAAGTGGTTGTCTACTTATTTTATTATTGCATATCAACAAATTTGTAACTACTTTCAGATAATGATAAAAATACGTAATAATTTTATTAAAAACTAAGTAATAGCTCTAATTTGAAGCATAGTAATAGGATTACTTTGTAACCCATGAATAAAGTACTAACGATTACAAAAATGACAAAAGTTTTTGCTGGGTAGTAGTAATAATCAATGAAATAAAGTTAAAGAGGGAAATAATATACAATGGAAAAAATATCCATATAAAAGTACGATTAATATTTATAGCATTTAAACCAAAAATTTAACTTAATTTGTCGATATAAAAATACTAATAAAAATTGTTGCTTCATTTTTATAACCATCACCATCGATAAAAAAAGTGAGTAGGTGAAAAATGACAATCAACATTATTCCTTTAGCGATATTTCTTCGTTGTTTTTTTGCTTGGAATAGTGGTTCCTATTGCAAATATAATGGTAATAAATCTGTATCGGAAAAACTGGCCAACCTAGTCTTTAAGAAGATAAAACTCCTGACCACACCGTTGAAAAGCACGGTGGGCTATAGATTGCCAAAGTTGACTACCTCGGGCGCCCAAAATTTTGTTGGCCTCATAACTTTAGCAAATATTAACCGATTTTAATGAATTTTAATTTAAGTCGTTGCAAAGAAAATTTTAATTCATTAAGATATAAATATATTGATAATTTCAAAGATATTTGGCTTTGAATTTTAATATTTCTTTTTTGGACTCGACTTTATTTGGTATTTTTCAAATATCTTCGGTAATAGCATAGCGAAAATTCTAAAAAAATATTTTATGATTTTTAATACAATCTCCGATGATATGCGGAAAAAAGTCTAATTATCTCAATTTCTGTAGTCGTGAAAAAAATTCAAAGTCAAGACTTTTAAATGAGAGTGAAAAATGCTTTAATTTTTACAAAAAAAATATAAAAAAATAGCTTAACTGACTCACAATTGATTTTTATGCTAAGGTTCGTAACGTTTAATTCAGAAAGAATTGGGCATGATTAATATTCCAAGGGGGTAGGAAAAATTAACATCAACTTAATTTTTCAAAGTACACAGCAGAACAGAGTAGCGGCACTTTCGGAAGCCGATACGCTTCCATTGTCAGTGCTCACGTATATTTTGCTTATCACCACTTGTCAGGTGGATGTGAGGAATGTCATTTTACTTCTTCTTATATACATATACAACTTTTTCGTGAAAATTCAATACGAGAATTAAATCATATTCAAGTTGATATCAAACTGCACTTTCCCAGCGTTGCCACCGGTTTATTTTTCTTCATTCCCATTTTTCTGATTTTTGTTCTACTCAAGACAATTTTTTTTTGTTTGATTTTATACTTAAGTATATATGAACGTGTAAGCATGTGAAAAGCTCTAGCCAGTAGCTAATTGTTTATTAATATGATTAGCCTAAAAATCAATTTGGATTCATAAGCAAATACGTTCGAAATAGACAAATTAATAGAGCTTAAGTGGCGTTTTTCTCGAAACCTTTTTAAATTAAAATTTTTAATTTTTCAATATTTCAAAATAATAGACTTCAAAAATAGCTGCTTATGAAATTTTAAATCAATTAAATTATGCATGCTACATCCAGCATTGGACGAAGATAATGATTTGTTCTATGAAAAGTCACATCGAAATTTTTTCTATTCTTGACAAATTATATCAGATACATTTAATATAATTGGTCTGGCCCTTAACTGCTAGCCATCGCTCAAAAGTGTGGATAGGGCAGTAGATTCTCTAAAAATAGTTAAATTTTCAAAAACATTTCATTAAACTGCATGAAAAGTATTTAGTAATTTTTTATTTATTTGCTATTAGATTTCACACGTGCTTTCATCAACGAGCTGCAAAAAAAGAAATAGTACTAAATTACAGTATAATTCGTTTATAAGCCACACCGCTTATAGTAGAATTTGCGATATATGTATTTCAAAATGTTAATTTTTCTGTCATCTGTAAGTAAAATAACTGCAAAATACTTTTTATATAGCCCATTAGGTCTATAGTCCATTTTCGCTTATACGCCACCAAGATGTGGTTTGAAATATCTTAAATATATGCAAGTTATGGCAGATATAATCCAAAATGCAAAAGTCAAACATAATAGATTTTTTAATGACAACTTTATAAAAATATTATATACATTGAAGTGGAAACTATTTTTATTTAAGCAAGCTTAATTGCAATATTTATGAATTGAGTAGATAAGGAAGCAATTTCTAAGCGTTAGTTTTATTTTTCTATTGTTAAAGAAAAAGAATTATATGGAGATTCGCATATAAGCAAAGTCCACAAATAGCGTGCAAATGAGGCAGTGGGCTATAAGCGAATTTTACTGCACCACTTTCTTCGCGTAAAATTTACCCTATATTTTAATCTGGACCATGAATATTAGTGAGCTTCAACAAGTGTCATACTTTCGAGAACACCCAATCACGTACTTTGATTTTTTGTGATGCAATCGTTTTTGTTCAACAACAAGTAATGATTGTAAACACAATAGCTCATTTCAAACAATCAGTTTTAATCACTTGTATTCACAATGAACATGACTGTTTCTTTACTATGATCGTAAGCGCACTGGATCGAAACGAGCATGTACTTCGCATCATTCTTGTAAAACTCTTTATGGCCAGCGCGAGCTACTTGTTTTAATACACTCACCATACATACATACATGCTATAAAATGTTCGTGCTATTTTAGTTGTTTCGTAAAATCCTCATTCGTGTTGTTTCTTCTTTATAAAGTGCAAGGTGAATTCACTGCAGGTGAACTTGTAAACACAGCTGTTAATTTTTTTTAGCATTTTCAACATGGTCGGATGTCAAAATACACTACTTGCTTTGTGAGTTTGAGTACGAACAATGATTTTACAAAAACAAAATGCTTGTGGTTTTTGTTACATGTTGTACTTGTTTTATTAGTGACATTACCTGGTAGCCTTGATAAAGTGGCATAAGAAAACCTACATACATACACACATATGTACGTGTTTGCTCCCAACAACAATACTTTGCAAAACACAAAAATATACTCGAGTGTTTTTGTTTCGATCACAATCAAATCATGCCAAAAACAGCCTACAAGTGAGCGATTGTTCGTAAACAAGCCGCATAGTTTGTATACCAATCAAAGCAAGTACAATGTTGCGAATAAGACATACTTGTTGTTGATTTTTTTGGTTCGTGTATTATACTCGAATGTGAACAAAACTGCCAAATACTTGATTGACTTGTACTTGTTATTTAGCGCTAGTGAATAAGACGGCTCGATCGTACTTGTTGCAGCTCTCTGATTGATATTCGTCTACCAAATTTCATCCAAATCTATTAAGTTGTTATCGCGTTATAGTGGATCAACCATACAAACTCACAAACATCCAAACTTTCTCATTTATAATATTAGTAGCAGTAGGATGTATTAAGACCACTATTATGATTCACAACTCAACTAAGTTGATTTGTCATTGTTATAACTCAACTATTTTTTTAAACCAACCCAGATACTGCTTAAGCCTTTTTTTTACTTTTCTTTTCATCCAAGGTCGTAGCAGGAATCGAACCTGCGACCTACCGGTTAATAGTTTAGGGTTTACACATGCCACTGGGAGTTCAAAAAACTCAATACATTCACGATTTTTACTAATACATTCACATTTTTTCTAGTGGCAGCTCCAGTGGCAGCTAATTTTGCATTCGAGTAAAATTTGGCACTTGCATGCCACTAAATTTTAAAATGATAAACAATGTTACCCTGCCAAAAACTTAAAGCAAATTTACTGGATTACAGTAAAATTGTAATTAAAGTTTTAACTTGTTTAATGTATTATTATGATGTATTTCTTGAAATGAGCATAAAAAATGGCAAGTTTGTTAATTAAAGAGCATTAATATTATTAAAATAATACTAATAATAATAAATGTTAACCTTTTCCCCAAAAATGCGCCTGTATGATGAATCCGTTAACTCTACATTGCAATGGCATGTGCAAATTTTTATTTTTAATTGGAAGATCACGCGTTGAAAATTTCAGTAAAATCGAGGAGCTTCGAGGTGAGTCCCTTTAAAGGTGCAACCTTTGATTTTTCTTTACACCCTAATGTACATATATTAAAAAAGTGCTTATTTGTTGTGGGTTGAGCATGTTTATATGCCTGAAGACTTCAACCATATTTTTAAAAGCTTCAAACCTCTTGTCTTATTTACACACTTTCAAAAATCATTTGAGAAAGAAGCTTAGTAGGCTTAGCAGCTTATAGAAAACATAAAAAAAATAGTTTCAATATGAATCTATTTTATTTTTCTACATCCTTTATACAATCCTTTATAATAGTCTCCCATTGGGCGACAATAAAAGTATTTATTAAGGCAAAATGAAAAATAAAGTCCAAATTAAAGTTTTGCAAAAGTTTCTCAACCTACTACGAATATTCTTGTGTAATTCTTAAATGAATTTTGAGAGTTTATGAATAACGTAAGAGATTTGAAACTTTCGAAAAATATAGTTGAAATCTACTGATGAATTGGTAAAGCACCAATGAAATGCAGGCATATAGACATGCTTAGCGCACAACAAATAAAAACTTTAATAAAACAAAATGGGAAGCATATATCAAATAATAAATGTATTAAATACCCTACTGTATATGTAATTAACAAAATATATATTTAAATATATTACGTATTAGCTTTTATTAGTTTGTTTATTAATTTATTTATTTCAGTAAAATACAATACAACAAGAACAAGTCTTATATTACAGTATTGGGTAGAGATTTGGCATACATATTTTAGTATAAATAACATAAGAAAAGATATTATATATAATAAAAAACTAAATTAAAATAAAAATCAAATACATTTATATAATAAAACAAATGAGAATTTTATACCTATACATACATTTATTTAAAAAAAACTTAGAAAATGTTAT
Source organism: Panzeria rudis (assembly GCA_956483635.1). Classification (NCBI taxonomy): domain Eukaryota; kingdom Metazoa; phylum Arthropoda; class Insecta; order Diptera; family Tachinidae; genus Panzeria; species Panzeria rudis. The sequence goes on along the minus strand of OY101450.1, from coordinate 110,409,863 downwards.
AAAAAGTGATTATTATAAAGCACATAAAACTTCGTTCTTGACAAAGAAAATAATTCCAATAAGTGGTTTTATCTCCTCAATTTCATTTGTTTGACGTAAAGGTTTGATAATTAACGTTTTGTATCTGTTTTTAATATAAAAAAAAAGTTTAACGACTGAAAAACCAGTAACACAGTTTTATAAAAGTAAACTTTTTTTTAATATTGGCATTTTATTTAGTGATCATAAATTTGGCCAGGCTTTTATTACACTTTGATTATCACTATTTTGCATAAATTTACAGCCATTAAAAAAAGTACCATTATATTGATATGCAAATTTTTTTACTAATAAAATTTTCAGTCACGAATATCGCACTTTTAGGTCTATTTATACGGCAAAACAATAATTTCTTTACAAACTATTTGCATAACGCAAATGATTGATATAGTTTTGCAAACCGTGTGTTTGGTGACTTAAGGCATAAAAGTTTATTTAGATTACTATTATTAATTTTTTGGCATATTGCTAAAAATTTTATTGTTAAATCGTTTGTAGTAAATTAGGAAGAAAGAATATTGGTTTAAACTGGTTTAAAAGATTTTTTCTATATTGATAAAAATATGCACAGCTTTAAAATTTGACAAGTTTTTAAATTAGAAAAAAAAATTTGTCAAATAACAATTTCTCATTTGAAGAAAAAATTGAACTCAAAATACTGACCTGATAGTTTTCTAAAATATTTATAAAAAACAAAGTACAGCTAACGTCAAATCAAGTTGATTTGAAGATACGAAAGGTGAGAAGGATATTATTAATATACAAGGGTATATAGTCAAAAGTAGTCAAAGTCGCCTAAGGCTGCACACTGGGTATACACTATGATGGTGAGATATACACTTGCTTGTGTATCGGTTGTCTGCTGCCGACGGCATCTCAGAAAATAATCATGCAAAGCTCAAATGGTGTTCAAAGGTTTTCTTCGTCGGTCATACGTAGAATAATTCGCATGCAGCATAGAAAAAAATATCAGCAAAAATTTTCAAACAAAAGTTTGGCTAAAATAAATATTTTCAGTAAATGCTCTTTACTGAATCAGTGAATTTTTTTTGTATGACTTTTATTTAGGACGGAAACACCAAAAACAACAACAAAAATCCGTTTTCTGTGTCGTAAGAAACAAGCCCGATGATGACAAACACATAAATAACAACAACAACAATGATAGCAAAAGGGAATGCGGTTGTACCAAGTTTGTTTACTGAAGATTTTTGAGTGAATCAATTCGTTAATGTTGGTGCGTTAATTCTCATTAATTTTTTAGAGTCTTTAGATAAACATTCAGAGTTGAACTCCTTTAACAGAGTGAAATTTCATAAATGCCTAATGGATGATGATGACTAAGACAAAAAGTTTGTTGGATATACTACAAAAAATCCAGAAAATATTTTTGTTTGATTCAGTAAAATAATTTGTTTAGTATTTGTAAGTATTTTTAGACAAATTGTTTTATAAATTCAGACAAACATATTGTTTGATATATTACAGAAAATTCAGTAAATATATTTGTTTGATTCAGTAAATTATTTTATATTAGCTTTTTTAACGAACACACATCCTACTTAAGCCTTTTTCGGCTTTTCTGCAGAAACACCCAGAGTCTTGGCAGGAAGCGAACCTGCGATCCCCAGCTCATAGTCTAGCACACTATCCACTACACTACAGGGGTAACCAAGCCCGGCCGCGTAAAAAAACAAAAAGAAAGAATCAAGTCTGCAGAACATAGCAACTTTTACAGGCGGAAAGCATTAAATATAGAATCTTCTCATTTTTTTACTAGTGTTGCAAAAAATATCTGTTTTGTAAAGATTATTTTGTATACTTTTCACATAAGCATTTCTGCATTATTGGCCCATGCTATGCACAGGTAATTCCTGTATAACATGGTTTTATTATATCACGGACTATCTTTGAAAATCTTTCGAGAACTTGCAGCAAACGTGTTTTAAATACTTGATTATTATATATTTTATACCTATTTTTTTAAAAACTTCCCTTTTATAGGTGTGCTGCCTGTATAATGACCCAGTGAACATGTCTGACGTCAGAGAAAATCTGAAACTTTATCAGACAATCAACCGAGTTCTCTAAAATTCTGTTGTGACCTTTCTGCATAATTTCCGAAGTATTATCCGATTAATATCATTCTGCTCTATACACTATCGGAGGGGAATTTCATTTACCACTTTGGACAAAAGAATTTTGTGTCACTTTTGCACATTGTCTGACATTTATTTTCGTAAGGATTCTCATTTATTTCTTGAGAGTTTTTGCACAAATGTGTTTATTTTGAAACTTATAATATGTGTTTTGATATAGGTATAATATGTGGGTAAATATTTTCTGACGAGCCACTAGCTGCAGAAAAATTAATGGTACAAGAAGAGTCATAGAAGTGTTAAATTTTTTTTCGTTGTATGGGCGTGTAAAATCATTTATGATAAATTTCTAATTTTAGCTACGACTTTTCTCCGGTATTAATACTATAGGTCGTAATAAGTATCTGAAAAGTGAAAAACTTTTTTAATGTTATGTCATACATTTTTCTTACATTGTTCTGGACATGTCGAAAATTGCTATGCAATTCTCCCAGAAAACTTCTCAGAATTCATACAAAATTCGACAAAGTTTTCCGAATTTTGTCAAAGATGTTTGCTCTCTTGCTCATATGACTTTCATGACTTTCGCCAAATTTTTTTTTCGACTTCGTATACGAATTCGGCATGTTGAAGAGAACAAATTCGGCCTAAAAGGTTCGCTGGGGATATAATTGTATTTATGAATATAAATTTTAATTGCACGGCTTTATTTTTGTTATAGTCGTTTCACTTGTAGCTGTTATTTTAGTTACCACATTATTGCGGTATTTGATTTTTTCTTTGTAAAATGTTTAATCTTTTACTGATGTTCTCTTAATGTTTGGTTTTTATTTCTGTTTGTTGTTTTTTTTTTCTCGTCTGATTTTTCTTTTCAGTTGTTTTGATTAATTTTTGATTTTGCAATTATATTTCTTGGTATTGTTGTATCTACTTTTTATTACAATTTTCATTATTGCATTATAGTTTTGAGTGTTTTTGCATGTTTGTAATATTTAATGAAGTAATTAAGCCAAAAATGTTTTTTCTTGTAATAGTATCATTCATTAGTTTAGATGCATTTACCTGCTTAAATAGGAATTGTTTTTATTGTTGCTTTTGTATTAGTAGTCTTAAGTAATTCACAGTGTGAAAATTGTAATTCAAGGTTAGAAAATGTGTTTAAAAAAATTCTAGTTAAATGAACATTTGTGAATTGGAAAACAATGTGCAACTAAAAGAGAACACAAACTTAGCCCTCACCACCAGCTAGACACATGTAATGCAAAGTGCTTAAAAATGTCAGGTTTAAAAGATTAAATTCTGTTTTAAATAACTTTGTAATACCAATGAAAATCGAAAGTTGTGTTGAAAAGAAGAAAAGGTAAAAAAGATGGTTTTGATGATTTAATGGAAAAATAATGAAAAAGTTTTTTTTTTCTTTTTTTTTTAATAAAATGCAGCTAATAGACCACGGTCGATAATTTTTGAAACCAAAACAAATTATAGTGGGATGAAACCCTTAAAAAAGGACGAGAATATAACAAAAATGAAAGGAAAAATAATTTACGGGCGATCTGTGGTCGAGAAGTGGAAGGGGAGAGTTTTTAAGGGTAAAAACCCGGTTTATCTCGATTTCCGGTAAAACTACAAGTCCTCTGGAAAAAAATTATTTGACAAAGTTGTAGGCAATAAAGAGACCTACAACTTTTGTTATACTACTATTTTCACATAACCTCAAAATTTATTTGAAAAATTCAAATAATCAAGTTTTTGGTATTTTATTTTTATCTTATGCAAAAAAAATTTTTTCACGAAATTTAATGAAAACTTACCTTTTTATGTCCTAAAGACACTGTAATTTTTTTGATTTGAAATATTTATTTTTTCACCTTATTTTGACTTACACCCTAATTTTCAATCAAAAATTTTCGCGTCAAAATATCAGCTTTAAAAAAATTTCTATATTTCTATAGTAAATTTTCTCAGAAAATGTAAAGAAAAGAAAAAAAAATCGAATCCCAAATTTTTTTTAGTCTCTATGTACAATTTTGAGCTATTTAGTAAAATTTACACTTTAAAACGTAAGATTCTATGTTATATTGAAAAACAAAACAATTACAAATCCATAAATCATAAAGATTGCAAGAAACATGCGAAAATAGTTGTTCTAAATTTTAAAGATAGAATTTAAAGGAGGGATTTCAATTGAAAAATGTGATTACTGCAATTTTTTTTTGCCAAAAAGTTGATTAATTAAATTCTAATTACATTTATGTCATAGAAAATCTCTTAATATATGAATAGAAATGTAAATCGTTGTATTGATTTTGTCTTTTCAGATTATCAATATGGATGAATCTGTTTGTATTATCTGCAATAAAGCAGATGACAAGCAAGTGTATGAAATAAAAAAAGCAGCTTTGAATCGTTTAGTACATAGTAATGTATATATTTTTTTACATTATCAGAAAGAAGAGATTTCAACGAACAAAAAACTTCCCGACTTTTTTTAAAAAGCTGATCTTTTGACGCGAGAATTTTCGATTGAAAATTAGGGTGTTTTTTCGATATTAAGTCAAAATAAGGTGGAAAAACAAATATTTCAAATCAAAAATACTACAATGTCTTTAGGACATAAGAAGGTAAGTTTTCACCAAATTTCGTGAAAGAAATTTTTTTTTGCATAAGTTAAAAATAAAAAACCAAAAACTTGATTATTTGAATTTTTCGCTTTAATTTTGAGGTTATGTGAAAATAGTGTTATAACAAAAGCTGTAAGTCTTTTTATTGCCTACAACTTTGTCATTTTTTCCATAGGACTTGCAGTTTTGCCGGAAATCGAGATAAACCGTTTTTTACCCTTAAAAACTCACCCCCTTCCACTTACGCCTACCAGCTACAACACAAATTGTTCTGATGCCTTTGCGAATACACATCTCGTAAGTAAAATAGTTAATAATTAATTAGTAAAACAGCTACATTAAACGCATTTTGTTGCAACTTGAAATAACTTTGATTCAACATGATTCTTCGTATTATTTCTATATCAAATTCACGTTGTTTCAACCTAAAATAACTTTGATTCAATTTTAAGGTGGGTCGTAAAAACAGTTGCACCAGTCACCCCCTAGAATGAAAGATTTGTCAATGACATTTCCAAAACAATAAAAAAAATTTGCCACGCCCCAAAATGCAGCAGTTTTACTTTTGTATATACAGCGCCGCCATTTAAAGTCCGATCTCATCATATCGCATGTCGTTCTTTATAGCTTGACTGTGGCTTAATTTTTTCCTCGGCTCGCTTCCTATTCCATGGAAAAGTCGTTCTAAAACTTAGTATGTCTAGCTTTTAACATACTCCTTTGTATGCCACGCCCAAATATTACGCCTCGTTTTTCTTTTTCACATACAAATTACTTTATACTGGGTACATCCCAATACAAACCAGAAAAATTTGCACCAATCACTCCCTAGAATAAAATATATGTATATCACTGACGTTTCGAGAACTGTAAAGTTTTTTTTGCCACGCCCCAAAATACAGCACTTTTAATATTCTATATATTGTACCCCCATTTAGAGTCCGATCTCATCATATCGCAAATCGTTGTTTATGGCTTGAGTGGGATTAATTTTCACCCCCCGCCACCCTTTTCAACATGATTTCTCGCTTTATTTTGGTATCAAATTCACGTTGTTTCAACTTGAAATAACTTTAATTCAACATGACTCTTCGTATTATTTCATTATCAAATTCATGTTGTTTAAACTTGAAATAACATTGATTCAACATTGTTCTTCGTATTATTTCAGTATCAACTTTATTTTGATATCACTGTACTGGAATATTACATCAAGATGAGGTATATTTTTTTTATTACATATTTCTTTTCTTTATTTAGCATATCTATTGCTATTATTACAAAATTTTGACTAATTACAAAGAAGCACTAAATAGATAGTTTTATATACAAATTTTTGTTTAACGTAGGTGATTATTTTACTTTACATAAAAAAATTTCTTTTGCTTTTAAGGTCTTGAGGTATTTATTTCAACTTATTTCAAAAGAAAAAAATTTGTTTAAGGTTATTGTAAAATCGTGTTGAATTATCATGAAACATCTATGAAAAAAAATCACTACCGAAAAATGTTAAATTAACCGTGTTTTCTACGATTTTCATATGAAATTGTTCTGTTTGTTCAAAGTTTCGCAAATTTTTTATCGACAAAAAGTATGTCGAATGGATTATTTGAGATTTTATTCTAGACAAACTGCTGAACTAGATAACATATATGTATGTGTGTATATATCAAAGAAAATATTAGTGGGATGGTGAGCAACCAATCATGCTCATGAGAAATACAAGTTATTAATGCACGACTTTATTTATGTTTTCTTTTTCTGACGTTCATGTACACTCATGTGAGCGTTAGGAAGATATAATTCCAAAAACACACGCTCTCAAAATATTCACATGAAAATAGGCGAAATTACCGATCTTTCACATCACGCCGATATTTTTCCTACACACACCCGTGACTATCACGTGTGAAGTTCTCATTTCTAGCATTAACTAGGGCAAATTTTTGACATTTCGGACAAAATTCACAAAAAGTGTTACAAAGTCCAAAAGCTTATGCTTAACTGTAACAAAGTTTACAGAAGAGAAAGAAAAATTGCAAATAAAACGTTTCGCAATGATTTGCAATTTTTCAACACTAAAATTTTTTGTAGTTTCGAAATTTATTTTAAACATAAGTTTATATGCTAAAAGAAATTATATAAAATACTTACATTTGTTATGTTATTTTTTTTTAATCCCTTTGTATAATTGTAGTTATCTTTTCAAGTTTATATAAATTGTAATTGAGATGTTTTTCTGATATTTTTTAATTATTCAAATAATTATTTTATTGTTTACTGTAAAAAATATTTTAAAAATATATTAACATATTTTTTAAAATTTACTTCGGACGAATTTCACTTTTTTAAGTTTTACTTCAACGAAATTACGCGAAAAATACTCTTTTGCATAAGCACTGTACAATTTTTATCTGGTCCTTTTTGAAACACTCAGATGCACATAAAACACTTAAGAAAAACTCAATTTTTTATTGTTTTATTTCCTTAGATTATTTTTCTTAATGAAAAAATTTTTGGAAAAGAAAACCTGATATTTTCTATATACCAACCAGCGTTTATATATCAAATGTGACAACGACTTTGGTCATTGAAATTGAGGCAAAAGACTAAATAAATATCTTTATGAAAAAATACAAAAATGTTTGCGGCAGATATCAATTGCCAAGCAAGCACAGACCGCGCGCTACCGAAAAGAACGTCAACTACAATAAATAATGAAAAAAAGTAGGAAAAAAAGACACGAAAAAGCAACTTATTTGCACAGCAAAAAATTTATTTAAAAAAATACAAATAAAGAAATTAAATTATAAAAAAATTACAAAAAATATTTAGTTTAAGGCGAAAAAGCTTGACAACTAAAAGCCACAAAAATATACAAATAATAAAAAGAAAGAAAATAAAGAATATAAAAATCAGTTTTTCTTTACTTTTGCACTGCACTGTATCTTCAATTTGTTTTGCAAATATTTAAATTTAAACGATTTAAATTGTTTAAAAATTATTTAAATTTTAAATGAATTGTATTTTTTATTTAATTGAGATTTTTCAAGTTTAAGTTGGTCATTCATTGTTAAAATAACTTTTTATATAATATATTTTTTTTGCATTGAGTATTTTTGCACGTTTTATTAATTTTAATTTCTATTATTTTTCAATTTAACCATTTCAATTAAACTGTTTGGCATAACCAGCACCCGTTCTTAACAGTTCGTTAAAGAAAAAAAATTACTACAAGTTTTGGCACAGTAATAAGCACACACCGCAATATTCTGCACAACAATCAAGCACTTTAAATCGACTAATAGAACAACATCAGCATAAGATACACACAATTATCAATCGATCGTACGATTTGTTTGGAAGCTCAAAACACCAAGGCAGAGTATTGGCACAGCACCGAAATCAACAACCGCTCAATAGCAGAGCTTTTCGTTAAATAAACGGCAAAAGTGTTAAACACAAAAAACAACTTGAAGCATTCGCATTAAACAACAACAAAAAAAACAGAAACACAAAAATACATTTTATACTCAAAACAACAATAACACAAAACTAGTACGATACTAAACAAAATCACTCACTCATTTAGTAACTTAACTTCCCTCTCTTCTTAATTGTTCATTCATACTCATTCACTTCATGATATGAAGGTCTTATTTAATGCATTCACGCCACAAACATTCTCGCAAGTGATAGAAAATTATCATAATTATTATTGTTATTATTTCATACTCTCTAATAAATAAACTCGAAATTACTTTTAAAAAAATTAATTTCTACTTTTTTTTTAAATTTCCAAACAGGCACGTGAATAATAAATTAAATACCAGAGACGGCTACTTTTACTCTTCAATATGCCCTCCATTTATTTAGTACACAGTTAGATATAAATGGGCAGACATAAAACAAAAAACAACAGAAACAAAAACAGTTTACTCACCGTAATTGCTGGTTTTTACCTCTTAAACAGTGGTGCCACAAGGAAAAAATTTTTTCGACCAACATTTTCGTCAAAGCCGACCAAAATCTAACAAAACCGACCATTTTGCTAACGTTCGTAACAGTGGTGCCAGAAATTTTTGGAGAAAAATCTTCATTCTTCGAAAAAAAATATCTTAATTTTAGAAAAAAACCTTAAAATATTAATTATAATGATTACCCCATTACTCATAGTTTTGTGCATAATATTGCGTATTTTTTATTTAATTTACTTATTCGGATTGTATTTGTTAATCTTGAGTATATAAAATACCCTCCAATGTGGTCTTGTCTAATTTTTTTCTGTATTTCGTTTTATATAAATTTACTTTTGAATATATCCGTTCAACGTTTGCAGATGAATTATGGAGACATATTAAGTTTAATGAAAATTCCTACCGCTTGGGAAACACTAGTCCACAATCTGCTCTAGTAATTTTGAGATTGTGTGCCAAAAGACTTCCGCAGTAACCTTTTCTAAATTTGGAAAATATTTATTAATATGTGGCGGAGCTCTCTGAATTCGTCATCTAAATTTTGAACCTCATAGTCATCAATTAAATTTGGAACACGTTTTATTAGACTTTTTAGGTATCTTTTTTGTACTAAAACCGGCATGATAATACATTATAAACTAGCAAATGGCAGTTCTATAAAGTACTTTATTATTTTATTGAGCTAATGTTTAGCTGGCATAGGTACATTTATTTAATAAATTTAAAGCAGCCGTGTGACAGTAAAAGGTGTTCAGCAACTAATGGGCTGTTTCCACAATGCAAACAAGCACTGCTTGCCTAAAATTTGTATGGAAATCACTCAAAAAACTGAGTGCTTTTCATATAAATTTTAGACAAGCAGTGCTTGTTTGCATTATGGAAACAACAAATAAATCTCAAAAATCTTCATTTTGGAAAAAAGATATTCAAATCTTATATTGGCTAAAAAGTCTTCAAAATTAAGGTAAAATCTTCATTCTGGCATCGCTGGTTCGTTATATTGCATTATTTTCAAAAATCGTTTAATATTTTTCAAGCACAACTGGTAATAAGAGTGTTGTGTGATCTGGAGAATTTTATTTCTTTTAGATTTTGAATTTTGCATATGGATATTTCCAGAAAAAATGCGCTTTTTGTCACGTACATCACAAAGCAATTAAGTTTTTTTACTGCTTTAGATGTGTTTTTGTGCAGAACGTAAGTAGCTCTACATTTAGTAAAAGATAAGGAACAATCGGATTACATGGTTCTGAAATACAAGCTTAACTTTTTCGGTGACGTTACGTAACAAAAATACAAATTTCTGTGGAAATTCCCATAGAGAATTGCGACGTAATATTCAAAACTTAAATAATATTGAGAGATATATGAGATTCTGAATAAAATCCGTTTATATAGGCGCTCAAAGAATACCTAAAGCCAGGATTATCAAATATTTTACTGTGTTATTTGTAGTTTATTATTTTTATTAAGAGTTTTTTACTGAAAATAATCAATTTCGAGTTATAAGTGTAGTATGCAGTTCTGCCTGAATTTCAGGCTTCTATAAGAAATGTGAAAAAAAAACTGAAATTCAGGTTCTAAAAATTTTTAGGCAACTTTCCGTTTGGTGGTATGCAGCTGAAAAGAAAAATCAACACACATTTTGTCCAACACAGGGATGTGATATCAGTTAGTGGAGATTTTTTCCCATCAACTGAAACAAAAATTAATGTTCTGGCAATTGCTTGCACCCGGAATTTTTGACGTTTTGTTTTTGTGTAGTGTGGTGAACATTTTTTATGTTTTGCACGTTAAAATTAATAAATTTAAGTGATTTGCGTGAATGAAAATAAATTTCTCCACACAACAATTTTTCCGTGTAGAAATAACTGCAAAATTTCGAACCTGAAATTCAGGCAGAACCGCATACTATGCTATAATATTTAAAAAATTATTTGTGTACAAAAAAAAAACGGTAAAAAACGCAACAACCGAACAAGCTACCATTTTATCTAAAAATAAAATAAATCTCCCAGTTTTGATCTGATCAGACCAAAGTGGCAGCCCTGCTCTTAAACCAATAACAGAGAGAAGAAGAAAAAACCAGCCATATTAGGCACAACATAAAATAGCAACAACAATAATAGCAACGTGCAAAATCAACAATGATCATTGATTGGATTGAGGTGGCCAGTTGTTAATATTTTTGTTTGCTTTATTAGAGAAATGCAGTTAATATTTTTCGTTCGTTGGTGGCCTCCTGCTGTTTTTAGATCTTAACATAACTCACTAATTCCAAACACGTCACTTTTCTGATTGCCTTCGGAAAAAAACATTACTAAGAACAAGTACATTCGGTAATACCGAATAGCATATACCCTATACAATTGTCTCTACTAGATCGCTTTTCTGGTGGATAAAATTCTACATATATGGACCAATTCGTAAATGCAGTAAATGTGTGCAACCGTTATGCAAAATTTTGCAAGACTAGTAAAAATTTGCGGTATCACTGTCAATTCTTGGAGTAACAAAACTTTTGATGGTTTTTATACAAAAATTTTAAAAATTTTGTTTTTAAAAATTCATAAAAAAATAAAAATACACCAACGATCCCATTTTTTGTCCAGTATCATAAACATAGCTTATTACATATATTCCGAGGAAAATGGGCTATTTTTCGTTGAAATTGTTGCACACTTTTTGGTTTTATTCACGATTTAGTAAGAGAAATTTTTAAAAAATTTTATGAAATTTTTAGGCTAGAACTTTTAGGATATCTCTGATACTAATGGACAGACATAGAAACAATGTTCGCTTGACTTATATATAATTATAGTGTCGAGTTTTGAATAAGGCGAACCGCTCTCAAGTTATGGCAATATATATGTCATTCAAGTGCCTTCAATTTTAGCATAAAGGTATATCTCCCAAGCCAAAGCTGAAAAAATAAATTCAGTGAAGTGTGACTTTGGCTTGAATACAAAGCACTACGTACGAAGAATACACATATATCCCTTTTCGTATTGCCCTTTTTTCATTTTGGCAATTTTATCGTTTGGTTTTTCGTTTAATTTTAGTCTTTTGTAATTTTTTTTTTTTAGTTTTTTGTCGATTTTTTGTTAGCACAGCGCTTTTTCATTTTGGTGATTTTTTTGGTTTTTGGCAATTTTTGGTTTTTTCGCGGTTTATTTTTTTGTTTTTTGTTGATTTTTTTCGATTTTTTATTTTTGGCGTTGTTTTATTTTAATTTATTTTTTAGTTTTTGACGATATTTTTAATTTTGCGATTTATTGTATTTTTTTCGCTTTTTTCAGTTTTGCCGTTTTTTCGTTATGGCGATTTTTTCGGTTTTTTATTTTTTTAGTTTTAACGATTTCTTTTTAGTTCTGGGGATTTTTTCGGTTTTTGGCAGATTTTTTAGTTTTGGCGCTTTTCTTGTTTTGGCGCTTTTTTCGTTTTAATGATTTTTTAAATTTTTTGGCGACTTTTTTCTTCGTTTTTTTACGACATTTTGAATTTTAGCGACTTTTTAAGTTTTGGTGCTTTTTTCCTGTTGGCGATTTTTTTCGGTCGTCGAATTTTTTATTACTTTTTCGCTATCTTTTTAGTTTTGATAATTTTTAGTGTTTTAGCGACTTTTTTTCTTTATGTGCTTTTTCTTTCTTTAAGCGCTTTTTACATTTTGGCGATTTTTTTGTTTTGGCATTTTTTTATTTTGGAACTTTTTAGTTTAAGCGTTTTTTTTTAATTTCAAGAGTTTTCCTCTTACGGTTTCCAAGATACAGCAAATTGTCTAGATTACATTAACTCATTTTTATTGTTTTAAATATCAGTGTTAAGTAGTGCCGTGTGTATACCTTTGTAAATTTCAAGTGTCTACATACTATAAATGTCTGTATATTCGTTGCTAGCTTTAGGACACCGTTTAATCTTCGACTGTCATATATTTGTTGTTGTAGCGGCCATTTTTACATATTCCGTGAAAATTTCAGCTCCTTAGCTGTTACGGTTCTCGAGAAAACAGCCTATGACAGACAGACAGACGGAACCCTAAAAAATGGAGTGCAGATTTGTGTTCAGCGGCCCAAATTATTAAGAAACCGCTTTCAGTTTTGCAGAACGAATAAATTTACCGAAATTTGTAAATTAGTGCAATCACTTTGAAATTTGAATTGTTATGGACTTTTTCCGATATTGCTGTTTATTTTTTTATATATGCGATTTAGATAAAAGTCGATAGAACAACAGCTGCTGAAAACTTCAAATACTATACTTATTCAAGTTATGAGACCTAAAAGACAGAAAAGGATTATTTGGTCAAACTTCGGTGGGCGTGCGACAGCTCTTAATCTTAACTGATTGACCTGAATTTTTTTAGGATATTTTTTTTTAAATAGCCATCGATTTGTGGTATGGGACTTGAAGAAACCCAAATTTCATTTTTTTTACGACCACTCTAATGTACATACATATATGTCTCACAATTACTCTTGAAACGGTTTCAACTAACTCCTTAGGACAATTTATAGAGAAATATCGACTTAACGCTTCTTGATGTTTAAACTTAATGGTAAAACTGTTTCGGATATCGCATCATTCTCCGAACAATACGCCAAGGAAGAAAATGGACTACATGACACCTGTCATTAATTTCAACAAATTCTTCTCAGTAGAGATACTGACTAATGCCTACAATTGGAAGAAAAAATCTATAATTTTCAATAAAGCAGCTTCGGTGCTTACGGAAAGATCTACAACCGACAGTAAGAGAATCGGAGGCGTTCTTTAAAGATCTTGATATTTACGTCTCACTCATATCAACCTAAAAATGCATCGCGTACCAGGTGGAAATGTATGACATAACCAAAGCCGCAAAAACGATTGAGAATGATCGCATTTTATAAAACAGATGCGAAAGGAACGTGTTGCTCGCAAAAAAAGATCTGGCTTCATGGGCGATACAACAGTGTTAGCTACCCTACTGTCAACGTTGGGTTTCTGTGCTCTCTCCAGTACACGGGTGAATAACATGAAAATACACTTTGAAGTATCACCATGAGATTTGTATGGTTAGACGGAAGAATACATAAAAAGATTCAGTAATTGGTGGTTAGCAACACAAAATATTTTTACTATTCCCATCAATGCTGAATAAGTTTATACATTTAAAAATCCATTTTTAGCCCCTTGTATTTTTACAATTAAATTTGCAGTGTCTGTGTTTCACATTAAAATAAGAAAGTTGCTGAATTTTTATTTTTTTACCAACACTCAGGCGATGGCCCCTACTTATAAAAAGCACTGTGCCGTAACCAGGAAATTTGCTTGTGGGAAGGAGAATAAAGGGAATAGTGTTTGTAGACATTCAATTTGAACTTTCCTACACTGAAAGTGACTGGAAAGACTTCTGCAGTGAGTTTATTGCATATACGAACATAGTAGACGAAAATTAGTAGATTCTTGGAATACTCAAAAATAAACTTTAAATAATTTTTATTGAATATGAGAGACCGATTTCATAACAATTTTGGATTAGTTCTTTAAAAACTACTTCCAACTTTTTTACTGAATATTGAATTTTATTTTTTACTTTTTAGTCCATATATTTTAAAGTCGGTTTAGTTTTTTTATATTTTTTACTTTTTAGGGCATATATGTATCTTAAATTCGGGTTAATTTTTTAAGTTTTATTTTTAAATATTACTTTGAATGGGCGGTACTCCTCTCCCCGCTTCAACACTACCAGTTTTCTGTCTGATTACGCGCCTTTTGCTATAAAGTAATTCCTACCAAGTTTGTAGACTCTCACTGATATAGTATTCCAAATATATGAGAATTATTAACTATTTTGTATGGAAGTTATCTCTTCCCATGCTCCCACACCGGCGCTTTTCTGCTGTATTGTACACAGTAACTATAACGGAAACCACACTAAGTTTAAAGAATCCCACTAATATAGTATTCCAGACATGCGATAATTAATAATTACTTTATATGGGAGGTAACCCGCCCCAGCTCGTATATTGATGAAAATGGAAATACATACATGACAAACATATGAGTAGTCCAGTTGCAAACACCGCTAAGTTGAAAAAAATAAAAATTCGCCAAAAGCCGCCATTTTATTTGTTGATTGAAGTTTTAATCGATTTTCTACAAATTTCGATATATTAACTAGGGATGTAACGAATACCGATACCGATACCGATATATCGGCGATACTTCAGATTTTCCGATACATCGGTATCGGCGATATTTTACTGTCGATACGACGATACTTTTAAAAAATTTTTTCAGAGTTTTTTTTTTACAATTTATTTTTGTTCGATTTTCCCATGATTTTATTCACTTCGTTATTTTTTAAATCTTATTAATATCAATTTTAAAATTTAATAATATTTTATGCTGTTATTTTGTAAAAAAATTATTTTTTTTTTTGTTAATTTTACCATGAATTCAAATTCAAGTCGTTGTTTTTAAAACTGATTCCAGCAAAAAAAAGAGATACTCCAAAGAAGACATGAAAATGTAGAATTCGCGATCTGGAAGTATTGCAAATTTGGATAATTTCTAATTAGTTTTACATATCCTTGCCATTGCAAGAAGTTATGTTTTTCGATTACCAATCATCGAATTGAAAGCGATGCTAGGACAAATTTCTTTTTCGGTATTCTATAATGATTTTTCCTCAAGGAAAAAGGATAAAAAATTACCCATTTTCACAATTTTTTTACGCGAATTTAAACTCAGAACTGTGTTTTCATGTAAATATAAGTGAATATATATAAACTTAGAAGTCTTTTAATAAATAAACTATTAAGTTATTTAGAAGAATATTAGTTGATAAATGTCCTTTAAAAAAATCGATTTTTTAAAAAGCATGGCGAGTATTTTTTATAAGGGAGTTAAACATTTTTTCTTGCTTTTCTACTAATTATCTGCATATTTTTAATATAGATTTTTTGGATGCAAAGAAAATGTAGCTCCTTAAAAATTACTTTCAATGTTTTATCAATTTTAAATATTCTCTCTTATAATGTAATTTTGTATAATAAAAAATTGCTCTTGAGTTTTGTTAATCTAAACTTGAACTCAATTTCAATATTCGTATCGGTATCGGAATCGGTATCGGCGATATTTAATTTTAAATATCGGTATCGGATCGGCAAAACGGCGTATCGTTACATCCCTAGTATTAACATAGCGGTGTTTGCAAGTGGACTACTCATATAACCTCGTCCATTTTTGAAGTCGGTCAATGAGCTAATAGTAAAAGAATTTACAATATATTCTAACTATCATATCGATATTGAGCACACAAATATCAACAATAATATTATAAACATCAGTAAATACAATCTATACAACAGTTAGTACTAATACTACTATAACCGATACAACAGTTAGTATATATATCTTGCGAATTCAGTTAATATTATTTGAGTCCGGTCAGGCTTACACAACAATCTAACTTCCATAATAGTTGCGTAGAGTGCATTAAATATAAAAACTAGATACTAATGTGTTTGTATAATATTTAATTCTACCTGGCTACCTTTCTCAAATACACCCTTAGTTACAATGCGGAGAATCTTAATTGACTCGAACAAAAGCCGGTATTTTCATAGTCAGACAGACAATTGGATTTGTAGTATCTCGAAAAGCTCTTTCATATTCGTATGAAATTGAATGTATACTTGTGTATTTATTATTGAGAGGTTTGTGTTTTGAGTGAAATAATTTCATACTAAAGGTTGTTTTCTTTTTGAGAGAATGTTTAGACGCACGTAAATATTATGCGTGTTGCGTGTAGCTTAACCCCAGACCAAAAATAAACCCGCCAAATTATATATTAAACAAAAGTTATTCTATACACTTAAAAACAGTGAAGAGCAAAACTAAGGCGTGATGTGTGCATGGGATTTTATATTTATGAACTTTTGATTTTAATGAATACATTTCCCTAAGAAATATTTCTTTCAAAATATATTTCTAGTAAATATGACTTTTAATCAAAATATTTATTGTATATTCAATATTATATGAACTAAGAATAACACAAGTATACTTGGTTTTGAACTAAATCGATTGAACATTGTTTCTAATGTTTTTCGGGCCATGAATTTAATATTGAATTCCGTTTATTTTTAATTGTTCCAGTTTTCTACGTGCATATGGTATCTGCGGTCACAAGCCTTAACCGCTTAAGTCGTTTACAAAAATTTTCGGGAAAGCTGTTTAAAGAATCAAAAACTCGCTTCCAAACAGTTGTCAGTTTGTTTTTCTTCAACTTATTAATAGATAATTGTCGTCTTAAAAACGTTACAAACATAAGAAATCGGTAGCGAGTTGATTTACACACGAATGGACTCGATCGCACCAAAAATTAATTTTGTCCTAACCTGACTTAAGCTGTTAAGGGATGTGCCCACAGATATTAGTATAAATTGAGAACGGTCTATTTCATTTGATTAAAACAAAAAACAAAAGTTTGCTATTCGAATTCCCTCCAAGGGTGCTGTTGGCTGGGTAGTTAGCGCGTTTGGCTGCAAACCCTGACGTCTTGAGTTCAAGACTAGTTTCAGGCAAGCCAGCAATATCATGCATTTTTTTCATGTGCATTGGTGTGTTATTGTGTTGATTGCTGTTGGACTGTTAAAGTGATGAAGGCATAGCACTGATCACTTTGGCAGTACCGACGGCGATTAATACTAAAATATTCTAGTTCACTTTACAGCACCCTCCTTTGTCGGTATTGTAGCAGAACCGTCGGCGAAGTAAAATAATTAATAAAATGGCTACACAGCTTAAAAAAAACACAAGCTAATGCCTCTACTTCACACCAGAGGGGTTTGCAACACTGCTCTACAAAAAAAAACGCGCAATAGCAGAGTTGTAAATTAATTAAGCTTTCTATATCTCTCCAACTTCACCACCTGTTCTCTCTACACTATTCCTTTCCCAAAGAAGCCCTGAAGAAAGCCAGGGGCCAAGTGTCTCCAAGTCACCGCTTTTTTCGACAAGTTTGGTGACTTTTTGGTGACGTTTTCAACGAATCGTCTACACTTTTTATTTCAGCTTTAAAGAGAAGAGAAGTTTTTAACAGCTAGAAAACGATTTTTTATGGTCTTATTTTGACGTGTTGTATGCGGCTTAACGGAAAACTAAAAACTTTCATAAAAAAATCTTAATTTATTTGTCTTAGCTGGTAAAAAGTTCCATATGTGTTGACTAGAATGATTAAAATGCACTAGTGAATCTCTGGTACCAGTGTCGCCATATGGTCCCATAAGAACCACCTGACACTCGCACGATTGTCAAATCGCACGTGAGTTGCAAATCGCCAAACTTGATTTTTCATGTTCTGTAACTCGCGCGTTTTGCTTGCGATTTGCCGTATTAAATAGATCAGCTGTTTATTGAAATCGCCTGTGCAGAAGAAAACAATGGACAAACAAAATTTTTTAAATTCATATTTTTAATACAAATTGTAAGAATATGATACTAGTTTTGGTGCAAATAAAAAGAAAACATATTTAATTTAATTTATTCGTCATTGTATTGTTTCTTTAAAGTTTAGTTTAGTCTAAATTCATCAGTTCACTCAGTTTATTCTTGCGATTTGAACTCGCCAAAAGTCTTGTGATTGCGATTTGCAGAACACCTCTCTTGCGAGTTCAAGTCACAATCGCAAATGTTATGCGAAATGCGAGTGTCAGAACATGCCCGTATAGTAGTCAACAGTTCTGAGGTCAGTAGTGGAATCTCAATGACAAGCACATGTTAAATGTCTATAGCACAGAACATTGCATGGGTACAATTAGTCAGTAGTACTGGAGACAAAGTCAATAGTGAATCAGTACAATTTTACTATCGACATTTCCTGCAGGGAGGTAACACATTAATTAATTAACTGGTAGGCATTAATTGCCTGATTGTGTTACTTCTCTTTAACAAAAAAAAATCGTGTTGTTATGGAATCCAAATCAGAGCTGTCATTTATCAGAATATAAAACCGATTTTGATTTGAATCGGTTTCATTAAACTGTCATGGTTTTTCCTTGATTCGATAATAAATGAAAGCCTCCGTCCTCCATGGCTGTGGGTGGGGTCGAGGCGGAAAAAAATTCTAATGAGAAGACTATGGTTGTAATAGAACATCGTAATGTAAGTTCAACCTTCCTTGCAACCAAAATTTTTTGTCGGTTCAATTATTACATCATGCTTTTAAGTGTCAGGGTGTATTCACTTAATTCCTAATAAAATCAACATTTGTCTATAGATTTTCATGATATATGGCTTATTTTCTTCGCAAGAGACCTGTCTTTAAGAACAATATTTAAAAAATAAGATTGTTGCAGTTTGTCATTTTTTTAAGAAAGAAAAAATTTTTAGTTTAGCATGAAAAAATAACTCTTTTTTTCGATCCTAGTTTGTGAATAAGTCCGAAAGCCTATAGAAAATCATAAAAACTATGTTAACATATTTTGAAGGTAGTTTTGTCATGCATCTTTTTTTTGTTTTTTGATCGAACTAGTGAAAATATTACCCAGGCCCATTGCAACATCTGTGGGTGATAGGGAAAATCTGATACCAGCCAGATTAGGTTTCAGCACCCAAAAATACATGAAATTAAGCCAAATATGTTTAAAAGGTGTTCACAAAACTTGATTTCGTTGGACTGTATTATCATTATATATAAAATAGTTTCCGTTATTAAAAAGCCTTCTTTCTAACTTCGCGTCCGTAACCACTTATGTTCTATTATTTGGCTAACACTTCTAATCTTTATTTTTAAACTTTTTATAATGTCATCCGAAAAGAACGAAGCGCCAAATTCTTCCATTGGATAATTTGACAAAGCATCCGTTCTTGATTCTTTGGCATTGGTATACCAAACTTCAAAAAAATTTCAACGTGATATACCTGAAGTCGTTTTGAAATTAAACCAAACTTGTAAGAGTGTCGCAAAAGTTCGCAAAAAATCTGACTTGTTTCGTGTAACCAATAAGTAACTCCTTCACAAAAATGTGACGAGTGATCAATATAATGCGATATAACGTACTTTAACTCTCGTCTAGGGACTAAAAAGATTTTCTCATACAGAAATATATCATCATTTTGAAAAAAATTTCAGGAGAGATAACAAACCTAATAAAAAGCAAACTATTGTGATTACAAAAATTGGTGTTTCAGCAGAGTATCATTATTTCTAGACTTTATTTATGATAGTACCCAGAATAAATCGTTTTTATAATCACAATAGTTTGCTTATTAAGTTTTTTATCTCTCCTGAAATATTTAAAAAAAATATAATGATAGGCCCTTTTGCATTTTATATGACGATATAAACTTTTCCCTAAATAACAATCACACATATTTTGCAGTATATAGTTCTTATTTGATGAGAAGTTTTCTTTCACATCTGCTTAAAATTTGATGTGTTATTACAAAAATAGTCGAAATTTAAAACTCTATGGATAAGTTTTTTTTTAATTTGGGAATTTTCAAGAGGGTTCTACACGGATTTCATCATAACTTGGATAGGGATTATCCTTTTGGATAGCGATATGCCTTATAAAAAAGACTAAAAGATTTTAAATAAAATTACCTTTATGCCGCTCACACATTCTCTCTTATCGTGTTTGGTGATTTTCGCCTTCGACTACGACATTTTTGTAATAGACTAAAGACAGCACGCTACATTTTGCTTTAATCTATTACAAAAATGACGTAGTCGAAGGCGAAAATCGCCAAACATGATAAGGGCCATTATTTTTTTATATACTTTTCATCAGCCTGCTATATCGCCGATAAAGGAGAATTTTTTGCACCTTTTTTAAGCAAGGGTCAAAAAGACTCGTACCGCAAGGAGCTAGAGGGTTAAAATATTTTACAAAAATGTGTATCGTGTTATTTTACATAAAAGTGTTAAATACTGTCATACCGTAAATGTAAGAGCTAAAAGATATCCTATGCCGTGTAAGTATAACTATGTGCAAAACTGGGGGGAAATTTAACTAACCCTAAATGAATCCCAGTTGTAAACTTTAAAAACGCTGATACATGTATGTATATATTTTTTTGAAGACCTTTATCAGAATCAGCTGTTATATTATTGCTATTTATAATAATTTGATTTTGTTGTAGAATGTAAATAGTCGCAATTTTTCCAAAAATTAGGTGATTTCACTTCATTATGAATAAAATCAATATTTATCCATCGATTTTCATGAAGTAAAGCTTATTTTATTTGAAATATAGTAAGTGGCTTTATGTGTTATTAATAAAAATGGTAAGTTTTTGCCATTTTCGATTTTTCACATATTTTTAAAAATTAAAATTTTCCAATTTTTCTTAAAAACATATACATATTTTTCAGCATTGCGGTCTCAATAATTCCGAAACTATTGAGTTTGTAAGAAATAATTCTGGCAGAAAAACAGACTTCGATACAAAGAGCCAAATCTTGTACGCAATTTAATATAAAAAATTTTCAAAATTGGTCCATAAATAGCAGAGTTATGCTATAATAAATTTTTGGGAGGGGCAAATCGACCCATCGATTTTCAAAAACAAATTATGGGACCAAACTGCAAGCAAACCTTTTGAAACAAAAGAATAATTTAAAAAATCGGTTCATTAATGGAGGAGTTATCCGATAATCGATATTTGTGTAAAAATGGGGGGTGGGCAATAGCCCGTCCGATTGTCGAAAAAAAATATGGGATTAAACTGCAAGCAAAGCATTTCAATAAAAAGAATTTTGAAAATCGGTCCATAAATGGAGAAGTTATACGATAATCAATATTTCCGAGGAGGGGAGAGCAAATTGCCCTTCCGATTTTCGAAAAAAAATTATGGAACCAAACTGCAGGCAAAGCCTTTCGAGCAAAAAATTTTTTTTAATCGGTCCATCAACGGAGGAGTTATGCGATTATCAACATTTTTAGGGGGAGGGGGAAATTTCCCCCGATGTAAAAAAAAATTGTGGGACCAACCTGCAAGAACGGCCTTTCAAACAATAAAAGAATTCTGAAAATCGGTGCATAAACGGAGGAGTTATCGATAATCAATATTTTGGGGGGAAAAATTGGCCAACCCTTTTCCAAGTTATGATAAAATCGGTGGAGCAACATCTCCAAAACTCGTTTCTTTTTGCAAAAATTAGGTAATTTCAGTTGAGTGTGAATAAAATCAATATTTATTCGTCGATTTTCGCGAAATAAAGCTTATTTTATGTCCTAAGAAATTGAATTATTTTTGGCTTGAGTTCGGTTTTAATTTAATTTTTCAATTAAATTTTAGTTTTATTTAGAGATAAATGTGAAGCATGTAGACAAAGAAAATTTTTACTGCGCGGAGGGTTGAACTGACGTTTCCATAGCTCCCGCTAATCTCATCAGAGTTCTTTACCGCTTAGACACTCGACCAAACAAATATTTTTTAGTCTAGCATTGGCTGGACTTAAAAATTAAAAAAAAATTTTAGAGTTAAGATTTGATTACTTATTGTTAGTTCAATTTTATTTAAGATACAATAAATAAATATAAACCGTTAAAAAAAATTAATAAAATTTTTTCCATACAATTTTAAATTTCTACTGTTTTTGTAGTTAGAGGACTATAACATATCAAAATAAAATATAGTGGTACTCGTTGACATTTTTCTTGTTGTATAGTGTAACCTTTATATATACGAAAGTTTTACTTTCAGTGTAAAGGTAAATGCTACGTTTTTCAATTTAAAAACCTTTGAATACAGCCAGATTTTGCTGTTGAAAGAATTCATAATGCATTTTTTTTATAATAATTATGTATTAACCCTCCCAAACACGTTTGCTCGTCACTGTTCTATCACATTTAAATACTTAAGAAGTTCATTTCTTTTTCACCTTTAGATCATCTCATTAGAAGAAAGAATACAAAAAAAGGAATGTTAAAATAGAACAGGTAACAATATAATAGTTATACAATGCTTTGCTAGGAACACAACTGTGACGAACGACGATTTTTTGCCCGCGAATATTCGTCGCCAAAAATAAAACATATTTGTGTATATGAAAATACACAAAATAACGACGACAGATGAAATTCGCCATACGCGGCGAACTCTGCATAGATTTGTTTATATTTCTTAAGCCGGCGAACGACGAAAAAATCAGTACCAAGTGACCATGTTTGGTTTAGTTTTATATTCTTTTAGTAAAAAAAAAGTTACTTTTTACTTTAATTATTGTTTTATTTTTATTTTCTAGCATTTGAAATGAATATGGATAGTAATTAGCTATAAAAAATTGTGTTAGTTGTGTTTTTAATAATGTTTAATTTTTCAAGTATTTATTATTTTCTTAATATGGTCACACCTTGCACAAATAGTAAACAGCTTTATCAATTATAACAGCTGTTTCATTTTCGTCGCTATTGTGCTTGATACGACGAATTTACACAGCGAATTTTTATCGACGAATTAGTCGTGTTGGACGAAATTCATCGTTCGTCCCAGTTGTGTTTCTAGCATAAAGCTTTTTTCTAATTTATAACAGAACGAAAACGTCATGGTGACTGGCATTAAAACAGTTGTTGTAAATAATAATCGTAATATTTAAACTCTAATAACAAAGAAATTATTAATATTGCTTTGGAGTGTAAGATTTGTTTTCATTTTAGATTCAAACATTTTCTGAAGCATCGCTAAACACTTTTCGTTCGTATGTTTTTTGTCCCAATTTATGTGTTTTGGTAAGCATTAGAGATTGTCTTATCTTTAATAGATATGTTGTATGGTATTTTGCTCACGTTACCTAAAAAGCTAATTTATTTTAATTTCGTGTTAGATTTTATGTTATTTAAAGATTTTTATTGCTTTCCTTTACCTTTCTTTAATTTTCTTAGGAGTTTTTTAAGACAGAAATACATACATAAATTCCAATCAGGGGTAGTTGAATAAGTAGTACATTGTAAAATTCATTATAACGATTGCAGTTTTTGTAGACATGTGGTCTAAGATTTAAAAATTGGCAAACTTTTCAAGAAAAATAAAGAAGAGGATTAAGCCAAAAGAAAATTAAGTGCATGTGCAATATGCAAACTGTTCTTAATGGGGTAAGGTTATTTAACAATGTTTTTCTGTATATATATTTTTTTGTTTATTTTGTATTATTCTTTTGTCAATATGATGACATAAGTGTGGTGTAGAAAATCTATCGATGATATGATTTTTTTATAACAGCTATTCATAACATAATTTTCTGTATATACAAGTAATTTATAAGTGACATGAACTTACTTTAAAGAAAAATGTTCAACAATTTATCAAAAGCTCTGTTCAATAACTAAAAATTGTTAATAGTTTTATCACTAAAAGTGTTCACGACGTGAAGACTTTTCAATAAAAACTATTAACAATTCGTAGCAATTTTCAGTTACTGAACAGAGCGAATGTTATTGATTACACTAGGTTTGTGAACCCTTCCTCGGCATTATAGCGGAATGAATTGTTCAACAAAAATAATCCTCTTGGCGTTTTACAACAAAGTGTTGAACACTTCTCATAGCTTAAACGTAAGCCCTACAAGATATTCTATGTCGAGTCAATATAACTATGTGCAAATAGGTGGGGGAATTTAGCTTCCCCTAAAATAAATCCCACATGTAAACTTTAAAAACGGCGATACGCATATGTATTTTTTTGGTGGCCAGTTTTTTTGCACAGTGTAAAAATTCGCAATTTTGGCAAAAATTATGTCACTTCAATTTATTATGAATAAAATCAATTGGGGGATTCACAAGGTAGTCATAAAGTCATATGTTTTAAAATAATAACACAAAAAATAGGACTGCTGTGAGCAACCCCTCATAAGTTAATGTGCTATTTCAAATTTGTATCAGCTGATAAAAAAAACAATTATAAATACTTGAAATCAGAATGCCAAGAACAAGTGTAAAAATTTAAATAATACATAGTCAGTTTGTTTTTAAATTATTCAACTTTTTAATAAAGTAAATAAAACCCAGCTGAATATCTTTTAAACTCTTCATTTTTAATTAAAGTAAAAATATATTTCAACGCACACAGAAAGTAAAATTGTTCGAATACATAAACATAAACGAAACCAGCTGACTGTGCCGACAAACAAAATTTTCTCACTTGCATATTTTTAAATGTCTCAATTTTTTATTTTTACTTTTTACACAGCTATAAAAATATAATCAAAAATATAATATTATAAAACTGTGAACAATTTTAGGACATACTTTACTGCATATTAAATACATTCATTTATATCAATGGCGGCGGATTGTAAATATTATCACCGGCTAGACGAAAGAGTTTCATCCGTTCGGCTCAGATTTTTACTGCGTAGTTATGACAAAATAATAAACACAGCACAAAAGGTCTTATTATTTTAGGACTTTTTTGTTTGAAGCACAACAACAATGTTTTTAAACTATCTTAAAATATTAGCACTTTATGACATTATGAAATGATACGACACCTTGTGAATGCCCCAAATATTTATCCATCGATTTTCATGAAATAAATTTTATTTTATTAATATGATTATTTCGAATGTATTTGCTTTGTGAATCCAAATTGATTATTAGGCTAAGGTTCGTAACGTTATATTCAGAAAGAATTGGGCATGACTAATATTCCAAGGAACATGGGTAAAATTAACCGCAACTTAACTTTCCAACGTACACAGCAGAACAGAGTAGCACCACTTTCGGAAGCCGCTACTCTTCCATCGTCAGTGCTCACGTGTATATGCTTATCACAACTTGTCATGTGGCTCTGTTGAATGTGATTTTAATTCTTATATATGCAACTTTTTCGTGAAAATTGAATACGAGAATTAAATCACTCTCAAGCTGATATTAAAGTCCACTTTCCCAGCGTTGCCATCGGTTTATTTTTCTTCATTGCCATTTTTGTTTTGATTTTTGTTCTACTGATCGTTGCTCCATTAAAATTAGCTATGTGTTTTTTACTAGGTTTTGAGGAGAACCAAAACACTGTTTTATGCCGTAAAAACTACACATAACTCATATTGTTGGACAATTTCTAACAAAATTATTTTTAACACGTTAACAATCCACAGTCCATATATGGGCTCTGAACGGAAAGCACCAGCAGTCCACAACCCATATGTGGGCTGTTCATCCATACAAATTTAAAGAGCTTTAAAATTGTGGACGTTGAGAACATCGTTATTTGCCTTGGACTTCACAGTACAGACCATAAGAAAAATGTGTGCGGACCTCTGGGGCACTCCTCAGTCTTTACCTTGGATTGTTAACGTGTTAATTTAGAATATTTTTAGGCAATAAAAAATTTTTCGATAATTTTCACATAACTGATAACGTCAGAGCAACGACGATATATGGCTTTATCAGGCGCGGATACAGCTTAAGATTTTGGGAGGGGAACTTTTAAATAAAACGTACCATTTTGTAAAATTTCTTTTAGAAACTTCATAGAAATGAGGTATATTTTACTCGCTTTGGAGGGGGAAATATCCCTTTTTCCCCTCCCCTATATCCGCGCCTGGGCTTTATGATCAGTTAATAATAGAGATGTGAAAATGTCGTGAATTTTTTGGGTCGTGATTATATTAAAAAATAATCACGTAATAGTGCGTGAGGATTATCTTAATTACCGTGCGTGATTTTAAAAATGTAATTTTCACACACTCACGAAATAACATTTCGAAGCTAGCTGAAAAAAAAATTCCTTTTTGGCTAACAACATTTTGATTTTATTTCCCAAAGTTATAGGAAATTTCTGATACATTTCTAATTTTAGATCGGACTTTTATCTGACATTAATACGAAAGGATGTAAAAAGTAGGGATGTAACCGATACCCATACCGATATATCGGCGATACTTCAGATTTTCCGATACATAGGTATCGGCGATATTTTACTGTCGATACGACTATACTTTTTACATTTTTTCAAAGTTTATTTTTTAACACATATTTTTATTTTTTTTTTTTTGGAAATTTCACCACGAATTAAATTCAATTCGTTATTTTATAGATCTTATTAAAATCAATTTTAAATACATATTAATAATATTTCACGCTGTTATTTTGTAAAAAAAAATTATTTTTTTTATTTTACAATGATTTTCAATTTAATTCGCCGTTTTTTTAATTTTATTCTCAGAAAAAAATACCCTCCAAGAAGTAGAATGTAGAATTCGCGATCTGGAAGTATTGCAAATTGGGGTCATTTCTAATTAGTTTTACATATCCTTGTTTTAGTTTAGTTTATTTATTTATTTGATAACTAGCACAGCAAGAAAATATATCTTATAAGTGACAGTGCTAGTGATATGAGAGCATACTGATATATACTACATATTTTAATATAGATTCTTTGGAAGCAATGAAAATGTAGTTCCTCAAAAATTACTTCCAATTTTTTATACTGGGTTAATATCAATTTTAAATATTAATAATCTCTTACACTGAAATTTTGTTTAGTAAAAAAATTGCGCTGCTTGCGTTTTGTTAATCTAATCTTAAACTCAATTTCAATATGCGTATCGGTATAGGAATAGGTATCAGCGATATTTATTTTTGAGTATCGGTATAGGTATCGGATCGGCAAAACGGCGTATCGTTACATCCCTAGTAAAAAGTATCAGATAAATCGGAAAATTTTCTTATTATTTATCAGACATTTTTCGGACATTGTTTAGACACGACTAAAATTACTTTAGAGTTTCCCTAGAAGATTCTGCAGAATTCGTAGAGAATTCAGACATTTGGGCAAAGTTTTAAGAGTTTCCTCAGGCAAAGAGGTTCGTTTTCTTGTCACATACTCACATAATTTTCGGTACGTTTTCTGACCATCTTCGGATACGAATTCGGCATCTTATACATACTTTCTGACCGAGTTCGGATTTAAATCTTTAAAAAAAATTTTTGCTGGGTGTGCATATCAAGTACGTGCGTCTACAGCAAAAGGAACCCAGTGAAATTTTTTGCCGACATGTCTGACAGTCAGGTCAAATATTTTTGTAGACTGAGTGGCTATTGAATATGAAGCTGAAGACAATCCAGCACACACAAAGTCAAAACGATTGAAAAACGATATATTGCTTATGTACTGCAATAACGGAAGCAAATATTTTCTCTTCTTGACTTAAGCCTAGTAAAATATATTTCTTTATTAAAGATTTTCCAAATTTTTTTAAATCAAAAAATTATTGGAAGTATATATCTTTTAACGCTAATCGTAAATATATTTGCATCTTTTTTGTAATTACCAGGGAAGTAGAAAATATACCCTAAAAAATGTGTTTTAAAACACATAAAAAAAATATAGTGGTGATCAAAGGTCATAACAAAGTTTAATTTTGTTGCATAGTGTTATAGGCCGTTTAATTTGTTTTATATCCAGAATTATATAAAAGCGGTCCACGAATGGCCTTTTTATTGTTTTCGCTACGCTGTCCGTCTGTCTGTCACAGGCTGTTTTTTTTGGGAACCGTAAGAGCTACGGACCTGAAATTTTCACCGGATATGTAGAACTTTGGCCGCTACAAGAAATATATGACAGTTAAAAATAAAAGGGTGTTCTAAAGCGAGCAACGAAAAATGTTAAAATACTAATATAATGTTTTCTCGGAAACCGTAAGAGCTACGGACCTGAAATTTTCACAGAATATGTAAAACTTTGACCGCTACAACAACTGTATTATGCAGACACTTATATGCAGACACTTAAAATTTTCAAAGTTCGTGTTAATTGGTGTAGTCTGTAGAATATACTACACCAATTAACACCGATATTTAAAACAATAAAAATTAAATGGTGTTCTATCAGTTAATGTAATTTTACTATGTAATTTAGACAATCTGCTGTATCTTGGGAACCGTAAGAGTTACGGACCTGAAATTTTCACAGAATATCTAAAACTTTGGCCGCTGCAACAACAAATATATGACAGATAAAAATTAAAGGGTGTTCTAAAGCGAGCAACGAAACATGTTGATATACTAATGTAATATACACACTTACATATATACACTTTAAATGTTCAGAGTTAGTGCTAATTGGTGTAGTCTGTAGAATAGAGTACAGTAATTAACACTGATATTTAAAACAAACAAAATTAAAGGGTGTTATATCAGTTAATGAAATTTTACTATGAAATTTACACAATATGCTGTATCTTGGAAACCGTAAAAGGTAAACTCTTAAAATTTTCAAAAACGCTAAAACTAAAAAATTCCAAAATTAAAAAATGTCAAAACGAAAAATCGCCAAAATGAAAAAAGCGCTTAGAGGAAATAAGCACAAAAATTAAAAAAATCGCAAAATATCACCAAAACTAAAAAGATCGCAAAAAACTAAAAAACGCAATAAACCGAAAAAAGTCCTCAAAACGAAAAAAGCACTACAACATAAAAAAATCGCTATAACTAAATAAATCAAAAAAACTAAATAAACGACAATAATGAAAAAAGTCACCAAAAGGAAAAAGCGTAAAAACCAAAAAAGCGCCAAAACTAAAAAATCGCCAAAAACTAAAAACAAAAAAAACGCCAAAACGAATAGTGTCAAAAAAAGTCGCTAAAATTAAAAACTCACAAAAAACCGAATAAAATTTCCAAAGCCGAAAAAAGCGCTAACACTGAAAAAGGCGCCAAAACTAAAATAAATCGCTAAAACTAAAAATATCGTCAAAAAGCGAAAAAAAAACGTTAAAACAAAAAAACTCCAAAACCAAAAAAACAGAACTAAAAAATCGACAAAAATCAAAAAATATTGCAAAAAACCAAAAATCGCAAAAAAAACGCAAAAGTCGCCAGAACGAAAAAAAGTGTCATAACAGAAAAATCGCTAAAACTGAAAAAAATCACCAAAAACCGAAAAAATCTGCAAAACCGAAAAAAGCACCAAAGCTGAAAAAAGTCGTCACAACTGAAATATATCGCTAAAACTAAAAATATCGTAAAAAAATTAAAAAATAACGTTAAAAAACGTCACAACCAAAAAATCGCCAAAACTAAAAAATCGGCAAAAACAAAAAAATTGCAAAAAACGAAAAATCGTCAGAAAAAAAGAAAAAATTACGAAAATTAAAAAAAAAACGCCAAATCAAAAATATTGCCAAAAACAACGAAAAATACGTAAAAAATACAAAAACTAAAATTAAACAGAAAAAGAACAACGAAAAAACTGCCAAAATGAAAAAAGGGGCAAGAACCCTTCGTGTGCGAGCCAAAGTCGCACTTTACTTAATTTATTTATATGTAGTTGCCTACGAATTTCTGAAAAGAAGTTTTCTAATTCTGCACAAAAAATTTATTTCGAATATTATTGAGATCTTGCAAAACTTTTTATGGCATAAATTTCTTTTAATTCCAGTCCAGATAATAATACAATATTTCTAACAGAAAATCAATAAAAAAAAAGCTTGTTGCTTATGTATATATTTCCAAAAACAAGAAGACTATTTTAAGAGTATAACAAAATAACTAAAAAATACTTTGCCAAATAAACTTTTTTACTCGTAAATATTTGTTCATATAGTCACTGGTTCAATACAATTGTTTGTTCTTCTGCTCACCTTTTTTCGTTACACATTTTGTTTGGTTTTGCCTTAAAATCAAACACAGATACGAATTTGTACACACACCAACATATAAAGTTGTGCGGTATGCAGTTTATTCATTCAATTGTTTTTTTTTTTGCTTGTTATCTTATCGGAAATTTATGTTGTTTCTTTTATCATTTGCAGCAGTTGTTGTACTCCTCGTATTCAGATAAGAAAGAAAAATATTTAATATTGGCCAATATCTCATTTTTTTATTTCATTTTATTATCTTTTTCTATAAGAGTCTGGTGAAATGCAAGAGAAAGAGGAAAACGAGTAAATAAAAAAATGTGTTACGTTCAGTGTGTGTATATCAAAGGTAAAATATAAATAAATGCGGGTGTGAGCTTAATTAAGTGACTCAGTACATATACATATATGTACATATATACTTTGTTTTCTTAATAATGCAACTTTTATATGGAATTTTTTATAAACTCTTAATTTGGTTATGCGCTAGAATAGAAGCAGCGCCAATATTTTATATTTTGAAGTGGAACTCATCCTTAAAGCAGCTCAAATCTTAGAGTACGGGACAATAACTGATTTAAGACTACGTTTCCTACACTGATGGAAAACCCATCATAGCGCTGAATTTGGCATCAATACATATTATGACAACTAACTTCGGTTTTGATTATAATTATAATTAACAATGATGACAATTGTGTCATCAATAGAATGATTAAAAAAAATTAAATAATTTTTTTTTTACTTTTACTTCTTCCTTTTTTAAGTATACATTTCATTTATTTTTTTAATTTTGGTAATATTGGCCTTGTTCGAAGGCTTCTCAATTCATAGCATGTCTATAAATAAGCCAACTTATCTACCATCTCGGCTACGCACAGTGCTTTGATCCCATATAACGATGGGACAAAAATAGAAGGAGTTGTCGCAGAGTTTTGAAATTTGGTACATTATTATAACATACTTTAATTAAGAAAAATAAAATTTTTTTAAAAAGTTGGACAAAGGTCACGCCTACCGCCCATATATGTAAAAAACTAAATTTCCAATATTGGCTACATAAATGCACACAAAGTCGTCGCTAGTAACTTGTGTGGTAATGTTTATTGTGATTGGAGCAAGGACTCTAGGTCCTGACATATATCGTTTATTGTTCTGACATGGATTTTTAACTGAGACAATTTAATTTTAATTGAGCCATTAAATTTAGTGTTAATACATAGCTTACTTAAATAGCATTTGACTGGCCAATTGTGTAATAAGCATACAGGTGGCCACATAAGGGCAACGAATACAACATTAAAACAAAAAGTAGATAATGCTTGTCAAAAAAATACACGTGTTTGACGTAGGTTATGTACAAAATTACCAGAGCAAACAAATAATAATCTGATATTATATTGCCATGTGTATACTTTATACACCATGGGCTTGCCACTGTATACAATTTGTGCTTCTCACTGAACATACTTCACAGTAAACATACTTGTCACAAAGGGTTGTATTACGAACTTTACTCAATTTATGCAACAATTAAATACTAATTGCTCCATTTATTAATTGAAGCCTTGTATGGTAAATTAAGCTCAATTAAGGCCTTAATTGCGTAAATTTTTTAAATTGCGCCATAATTATGGCCTATGTCTGAACAGGGTATTAGAGTTACTTAAAACAAAATGACAATGTCATTTTTATTCGCGCAAAGTTGTACAAAGTCGTTTTTAGCAGCAGGAAAAAAAATGGAACAAATTTATTTTTAAAGTGTCTCTCAGATGCGAGAGAACTCATTTGAAGTACGGCTGCGAAATTGTTTTCAAGTTGGGTTATATAACGCTATTGGGTCAGAAAATAAGCGGATGTGCTTATTTAGATACACTGGAAGGTCTTATGTATCTCTCCACTTCTTATTTAGAAGAACTACAGCTTAGTCTGGACAGGGGCTCCAAAGCCTACTTCTTGAAGACTTAACAAAACTTGTACGAAGTAAAAGGGTTATTGCGTTAGCAATAGTTGGAATATGGTCGGAATACGGCGCTACATTAAGGCCAACTAACTCAATAAAACGATTTTTATGATATAGAAGTAGTAGTAGACTGCAAATGAAATATTCGTTCTTTTTTATCGAGGATCTAGCATTGTGGATGAATAATATGTTTCATTACCAAACCATCAAATCTTTCATTAAGAACGAATACCAAGTTAGTCACTAATTTTTGCTATTATGATCTACACAGAAAAATATTTGTAAATACAACTCATTCTTTTTTTGTTATATCAATTAAAAAATTAATTGATTTTGAACGTACAACGATTTTTATAAATACAATTACGAAATTGTAAGTTAAGAGGAAATCAGAAAACATTTGTTTAAAATTTTTTTTGTAGATTTCAAAATTATTTCAATTAAGATTCTTGTTATATCAACAATGTGAATTGTTGATTTTCCGCAAAAATGTTAATTATCATAATTGTTATACAACAATAGTTTTTTATACACAATCACAACCCTCGAAGAGACTTTTTGCTTTTCTGCGAAAAACACTAAATGTCTTTGGGCGGAATCGAACCGGCGACCTCTGGACTAAGAGACTAACGTTCCTGCCTCTCAGCTACAGAGCAATTCGTTATTAAATACGTAAATAATCAATACACACAAAACTTGATTTGCTTTGTTTCATTTACGTGTGTGCATTCATTTGTTATATAAGCAATGATGATTGTTCATTTTTTTCAAAAAGTTTCAACAAAAACTTTAGTTGGCATTTTTTAATCAAAAAAATATTAACAAATTTTTTAAATTTTGCGCCATACATAACAAAAAAATTTGCTTAGTTCAATTTGTTGAAAAAAATGTCTGTGTTTGTCGTATCAACAACTCAATTTGTTATATTAACTAAATATATTTTTGAATTTAAATTACATATTAACAACTCGAATTGTTAGTTGAAGTTTGATGATATTTTTTCTAAGTATGCTGCCTTTCTGTTCAAGTATTTATCATGTTTTCTAACAATTTTCAAAGGCAGTTCACTGAAAGAATCGAGTGGTTTTGTTAATTTACTTTGTATTATCTTCAAAGTAATGCAACATTTTAACTACTTCTTCTGTCATTATCCATTTTTCAGTTGTACTTTGCATTACAAAGTTCTACTTTGCATCTTATACAAAGTAGACAAGCTTGTACTGTAAGTCGTTGTTATACAAAACGAAGTTAAGCAGTTTCAAAACTGACTGCCGTTAACGATTATTCACTTAAAAAACTTACAAATTCATTGTTTATTGGCAATACAAATATCACCTATACCGTGATATCGGTAGATACGATATATCGGTATAGGCTGAATCCCTAAAAATGTATCACGTAAATTTAATTTAATAGAAAAAATATGTGGAGAAGTGTACAGGATAGAACTACCACAGACACTTGCTAAAAAAGAAGGGGGACTACCCCGGACGCCCTAAAAATAGGACGGTGTACGGTGAAAAGAGGACGGACGGATGGTAACCCTAACTATATTGAGTAGAAGATACATGAAGAAAGAACTGCGTTTTTTTTTCAATGTACATTTCTTTAATTTATTTCATTACGATGGCTGTGGCGAAGCACGCCGGTCCGGCTA
The DNA here is from genome assembly GCA_956483635.1 of Panzeria rudis. NCBI lineage: Eukaryota > Metazoa > Arthropoda > Insecta > Diptera > Tachinidae > Panzeria > Panzeria rudis. The sequence goes on along the minus strand of OY101450.1, from coordinate 110,375,933 downwards.
GTAATTATAAATAAAGCAAATAAATTTGCTTTTATATATAAACTGTCAATATTAGAACAATAATTACTTTTTTTTATAAATATTTTGCCAATTAATAATGTACAAATTGTGGCAGAAATTAATGCCATTGCAGTCATAGCATAGATGACAATTAAAATATGGCAAAACTCTATGATGACATATGTCATCCCAAATCCAATGAATAAAAAATTACATCGTAATATGAAAGGTATATGAATGATATAGCACTTTTGTGTTTTACATATAGCGCCGCCATTTAAAGTCTGATCTTATCATGTCTCATATCGTTATTTATACCTTGACTGTCACTTACTTTTTGGCTCAGGTGACTTTTTAATCCGACATCGAATTCTTGGCACCACTCATGACATCTTGGATCCATCCCCTCTTATGACCACTTTTTTGCACGTGGCAAGAAAGACCTTCTAAATATTTGAATGTCTACCTTTTAACATACTCATTTTTATGCCACGCCCCAGAATTAAGTTAATGTTTACTTTAGTCACATCTTACATCGCTTGCCGTATATATAAAACCAGCAAAGTGCTGTATTTTAGAGTGTGGCAAAAATAAATTTTTTTTGCAGTTCTTTTGTTTTGCATATTGATCGACCTAGCTTAAATACAATATATGTGTGGAAAAAAATGGCCTTACTATTAGGGGGTGGCACAAAAATGGGTATATTAAAAAAGATATGCATACTAAGGTTTAGAAGGGCTTTCTTGCGACGTGCAAAAAAGTGGATATAAGAGGGGAAGGATCCGATATAGCATAAGTGGCGCCCAGAATTTTATGTCGGATTAAAAAGTCACCACAGGCAGAAGTGAAGCCATAGTCAAGCCATAATGAATAACGACATGCAATATGTTATGATCGGACCATAAATGACAACGCAGTGTACAAAAAACTAAAAGGGCGGTATGCAGGGGCGTGGCAAAAAAAATTAAAGAGAGTATTTCTGGAATTTTTTCAACTAATCTTTGATCCTAGGGGTTGACTGGCTAATTTTTTTATTTTGTATGGAGGCCGAACCTCTTTTGTGTACGTGTGTCGACTTTGCACAAGCAGTTTATCCCTACACAGAAAAAAATAAGTTTCGTTTTTGATAACAAAAATCCCGGTATTCAATAATTTTTTTTTCAAATTTCCTGTGATAAAGAATTCCCCTATATTGATAACAAAATTATTTCAAAATAAAAATATATATATATATAAATTAAAAAAATGTTGACATGGCTGGAATACGAACCCGGGCTTTCCGGACGTAAAGCATACACTCTCTAGCTGAGCCATATCCCATTTATTTTTTTATGGGATACAACTTGTTTTAAGTACTTATGTATAAAAAGAAAAGAAATAACTGGCATGGAAAAGAAATACTTACAACGAAATATTTTATTATGTTAAAGATAAATGTTATTGAAATTCATATTTTTTTTAATAACATGGTTTTATTGAATATAATTCTTGTCTATTTTTTTCTGTGTACGCGCTTATGCAGGAGAATTAACAAAATGTCCACTGCTTCTATAGACTATAAAGAATATTTTGAAAACATAAAAAATATGTTCAATAAACAACACATAAATTTAAAAAAATAAAAAAAAACCCACTGCTTAAAAAAATATATAATAACAACTTTAAACCGTCACAGATCCTAAATGGTCATTCGAAATTAAAAATCATAAGAGAAACATAAGAGATGATTTGCAAATACCTGTCGATTGATACCGATTTTGATATATTTCGCCGACTTTTTATGTTTTTCGTATAAGCAAAATGGCGTCTGTTGGCCGTGATATTGAATTTTGACTACTGTCATATCTTTAGTGACACTCCCCGGATTAAGACGAATCGATTGACGTAAGAATCGTCAAAATCGGTATACGCGCGGTTTATATAGTGCCGCAAAGGAACACACATATGTACATACATACATACATACATACATACATACATACATACATACATACATACATACAGACATACATACATACATACATACATACATACATACATACATACATACATACATACATACATACATACATACATACATACATACATACATACATACATACATACATACATACATACATACATACATACATACATACATACATACATACATACATACATACATACATACATACATACATACATACATACATACATACATACATACATACATACATACATACATACATACATAAGCTGATAAACACAATACCCTTCTTTGCGTCGCGCAGTCGGGTATAATACCTGCAGCTACAACACCAACAACAACAACTGTTTAAAAAACAATTTTTTTCTTGTGGTTTTTTTTTCTCCGAAACGTTTTATTTTTGGAACGTTCTTATTAGCAGAATAGTCTTCATATGCATTCGAAAAGTACATTTGTCATATTATATGACTCATATTTGATATTACAAAAACACTGATTTAAATTCATTTCACGATTCTGAATTTGAATTTATGGTTTCAAGAATATTTTTAAAATATCTTAATCGATTTCTTTCAAATAAATCACAATTATTTTCTATAAGATCGAGACCAAACCGTATGTGTGTGTATATACTGATTAAAATCTTTCAATAGCGCTTTCTTTGATGTAAATTTGAGCTTTTCTTGAACCGCTTTTAAATCATTTAAAATATTAAATTTTATTTATTTTTGAAAATTCTAAGCTAAAAATCTCAAAACAAACGTGCTTGACAATTTAATTAAAAAACATCAAAAATCAATAAAGCCTAACAATTAATCTAATGCCTGCGAATAAGAAATAAAACAAATATTTGTCATACTTGTTAAATGTTTTTAATTTATTTCATATTTTATGGTTTGTTTACATATTAAACAAAAAATCCGTAATAACAACAACAAACATCGTGTTTACACACATTTCCCATGTATTTTGACATGTCTGAATGTCAATGAGAAAGTCGGAATGCTGTCAGTATCAATTAATATTCTTAAAACATCATGTTTTTTCCTTTGTTTTATTAATGAAATTATTTTATTGGATTTTTGTGTGCGTATGTGTTTGAGTGTGTGTGTGTTTTTCTAATGTTTCTTAAAGTTGAGTTATGAATTTATAATTAGATTTTACAAGTAAAGAACTAAATGTTTTCAATTAAGTTGAGTTTTACAAATAAAAAACGTATTCAAAAGACATGCTATAAAAGCACTTAGTTCTTTATCTAAATAGTAGTGATGTCAATTATTCGGGCTTTATAATAGTTCGAATAAAATTTCATAATTTTTTTCTCGTTCGAACAGTCAAAAGGTTCAAAACTTTAATTCCAATATTCGAACGAATAACGAATAAAAATTTTCATTAGAGTGGTTTAATGTAGAGTAGCGGAGTCTTTACTAAACTTTTTTATAGCCACGTCCAGAGATTTTAATGTTTTACTTAAGTTAAATTCACTGAACACACTTATTTGTTTGTACGAAAAATAATTTCTAAACACATACATTTTGTATATCACACGAAACAAATAATTAAACACACAAAAATACGTTATAATACTACAAAATATGAAAAAATTTCTTACGCCGGTTAATCGGTTAATCGACTGAAATTAATCGGTTTAATCGTTAATCGAAAATAGCCAATTTTAATTAAGCCGATCAGTTAATCGGGTAGTAATTAACCTGTTAACCGATTAACGGTTAACCGTATGAATACCCTACTATTCACTTACAGTCCAGCTATTAAACTATAGTTTAGCATATTTATCGCTACACTACAGGAGTAACTAAGGCCCCTATTATGCTTCACAACTCAACTAGGTTGAGTTGTCAATGTTACGTCCCAACTCAACCATTTTTTGTATTATGATTCACAACTAATTTTAGTTGGGTTCGAAATTTTTTTCGAACAAAAGGTTCTTATCTATTTTTGAAACCATCACAAATATTTTAAATAGTTTTAGTTTTGGTCTTACTATTTTTTCTTGAGATTTAATGTTTTATGGATCTGGGAATAATATTGGTGGACAAATGGTATAGATTGGCGCCTAAAATCACCATTTTTAAAGTAAGCAAAGGTAACACAATATTCGAAACAAAAACCCAAAACATAAATGCTAAAAACAGTTGTCTCACTTTGATGAAAGCTGTAATCCATAATAAGAATTTGACAACTACGACTAAACTATCAATTTAGTTGTGAATCATAATAGGGGCCTAAGCTAAATTTCGATGTTCCGCAGAAAATTAAGTTTTAGAAGGCATTCTTTATTGTAAAAATTATTTGAAACCAATAAAACTAATAGTTTTGACTATGATAAATTCGGAAGTGTTTTCATTCTGTAAATCATTTATATTCCATGGAATGTATTTAAGCTTCTAAAATCATTTTTATGTTATCTATTTATGTTTATAAACCACATGAAAATACTGGTGATTGCTATTTTTAGTTTTTTATTAACAAAAATCAATAAAAAACCACGAATAATGCCGATTTTTCGAATTGAAATGTCAAAAATGCCAATTTTTTTTCCAAAAAGTGCAGATTTTTCTTCTAGACGAGGTTATTAAAAATGGCATGACTTCAATTTCATGGATTTTTTTTTTAATTTGTACGAATGAAAAAAATTTTATGGACACTTTAGTCTTTAAACATTGAAAATGTTATTGATATTAAAGAAAAACAGGATTATAATGCCAATTTCATATATGAATCAAAATAAATTTCGCTGTCACTAACTACATTTTATAAAGATGTCAAGTAAAGTCCATATATTTATGAAATGATGTGTACTTTTAATTTCCCGTTTTCCCGGGAAAATCTCATAAAAATTGCCAAGAATATTAGATAGTCTTTTCCCGGGATTTCCCGCCCGGGAATGGTACATTGTGAAAAAAGCCGTTAGAAAGAAATTGAAACTTCCTAGAAAACAAATGCAAAAATAAGACATAAAACATGTGACTGGGTGTTATTTGATACTAAACAGTATTAAAACGTCAGTTATTATTATTACTTTATTAATGTTGTTTTTTCCTAATACAAACCAAAAACAACAACAAAAATTGAGTTAAAAATCATATTTCTAAAACAAATATTTATCAAATTATTATCTACCTACTTTGTTTAATTTATTACGCAAAAGTACTAATGCTTTGAGTTTTATATGCCTTTTTCGCTGTCAAATTTATTTATTTTATTTATTATTTATTAATAAAGACATCATATTCTGTTTTTCACGAAGCTCATAAAACACGAGTTCTTAATTTTTATTTACATTCAATGTATGTACATTAGGGTGGCAATGAAATATTTTTGATTTGTTATTTGCAGCAAAATCCAAACCGATTATTGTAGCATTTGGTATAAAACTCACGTGGTGAAAATTTTAGCCAAATCGGATAACTTTCAGGAGTGCTTCTACGTTAAAATCTTGTGAAATCTACCAAAATGAATTAAAAAAAGGGACGCCTTAGGGTTCTCCAATTCGGTTCAAATTTTTGCCTCCACCCAATCAAAGATTATTGTTTGGAAATTATACTTAATTTTTTAAAATTTCACAAAATTTGAACTTTGACCACTAGAGGTCGCACGTTATAGTTATTCGAATCGGGATAAAACTTTTATCTACGCTTAATGAAAGATCACTATATTTAAATGGAGTTTAACATTGGCAAATTTTTAAAACTTAAAATTCTACCTCAGTGCGGCACGCCTGAGAGCTACCCGATTTGGCTAAAATGTTTACCAAGTTTCATAATAATCCGCACAGCTTATTTTTTTTCATTGTCACCCTAATGTGCATTTTGCACATGTGCACTTGTATTATATGCTTATACATTAGGCAGACAATGGCAAAACAGAAAATGGCTGTGCTGATTATTAAAGTACTTTGTCTAAAATACACGTTGCGAAAATTTTAGTCAAATGGAATAACTCTCGGGCGTGCCACATTGAGGAAAAATTTTAAGTTTTCCAAAATTTGTCAAAGTTGAACTCAATTTATATATAGTGATCTTTCATTAAGCGTAGATAAAAATTTTGGCCCGATTCGAATAACTATAACGTGCGACCTCTAGTGGTCAAAGTTCAAATTTTGTGAAATTTACATAAATGAAGCATAATTTCCAAACAATAATCCTTAATTAAGTGGGGGTTAAAATTTGCGCCAAATTGGGTAACTCTAAAGCGTCCTTTTTTATGCTTTATTTTGGTAAATTTCACAAAATCTTAACATTAAATTCAATGGGGCACGCCTGGAAATAATCCGATTTGGCTAAAATTTTCACCACTTGAGTTTTATACCAAATGCCACAGTAATCCAAAGTTTGTTTAAATTAACAAATAAATATTTCATTGCCACCCTAATGTACATGTTAAGACCTTGGAAATTGTCACAATAAGAAAAGGAAAAGCATCATAATAATAACACTATGATACGCAAAAATTATTCAGGTGTTCTTGTGAAGTGACTTTATAACGGTAAATAAAGTGAAAAAACGGTTTGCTTAGAGTTTCAATTTTAAACAGTAATAACTTCATTGTTTGAAAACGGATTTCTACAAAACTTTTTATCTTTCAAATAAGGAATGGTTTTTTCAAAACACTAGGCTCCTTTATGATTCACAGCTCAACTATGTTGAGTTGTTAATGTTACGACGAAATAATGTTCGAAAAAAAGGTTCTTATCTATGCTATCAGTTTTTTGAAACCATAGTAGCAATCACAAAATATTTTAAATAATTTTAGTTTTGGCCTTACTATTTTTTCTTGAGTTTTCGAGCTTTATGGATGTGGCAACAATATTGGTTGACAAATCAGATAGATTAGCGCCTAAAATCACCATTTTAAAAGTAAGCAATAGTCGAAACAAAAACCAAAACACAACTGCTAAAATACAGTTGTCTCACTTTGAGGAAAGTTGTAAACCGTAATAACAATTTGACAACTATGACTCAACTATCAATTCAGTTGTGAATCTAATTTTATTCGGAATCTTTTTGTGTTGGATTTAACTTAATCGGTTAAACAGCTCTCGAATTTTGATGAAATGTATTAGCGTGACCGACCTCTTCTAAATAAGAAACAAAAAACTCAAAACATAAAACATAGTATAATTCATTTATTTTTAAACTGAATATAATCGTATTACGAATTTCGGAAAGTTGCTTTAGTGTTCTTTCTCATTAAAATAAGATATTATAGTTTTTTGTTATCTCATAAGCCTGGGAATATAAAATTTTGTTGAAAAATGTATTTTTGCACTTAAACCACCATAACGTAAGCATTTACTCACCGATATGCAAATACTATACCTTATTTGAAAGATGAGAATTATATCTTTCAAATGTTGAAATCTCTGTAAGAATCCGCATTGAAAAAAAGAAGTTATGACTGTTTGAATTTGAAACCCTAAGAAATCCGTTTTTTTTTCCATCACATTCACCGTCATAAAATCTCTTTATGAATTGACCTAGAAAAAGTAAAGCTATTTGCGTTTTTTATTGGCTCTAACAAAACAGATTTGGTGTTTGTGAACCCCTGAATAATTTTTTTTCGCAACTTTTGTAGCACAGTGTAATTAATGACCAGGGCTCGGACTTGTATGCAACTAAAAATTGATTTTAAGCGCTTAACAAATGCACCTAAAAAAATATGCGCAAAAATATGGATTTACCTAAGAACAATGTACCAAAACTAAAATAATATAAAAATATTTTTTTTATTTTTTTTATTATTATTGGAGAAAAAAACATAAAACAAAAATAATTGTAAACAAATAAAAACTTTAGTTGCGTTGCCAGTCGGCAACTGAAAATTAATGTTTGCCAGAAAGGCACTAAATAGCAACTGAAATTGACAGCTCTCAGTTGCCAGTTGTCAGTTGCCATCCATGGTATCATTTTCAGCAACTGGCAACCCAACGGAGGCACGGTTGCGACCCATAATCGGCCTATTAATATTTTTTCAAAAATTGAGAAATATGCATTAAATAATGCATATTTCTCTTCTTAACTTCTTTCCTTTTATTCACACAACTGTTATAATTTCTAAAATTCTGCATTTCTAATGTTATACAATACGTTTACGTGCGCTTTCCGTAATAAAAAAGTATTCCTCGTAATCGGTTTTTCAGGTAAGAGTACTTAGTACTAATAACACTGGACGGTCACGCTAATATATTTCATCATAACTCTCGAACAGTTCGTCCGATTTGAATAGGTAAACCACCAAAATATGTGGCATAAAATTACCTTTAATCTGTACATCTATATATTGTTTTTTCGACGGTTTCGGAGCTATTCGGAACTAAGCGACGAAAAATTGATTTCTTCATGCAAAATTAAACTTTTTTCTAGCGATTTTTAATCAATATAATGCCTTGTTTAATATTTAGCAACTTCTCGATAATTTTAGCAAAGTTCGTGATAAAAGCGACTATTGGCATGTTTTAGCCTCCTAACAGTTTTGCCGATTTTTGAACAATACTGGACTTCGTTATTTATAATCGTGCTGTTAGTAATTTTTTGCGAATTTTCGTTATTTTCGCGATTTTTACCGAATCTTTTGCATTTCTTATAGTTTTACCGATGTTTAATCAATAAATTGTATACAATGGCAAGCCAATGGTGTAATAAGTATACAGATGGCAGTATAACGTCAGATGATTATTTTTTGCTCTGGTAATTTTGTGCATACGCTACGTCAAACACGTGTATTTTTTTGACAGCCATTATTTTATTATTATTTTTTTATTGTTGTATTCGTTGCCCTTATGCGGCCACCTGTATACTTATTACACCATTGGCAAGTCAAATGCTAATTGAGTTAGCTTAATTTACTATGTGTGAACACTAAATTTAATTGCTCAATTAAAATTAAATTGAGTTATGAATTTTTAGTCGAACTGTATGGTTTTCATCCAAAGTTATTTAATTAGTTTGGCTTAAGTTCATTTTCAATTTAATATTTCGATCAAATTATTTTTTATTTAAGAAAGAAATTCTAAAGCATGTAATTCAAGGAAAAATTGTGCATGTACGGAAGGTTGAACTGACAGCCCTTTACCTACACTTCCAGCGACAGTAGCAACAACACTGTAGCGAAAATCCTATTATCCTTCCGTACATCCGAAATTTTTCTTTGAATGTTCAATATTTACATGCTTTAGAATTTCTTTCTTAAAAAAAATAATTTTATCGAAAGATTGAATTGAAAATGAACTTAAGCCAAACTAATTAAATAACTTAGGATAAAATTAAATTGTCTCAATTAAAAATCCATGTCTGAACAGAGTATAAGTAATAAATAGCCAGTGTTACTGAAAAGTTATTTGTTAAATTAAATATCCGTGTTTTATTTTTATTGCAATTCAACGATCCTGTAGAAGAAAATAATAAAAAGAGTTTTTACGAAAACGTTTAAAAACGCAACAGCATTAAAAAAACCAAATTTTTTTCAATTCACAAGCCAAGCAAAATTTTCGCAATTAAATGTAATAATGAAAACAAGCCCTAAAATTTATTTAAACTCGATAAAACTCTAAGTAGTTGACAGGTTTCATTATTTTTTCATTACAATTATAATTCAAATAAAAGCATTGTCATTTATTGGTAGTTGCAACTTTTTTCATTATAATTATTTCAAATAATGCCAATTAAAATTCAATGCTAAGCGCTTGGAGCTTAGGTAAAATACATCGAGGTTTTCACAAACACTTTAAGAAATTTAACTCGTTGCGGTTGCAACCAAACATTGTTTTAATTTGTGTAAACTTTTTTTTTCGCCGCAAATGCTCTATAAAGTGCATTGGATGCAATTTTAACAAATCCAAAGTAAATGAGAAATTGTCTATTTAAATTAGCAAAATTAAAGCCCAGAGGTCGTGGGTTCGGTTAACACCATTGCATCGGGGGTTGTGTTTGTTATAAAAAATATATAAAAAAAATCTTTCACTGTTTTAATTATAAATTTCTTTAAAATCTTTGCAAATTAAGAACTCATTTGAAAATGTAGTTACTGAAAACTTTTACTATTTATAACAGTTTTTTTATGTCATTATGCAATTACAAAGTGTTTTTTATTGCATTATTATAGATAAAAATGTATAAATACTTTTCATATTGTTGTTATTGTTTGACAGATACACTTGATATCAATTTCAGTATGAAAAGAAAATAATTACAATAAATGGAGCCACAAATGAAATTGTATGTACAATTTGCACTTTTACTCGGGTACTTGTATTTAAAATACTTATACTTATGACAGGGTTAATTGAAAAAGGACCTAACTCAGAATTACATACAAAGAAAATAGAATCAAAATTAGTTTTCGTAAACTTTTGGATCTCTATGAAGTTTGAAAGCAATCTGTGCTGAGAAGAAAATATGTCTTTCAATGACCTGCACTATACAGTTTATGAGATATTGGAGTTGTCAATTTATTTTCTTATTTTTTGGGCATACCCATAATCGAGTGGTACCTGGGACTAACCTGTGATTTTTTTTAAGCAGCAGCACTTTTCACGATAATATCCGGTCTTGGTGAAGTACATATACACCTTCCATTGAAAGTTATGTATTGAGATTTAGAGCCCATGATAGGTGGCAAACAAAAAATAGTTTATTGTCAATGTATGTAAATTATATTCCTTTTATTTTTCACAGCCCTGTGTTTTGTTTACATTCATGCTTGTAATATAAAAAAATGGAAAGGGGAGGATCTAAGCCCTCCTAGAACCGCTATAGCCCATACCCAAACCACCTGCAATAAATTCAAAATATTGAGCCTTGTCATAAATAAAATTTCATATAACAATTTTCGAACGTGTGAACAGTTGGTACCATAGATAAAATGTGTTGTGAAAATTTCCAAATGTTTACATTTTTAAACTCCGAAAAAATTTATTTTTGAATGTGATTACTTTCAAAAAACTTCACACACAAGTATTTAAAACCAGCTATGCTATTTTATTTATGTGGAGTTCATGATACGAAATTAAAATCCATGTGAAGAAAAAAATGTATTGGGAAATTTTCACATGATAAGGCTGATTATATTAATTTTGATAATATGAGAAAACTGGAGGGACTAATGTTGGCTTTAGCACAAACCCCCTTCCAACACAAAAAATGCCTAGATACGCCAGTGACCCTAACTATGTATGGATGTCTAGGCAGTATTTAAAACAATCATGAAGGAATATTTTGCTAAGCAATTTTATTGATTGCTCTGATTACCGGAAATGTTCGATATGAACAGACCGTTTCAGACCATAATACAAGTATTAGTACTTATGAGGAAAATGAAATTCCGACATGATAGTTTGTTATTGTTTGTTGAAAATTTTCAAACAACAATTATATCAGGGAGTCATTTTCTTCAAAAGTATTAATACTTGCATTATATGTAGTCTCAACCGACCTTAAGGGCCATTACACAGTGGGAACTTTCGCAAAATAAATGGTAATAGATCTTCTAAACTGCTGATTGGATTTAGCTGAAACGGGACACATCTTTAGAGGAATAATCAGGATTTATAACGCATGTCTCGGTGGTCTTCTGGTTTAAGCACGTGAGGAGCCACACTGGACCAAATTTGACCACCTGAGACTCAAAAAAAACTTCCGAAACTTGTAACTTTTTTAAATGTTATCCGATTTCAAAAATTTGCAGCACTTTAGCTAAAAAACAATAAGAAATGAAGTCCTTCCGTGTGTTTCCGTATCTCTCATAGCTTAGAAGATATTTGACTTTAGTTTACAGCTCACTTTTAATCTAAAAAACTGCATAAAATATATTTTGGCGACTTTTGGCGATTTTTAAAATGAATTTAGCGAAATAGATTAGAAAACATCTGACAACCCTGTCTGAACCATTCACAATAGTCGGCAAATGCACTGGAATAGCCATACTTTGAAAAAGATAACTTTTATTTTACAGGCAAGTTGTAATAATGAAAAATTTTCAAATTTTTTTGCTAATGGTGCCAGTAACTAACTTCTATTTTACTGCCCAGTTGTAATAATGACCCTAAATCGACATAAGTCCTTTAACACAAGATACCACAGACAGCAGATAATGTCTACGTAAATACTTTTACATTAGAAAACAAATAATATGGGAAGTATATGGCACCATATCAAATTAAAATAAAAATAAGTATATCTCAAGCACTTGTGGTTGAAAATTGTAACAAATGAACAAAAAATAAATAAATTAAAACACTTGTAGATTATTTAAGATATCAATGGAGATAGTATCAAACTAGAATACTTAAAACTGTTATAGAGCACATACTATTTCACTGTAAGATTTTTTCCAACACAACATCATTTAGTTTTCTTACAAGGTGTTGTAGGTGGTGGTGACAAAGTGATATACTGTGACAGTTGCAAAAAATTTAATCTTTCTAAATATAGTTTCAGGCAGCAAACTTTATAAGTGACTATAATGATTTGCACCCAATTCCATAAAGGAACTTGTAATTGTGTCATTTTATGGATATTTTATGGTGTTGAATGCAACAATCAAGTGCAAATAGTCTGTGAATCAATTATAATTAGCGGAAATGTTTTTCAGCACAAGTCTGGATAGGAATGATATTTTTTGTAAAGAACAAAAACTAATTCATTTTAAATTAAGAGATTTCAAAATTAAAATGTGTTTGTCTGCGAGTGCTAACTATTAGACAACCCATCTGTTTGTAAAGTCATTATCCAAAATTTGGCCAATTTCAAGCTTTAAAATGACAAATTCAATAAAACCTTGACAAGCAATTTCATATAAATATATCAGAAAAAAAAACATTTGTCTAATTGATTACTTCACTATTGTTTTCTAATAGCTGACGCAATTTCAGTACTTTTGTGTGCTTTTGAATAATTCCAAATCCCAAATAATTAATTCCCACAAAACTCAAAGAATTTTTTTGTACTAAAAAAGCTTAAGTTAAATAAAAAAAGAACGAGATAAAATTCAAAGAGATTAACAAGGTGATGCTAGAATTTGCAAAAAAAAAATATTTCTTAATAAAACACAGACAAAAAAATATATAAATAGATACTAATCTTTTTTTATTTGCTTAAAAATTTATAACTTCTTTAGTAAATAAGAGATTTTTAAATGAAATAATTATATTGAACAAGTTATTTTCTATGCGCTTTAGCGCATGTTAACTTCTATAGGCAGTCCCAAAATTCAGGTATGATTTTAATATACAGGCGATAAGAATTTTCATAACCGACATTTTAGGTTCATTAAAAATAGAGCATTAAATGTAAGAACGACTTTTCATTGTTTCAGAATATATCAGAAATACTGAGAGCCGTATTCACATAAACTTAAAAGAGGTTTACAAGACATTAGCAAGCAAAATTTATTAAAAAACTAGCTAAGCCGACAGACGTTGTCCTGTCTAAATAATTTAAATTTTCCAAGCAACTTTTCCAATTTTTCAATAAATATATTTTTATTAGAAAGAAATTTTAAAGCCCGTAACAATCGAAAAGAAAGAACATTTTTGACTGGACGGAAGGTTGAACTCACATCATGATGTTTCACGGCCAACCATACATAATCTCATCAACAGAACTCGTTTCCGCTCAGACCTTACTGCCAATCACGACAGCTACAATCAATTGTTTAATATCGTTTTACTTTTATCAATTCGGCACATTGTGGTTTTTTACCCGACTCTCAAGAAGGATTATGTTTTTCGCGCGTGTTTAAAGTAACTTTTTAAAGTTGTTAGCCATTTCATGTCTATATGATGAAACAGAACTAAATGATGAAAAAGAACAAGTCTTCAACTTCAGGCAAACGAGTTTTTCCATACAAATTGTCATTAATCATACGCCGTAAAAAGCAGTCATGGGATATAATCAGCGTTGCCACTTTCTGTACTATAGTACAAAAACTGTACTATTTAAAAATGTTTGTACTATTTTTGTGCCATGAAATTTTTGTACTATTAGTGTACTGTTTAACTAATTGCTGAAAAATAAAAAAAAAGTATATAAATCGAAAAGCAAATATTTTCTGAACGTTTTATGATCTTTTGTCTGAAAAGATACCTTTTTAAAAGATACTTTATTATTTAAGAAATTTATTATTTGACATATAGTGATAATTTTATTTTAGATGAAATTTATTTGCTGGTGTTTAAGCATTGTCTATATGCATTTCATTGGTGCTTTCCCAAATCGTTAGTAGACTTCAAACACAATTTTGAACAGTTACAAACCTTTCATATTATGTATAAACCTTTAAAAACCATTTGAGAATTCGCAAATATGTAAATGATATTCAAAAATAAGCATAGTAGGCTGACGATTTGGCAAAGCACCAATGAAATGCATAAAGACAATGTTTAAACACCAGCAAATAAATTTCATCTAAAATAATATTATGAAAATATGAAAAATAATAAATTTCTTAAATAATAAAGTATCTTTATTATTTATCTTGTTTATTTGTCAGCGTTTTTGCCTAAAGTTGCAGACTTAGTTCTGTTTCAGCATTAAGTCTGCAACTTCAGGCAAAAACGATGCCAAATAAACAGGCCCAAAATTAAATCGATGGCAGTAGCTTCAAAATTCTCTCACATTAATGTTTATTTTCTTTTGTTCTAATATTTCGTATGAAACATGTATGAAACTTTATTAAAACACGGCAACATTGTTGAGAGAATGAGTGGCTAAAACTGAGAGCATGAGAAAAAAAGTTCTCAAAATAAAATAGATTCTATCCCATGACTGCTTTTTACGGCGTATGATTAATGACAATTTGTATTGAAAAACTCGTCTAGCCCCAGTTCTGTTTCATCATTATGGCTACTTTGTGCTATCGTTATTTAGCGAGATGACATAGATGAGACGGTGAAGGCGTCCGGTTCATAAACAAGAGAACATAAGTTCAACACAGATATATTACATTTTGGAATAACGTCGTTTGAAAATTAAAATTATTTTTGATGAGTTATGAATTTTTAGTCGAACTGTATGGTTTTTATCCAAAGTTATTTAATTAGTTTGGCTTCAAATCGATTTCTATTAAATGTTTCGATCAAATTATATTTTTATTTAAGAAAGAAATTCTAAAGCATGTAAATATTGAACATTCAAGGAAAAATCTGGATGTACGGAAGGTTGAACTAAGATCAAATGTTTCGAGAACACCACTGTCTTCTCATCAGAGACCTTTACCTACTCTACCAGCGACGGCAGCAGCAACATCCTAGCGAAAATCCTACTTATTTTAGTAAGCTCAATTAACAGATTTTGTTGCTACCTCGCCGCGAGTCGTACCCATTATTAATGAACTTTTTCCAAACGTTCGGAACTTCCCTAACTGTCTTTTCTTTAGCATGTTCAACTATTTTGAAGCTTTTTTGATTTCTGTCTTACCAGCGTGGAATATCATCGATATTCTCAATGCTGGGATTTTTTAAATGTTTATTTTGCCCAAGTTTTTTTTGGAACGGTACACATTCATGTTTTAGCTAAGTGCCTTTAGAGTTTTAATAATTGAGTTATTAATTTTTAGTCGAACTGTATGGTTTTTATCCAAAGTTATTTAATTAGTTTAGCTTAAGTTCATTTTCAATTTAATCTTTCCATCAAATTATAGTTTAAGAGACATTTCACTTCGAAATAAAAATTTTTAATTTTTACTTTTTTGTTTTTGGTTTCTTGTTTGTTGTAACGAGCCAAACGGCCCCGGGTCTGGGCAAATAAACAGCCCACTTTTTTTCTTTTATATTTTATGTCTGCTTGAAAATCATGCTTTTCCAGCTATTGGTCAAATAAACGGTATATTTCGAAAACTAGGCATGCTGAAAAACAATTGGAGTGCAGATTCGCGTTTAGCGACCCAAAGAACTAAATAGACAGCGAAAAAGTTTACCGAAATTTGTAAATGTACGGGCTTTTTTTTGCTATTTCAATAGTTATGGGCTATTCGATACTTTGCTGTTTATTTTGTTAAGTCTGCGACTTATATAAACGTCGGTAAGGTCCCAGAAAAAACTTTGCTTACTCGTAGAAAAAAAAAAGTATATGAGGATTGAAGTCGTAACTACTTACGATTTGACTCGATAACTACTTATTTTTGTTTACAAATGTATTTACATTTTCACAACAATTAACTAGACACTATTTAGCATACTTGTAGCTAAAAAATAAGTAGTCAAATAAAATTAAAACTAAAAAAAATTTTATACACATTATTTTATTATTTTATTTATATTTTTAATTTTTATATTTTTTTGACCCATCTGGGATACGAACCTGTGCTCGTTCAGATTTGAAGATAAGTACTTTACCCACTGAGCTATTGTTGACTTATCAGTTTATCAGCGACAAAAACTAGTTTTCATATACAAGCACATGTTGACTTAAAAAGTAGTTGTCTACTTATTTTATTAAGGCACCTATTATGGCCCCTATTATGATTCACAACTAAATTGATAGTTGAGTCGTAGTTGTCAAATTCTTATTATGGAATACAACTTCATCAAAGCAGTTGTCTCAGTTTTTTATCAGTTGTGTATTGGTTTTTATTTCGACTATTGTGTTACTTTTAATTACTTGTAAAATGCTACTTTTAGGCGCCAATCTATCCCATTTGTCAACCCATATTATTGCCATATCCATAAAATATAAAATCTCAAGAAAAAATAATAGGGCCAAAACTAAAAATATTTAAAATATTGTATGATGGCTACTGTGGTTTCAAAAACACAGCGAGTATAGATAAGCACCTTTTTTTCGAACATTATTTCGAAGACAACTAAAATTAGTTGTGAATCATAATACAAAAAAATGGTTGAGTTGGGTCGTAGCATTGACAACTCAACCTATTTGAGTTGTGTATCATAATAGGGGCCTAATACATATCAACAAATTGTAACTATTTTCAGATAATGAGAAAAATACATACTAATTTTATTAAAAACTAGATAGTAGATCTACTTTGAGTCATAGTAATAAGATAAATAAGAAACACTCATTACTTTGTAAGCCATTAATAAAGTACTACCGATTACAAAAATTACAAAAGTTTTTGCTGGGGTAAAAGTTGTTGGAAACTTTACAGACAAATTAAAATTAACTTTTTGGAAGAAGCATTTGTTTGTAAATACTATATTTATCAAGTTATGAGACATAAAAGCAGAAAAAGAGAATTTGTTTAATTTTGGTGGGCGTGCGATATGCCTTAATCTCTAAAATTTGTTGTAGACTAGCTTTGTATAACTCTATCCATCGTTTTTGGGTATGCGGCTTGAATAAATCCAAATTTAAGTTTTTTACGACCATTCTACGACCGACAGGCGCGTATGCACCTTAAGCTTTTGGGAGGGAAATTATAAAATAAAATATACCCTTTTTAGAAACTCAATAGAAAAAACTACTTTCAATCTTAACTCCCAAAGCAACCAGATTTTGGAAAGATAGTTTGATTACGCTGTTCCAATATTTATGTACATACTGTGGTATACATTTACCTTTTTAATTACAGACTATATAAATAGAAAACAAAATATAAAATTTTTAATTAGCCGCCAGTGAATATTTAAATCATTTGCATTAATTAGAGCTACAGTTTCGTATACCCCAGATATTTACTTTCATTTCTTTATTCAAATACACATTCACTAAATAAATTGCTACGAATATATTGGAAAATTATAGGTAGATACTACAACGACACGAATTTTTTTTTAGTACATGGCACGTGATAATTGCAATTTACCTTCACATTGGAAATTTCATGTAAATTTTATATTATTTTTTTGTAATACTAAAGCGGAAAATATTGCTGATTATAATATTTGTATCGGTTGCTTACTCTATTTTTCGCTCTTTATTATTATTATTTTCTTTAAGGCTGGTCTGGTCAATGACTTTTTAATACTTTTTTTTTCTTTTTCGGATTTTTGCAAGTTTTGTAACTTTTATGGCTTATTTTGCTGTACAAAAGAAACAAAGAAACCAAGGAAATTGCTTAATTATGGCAAAATTGTTATGTTCGTCATAAACATACACACATAAATAGAAATGTACATATGTAGTTTATTTAAACTTTTTAAGTCCATCTTAAAGTTGGGATTATGTATAAAAGTACTCTGATTTACATTTAAAAAAAAAGTGGATAAAAGTCTTAATTCAATAATTACCCAGTAAAAAAATTTCATGTTTTTTGAAGCACTAAAGAAATAAAGTGCTTCATAATTCGCTTTAAAATATGAGCTTGCTCAGAAGCTGATTTCATAGCGTCACAACAATGCAAGTTTTGAAGCGAGAAAAGTATTTGCTTTTTACTTTATTAAAAGCTTCGTACACAAGCTATACAAAAAAAATGTTGATGATTTTCAGCGCTTCAAAAGCGCTTTAGTGAGCAAAAATGTAGTACTCCAATCCGGGAACTCGCCATACAAAAATCAGCAGCGATATCAGCAGGTTTCTCAAAGCTACTTTTATTCCATTATAGTAGAAACCTACTTTGTTGGAAGCAAATCTTTTACTGGGTACGCTTTTTAATTAACAACGAAGACCCATATTTTGTTTCATTCTATGCTCTTCTTGCCAAGATAGAGAGAGGCTATTAGATTGTAGTCATAGACATGAAACTAGAAGTGGTGCATTATTATCAATAGTATGTGTGAAAAATTTCTTGAGCCCTACCCACTGTGCATCACAGCTAAAATGGTGATAAAAAGCAACAAAGTCCATATCGCTGAAACGTTTAACATACTCGTATTCAAATTTGTCTGTTAAAAATCACTGCGTCGTAATTAGTTTGCTATCGTCTCAATGTAATTACCCGGGCAAGATTATGACATAAAGTATGAATAACTCGTATCTTGTGACTTTATTTTTTATTGACTCCAATAAGTCTGAGTTTAATTACATCTGCTGCTCAGAGACAAATACTCGTAAAGCAAAACAACAATTGAAGAAAAATCACCAAAAACTTATTAAAATTAAAACTGAATGCAAAAATAATAAAAAATAAAAAAACTTAAAAGAGCAAAATAATTATGCGCCTTGTGTTGAAATCGCACAGCCGGAAGTTGAATATAAATGATACTAAAATGATACAAATTGAACTCATACATGCATATATGAACTTAAAGTTTATACAAATTGGACAGTAGTACAGAAACTAGTTATTTTGGAGATAATTCCAAATAACTCATAATAGCTGCTTTACACTATCCCACAAGCCGTTCGACTTCTGTAGAAAATACAACCCTGATCTAAAGAGTTTATGGAAAGTTTTAAAAAAGCAATAGCAACATATTATATGAGGTAGCATTTTCTGCAGAAGTCGAACAGCTTGTCTAATAGTCTAACAACAGTTTAACAGATACGACTTCTCAGCAGAACGAGGGCGAAGGGGATGATCAATTTCAAAACACCTCAACTTTGGCTGTACTAAATCTTATTATGTAGTTCACGAACTACCGAATTATTTCTAAAATACAAAGATGTTAAGCCACTGTGAAGTCTTTAAAAGTTTTTAGATAGAGTATTTTTTTATTTACAACATGTTAATGTTATTTTAAGGCAATTACAACTTTGTACAAATTTTATTACATATAATTAAGTCAAACAAATAAATTTATTTGTTTCGTTTGTATAAGAAAACATCAATAAACAAATTTAATACCTGTTTAAATAAGGCTAATAACGCTAAATTGATGTTTTGTGGGTCTATTAGGAATTATTAAAAAATCCACTATGAAAATTATTTTTTTTCAGAATATCAGAATAACTTGAGTTAAATATAGCCCAGTCATTTTAGGGTTTCACTTCCTCTTTTTTCTGCTTATTTATTATTTCATATTACGCTGTTTGTCAGCTGACAAATACAGACAGTGTACCGTGTAGTGCAGTATGTATTACTCTTTAAGTGGATATACCGTCAGAACTGCGGCTTGATCCTCCTCACAGTAGTTACTGGAAGCAAAAATTCCATGACTGAATAATTGTGTTGACTAAACGAGCCCCCTTATTCCGTAATCCCCCTACGGTAAATGAAACTGACACAAAACAAGTCACGTGACCGCTCCCCAGGTGGTAGGGAGTAGGGATGTAACGAATACCGACACCGATATATCGGCGATACTTCAGATTTTCCGATACATCGGTATCGGCGATATTTTACTGTCGATACGACGATACTTTAAAAAAAACTTCAGACAAATTATTTATCTTTTGTTAATTTTACCATGAAGTTAATTAATTTCGTTATTTTTTAAATCTTATTAATATCAATTTTAAAAATTAATAACATTTTATGCTGTTATTTTGTAAAAAAATTATTTATTTTTTTAATTTTACCATGAATTCAAATTCAATTCGTTGTTTTTTAAATATTATTCCAGCAAAAAAAGATACTCCAAAGAAGTCATGAAAATGTAGAATTCGCGATTCGGAAATTATTTATTTTTTGTTAATTTTACCATGAATTCAAATTCAATTCGTTGTTTTTTAAATCTTATTCCAGCAAAAAAAAACACACTCCAAAGAAATCATGAAAATGTAGAATTCGCCATCCGGAAGTTTTGCGAATTTTGACAATTTCTAATTAGTTTTACATATACTTGCCATTGCAAGAAGTTATGTTTTTCGATTACCAATCACCCAATTGGAAGCGATGCTAGGACAAATTTCTTTTCCGTGTTCTATAATGATTTTTCCTCTAGGAAAAAGGATAAAAAAATTACTCATTTTCACAATTTTTTAATGCGAATTTAAATTGAAAACTGTATTTTCATGTAAATTTAAGTGAATAAATATAAACTTTTAGAAGACTTTTAATAATTAAGCTATTAAGTTATTTAGAAGAATATTAGTTGATAAATGTCCTTTAAAAATCGATTTTTTAAAAAGCATAGAGATTATTTTTTAAAATTATAAAGCAATTAAAAATTTTTTCTTGTTTTTCTACTAATTATCTGCATATTTTTAATACAGATTTTTTGGAAGCAAAGAAAATGTAGCACCTTAAAAATTACTTCCAATTTTTTATACTGGGTTAATATCATTTTTATATATTAATAATCTCTTACACTGTAATTTTGTATAACAAAAAAAATTGCACTTGAGTTTTGTTAATCTAAACTTGAAATCAATTTCAATATTCGTATCGGTATCGGAATCGGAATCGGTATCGGCGATATTTATTTTTAAATATCGGTATCGGTATCGGATCGGCGAAACGGCGTATCGTTACATCCCTAGTAGGGACCAGTCCGAGTTCTAACACTTCCTATAAAGCGGACCAGCCACTTTTACATGGGGATTGCCTAGGATGGGGTTAATTGAAAATTTGTATGCACCTTGTAACTTGTCTCTGAACTATCTTATGGAGTCCTAATCGGTGTAGAATAATATAGATTATATATAAATATTATTCCAAAATTCAGCTGTAATTATCGATTAATTAATTTTTTTATTGTTACAAATCCAAGTAGAAATTGTATTTTATTTTTAAGCGGTGTCTTTGATAGGATTCGAACACAGAACCTCCAGCATGACACGCTAGTACACTACACACTCGGCCACAGGGGAATTTATATTTCAATGTTATAAATACCAGCTAAGCTGGAGTTAATAACTGAATATAGTTACGGAACAGGTTTCTGAGTAGCATGGCAGTCTCATTGAAGGAAGACAATTAATATTATATATATATATACTATGTGATAAACCTTAGATCCAGGTCCATCGAAGTTGTTCAGTGCCGTTTACTACAATAGTAGCAAGAGTACCAACTAAATTGACTGTAAATGGTTCATATGTGACCATTTACATAATATGTCTTTTTTAACCATTCGCTACTCCTTATTTTTGGTACCAGTCTCATTTTCTCAAGTCATAGGACGAGTACTTTTGAATCATTTGGCACCAAATTTTCCGCAGGGTCACTAAGGCTAAAGCTTAATCTCGATCGCTAAAATGCTGAACAACACACAAAATTAAAAATTTTTGGTGATGACATAAAACACTAAAATTTCAGCGGATTAAATTTTTAAGACATTGCATAATTTAGCAATATACTTTGCAAAATTGTATTCCTACCCAAAAATTAATAAATCGACTTTATAGATTTTTAGCGATAGAGATTTAGCTTTAGCGAGTTACAGAATGCTGGAGAACACACGCGAACGAATGCATAGTTGTCGGCGGCGGCGGCGGCGCACACTGGATCGGATTTGAAAAAAAGGAATTTACGATTTTTTTTTTATCGAAATGTTGATTTTTTGTTATGCCAATCGAAAGAACTAATCAATACAATCAACATTTGCTAAATCCAATTTTTCCGAAAAATTAATACGAAATATGAAGATGAATGTGTTTTTTACTATAGGACGAAGACTTAGCCGCTGTGGTGCTACAAGTCCAGTTCAGACCCCGTCTTCTTATTTCAATAGATTAACGCTATGAGTGTTTATATATCACAAAGTGACAATATAACATCGAAATAGGTGCCGGATTGTCTGTTTTGACAGCTTGAAGGTATGTACTTTTTCCATATTTTTAAGTATTATTATTTATGATTTTAATTTGAAATGCGACTCTTTTTATGATAAAATTGTTCACATTTTTTTTTGAGTTGTAATCCTTTTCATGAAATAATTAAAAAATATTTTTTTGCAATAATTGCAAAAATGTAAAAGAAAAATAATAGCCCAATTCACAATCTTGTGCAAATGGGCTTGTATCGTAGCATTTGCAAAATGGTATAGTATATTTATACTCACCACTGACCTCGATTTTTGCATCAGAGTTTCAAATAGCCCTCGGCTAACTGATATATTTTTTACTACTTCTCTCAAAAGCATGAATAAATGCAATTTAGTAGATACGGAGTACATTTTAGACTTGGTAATGAAATTATAATACTTAAAAATATGGAAAAATTACCTCCATTCAATCTGTTAAACCAGACAAACCGGCACCTACTTCGATGTGATATTGTCACTTTATGATACATAAACACTCATAGAGTAGAGCTTTTGAAATGAGAAGACGGGTTCTGAACAGGACTTGTAGCACCACAGCGACTAAATTTTCGTCATATAGTAAAAAAACACATTCATCATCATATTTCGTTAAATATTAATTTTTCGAAAAAATTGCATTTAGCAAATGTTGATTGTATTGATTAGTGCTTTCGATTTGCATAGCAAAAATCAACATTTTGATAAAAAAAAAATCGTAAATTCCTTTTTTTTCAAATCCGATCCAGTGTGCGGCGGCGGCGGCTGAGCAAAAAATTCCGGCGGCGGCTGAAATTTGGCTGTAGCCTATATTTCCCTTAATAGTCAAAGAGCCAGTGAACTTTTGACTAATTATACAATATTATTGAACGTCTATTGTCGTTTTGACCTATAATATGCAATAAATATCACAATACTTTCAAATAAAATATGGCACAAATTCCCTCACAGTTAAAAAGTAAACACAACGCTGTAAAATGTTGCCAGCATATTGCACACTTTTCTTGAATGTGTAATAAAAATCATCCGAAGCCACCTTCTGATTTATATTGGCAAATTTTGTGCCACCTTCTAATATACATACACATTGGCGACATTATTGCACAATATGAATAATTGCATATTACAAGCCTGTGGGCAGTTTAACGGTATTGGTAAGTACATATTGTTAACATATAAACAAAATTCTAAGGATTTTTCTTGTTTTAATAAATGTAATGAATTAAGAAAATGTACTTCATACATTTTTATTAAAGAAAAAACTTTTCAAATTAAATATACCTATTTAGTCTAAGTGAAAAACATTTAACATAAAGTATAATACGCCTATGGCTGAATGGTAGCTACGACAGCGTATCAGCCAGGAGGTCACGGTTCGAAGCTCCACACAGCCAATCGCTTTGCATGTGTTTTTATTTTATTTTTTATTATTAAACATATTTTGTTCAAAAATCAACAAAGAGAATGCTTGTCTAATTTTAGTTCGATAATAATCAGTACAATGTTGCCGACTATTATCGACCTAATTTGCAACAAAAGTGTATATTATTTATTAAGCTATGAGACACAAAAGACAGAAAAAGAGCATTTGCCTAAACTATGGAGTGCACGCGGCACTCCATTTTTTAGGGTGGTTTCTTATAAATACCCATCGATTCGGGATATGAGACCTGAAGAAATCCAAATTTAAATTTTTTACGACGACTCTAATCTTACATACACTCTAAAACATTACTTCAAATTTACGATCATATATTGTCTAAATTTGTGTTGAAAATTTCTCCTTGTCTAAAATTACATCGATTTTGTAGTTATTTTATTAAAGAAAAAACCTTTCAAATTTAACATATTTAGCCCAAGTGGAAAATACGGCTATGGCTGAATGGTAGATACGTCAGACTATCAGTCCGGAGGTCGTGGCTCAAACCTGCATGCAGCCAATCGCTTTTTTTAGTAAAAATATTTTGTTGAAAAATAGTGCGTGTGTAATTTTAGGTCGATAATAATCTGTAAACTGTTGCCGACGATTATCGACCTAATTTTCAACAAAAGTGTTTTAGAGTGTATATTGGCGAATTGCTGGATGAAATGCATCGAATTAAAAAAAATATGTTTATTGTAAAAATCAAAACGAATTAACCGAAAATATTAATTTTTCTAGTGACATCAATCACATTGTAGATTAATTGTAATAGTTTTAACTATGATCATGGCGCCAACTGCTATAACTTTCTATGAGGTTTTTCACATTTAACTAAAAAAAAATGTATGGCATTTTGAACTTTTCTAGTATTGGCCTTTCCGTATGCGTGCTCCTAATTAATTGTTGATTTAAACTAATGTATAAGCTTTTACTTAAAGGTTACAAACTGATTTCAAATTAGGCACAATTGAACCGGAACTTAACAATTTAATGATGGATAAATAACACAACATTTGAGCTTGAGTCAACTAATTGTTTAATAATAGGAAAGTTTAAGAAGTCATTAATTTTAAAAACTTACAAAATCAATAAGCCATACATGCATGCATGACCTGTACTAAGAAGGAAAGGAGAGCGAACCACGAATTGCATATGTAAAATATGGTGAAAACGTAAATTGCATTACAATAATTATTTATTTTATTAACGTTAAATTGCTGCTACTATTTTAGGAATTTTATGGTTATAAAAATACATTTTACTTTCTATTAAAAGAAATGATATGCGTTGGGTTGTGCTGCCACAAAATTTTAAACTTCATTAACCCATTTTTGGAAATTAACTTGACTTCCTCCTATTGATTTTTTTTAAGGTGTGTTTAGATTTGAATTTTATAAGAGTCTTCATAGAAGTTTTTAATTGCATTTTGTTTCTTTTTTTTTTTTAACAGAATATGAATGGTTTTGTTTTAAATTCAAGGAATTTATTTTTATTTTTATCTTTTTTTCTCTGTTACATCGTTAGTTATGCCTCGTTTGTTGTATTCAGTGTGGATTTCCTATCATTGACATAAACGTGCGGAGACATTTGCTTTAATAATTTTTGATACGTGATGTCATTTTCATAATTTTCGATTTTGGGTTTATTTGAAAATAAAGTGAACGATTCTGTTCGCTAAAAATTACTCATGTAGAAATTGTCTAACCCAATTATTAACTGCGAATTGTAATCGTTGAGGAAAAAATGCAGCGAAAACTAAAATTTGGAAAATTTTGAAGAGATGTTGTTTTATTAAACAGCAAACTTTTAATGTCCAAAAAAAATTAAAAAACTTATTTAATATGATTATTTTTCGAACTGAATTGGTATTTAATTCAAAGTGATTACACTATACAACATCAAAAAATTATAATAAAATAAAAGTTGCTATACATAAAAGTTCTGAACACACCTCCCTTAAATTTAAGGATTACAAGATTTCCTATACCGATTCGCTTCAACAATGTGCCCAAAAAAAAAAAAGGGGGGGGGGGGGGGGGGCTTTAAAGGTCAAACGTAAAGTTAAGTACCGATAAACGTATATTAATCCAGTGATTATACACACAGAAAAAAGAATGTAAAATCAACATGACGCAATTTTGATTTGAAATCATATTAAATTTTTAAGAAATAATTTGTCGTTTAAGTGTGTTAGTGTTTATATGCTTTGTTTATTGATACAGTTAACTGTTGTGCTTAGTTGTGTGACTTATTCTTGTTTATTCTTACATGTGTCGGCTATGTAGACGACAAAAAACGAACTACCAGTGTAATTTTGCTGCTGCTAGTTTAAAATTACCATTGTTTCATATTAATTTGAAATGAAACATTATTAGTCCAACCTTAAATCTCTTTGGTTCTAAATCAACATGACTATAACTTTAAAATGAATTAAAATGAAAGTCATTTTACATATGATGGGTATTTAATTAGTGTATAGCTAAAGCAAAGTTTGAAGCAGTTGTGGCTGCAGTGGTTAGCGCGCGGACTATCATGCAAGTGGCACAAGTTCAAATCTTAGCTGGGGCAGCCAACTACAACACAATCTTTCTACTGCATACACCCAGAGAAAATATTAATAAAAACCATATTGATTCAAGAAGAAAAATTAACGAAAGTCTAGTCACGTCGAACATTTTTATTTCAATATTGAAGCATAAAATTATTGAATATAATGAATTTTTTTTAATTGCCGTTTTTCGCTTTGTGTATGTTAATAAGTAAAATAATTAATAAAATTGCTTTTAATGTAGCCATGTTGTTTCAACTTGATATAACTTTAATTCAACATTGTTCTTAGTGTTGTTTCAATACCAAATTCACGTTGTTTCACGTTGAAATAACTTTGATTCAACATGATTCTTCGTATTGCTCCAATATCAAATTATCGTTGTTTCAACTCGAAAGAACTTTGATTTAATATGATTTTTCGTATTATTTCATTATCAACTTTATTTTTACAGCAATAATTAATCAACATGAAATATAGTTAATTCTAAAGGATAAATGTTCGAATTTGGAAGCAAAACACAACACACGATAAATGTTCCTTTAAGGTTATTGCAAATCATGTTGAATTAACATGAAACGCCTATGAAGCAAAATCACTACCGAAAAATTTTAAATTAACCTGGTTTTCGACGATTTTACATGGACATTTTTCTGTGTGTACATGATAAGGTTCGTAACGTTATATTTACAAAGATGTAGACATGGTCAATATTCCAAGGTACAAAATCAAACCAATTTAATGTTCAACATACATACACACCAGAAACGAACAACGTTGCTTTCGGCAGTCGCCACACCCTCTCTCATCGTCAGTACTCATAAATATGTGGCTTTCTTTTATACCGGCGTATTTAGTATATATTTTGTATGTGAAAACAACAGAAATATGTATCATTGCTTATCATCACTTGTTAGGTGGGTCTTTTGAATGTGATCGCCTTTCTTAAGGTACGTTCACACTTGGCAAATATTTGCCAAAAAAAAAAACGTAACCATTACTTTTGCTGAGGGTTAGTGTGATTTAACTTGGTTTTTATATCACAAAATGAAGTTAATTATGCTGGTAAGAGCTATTTTTAAATTATTATTAATGAATGCGAACCCATATTTAAAAAATATTGAAATTAAAGGAAATACAATTTTAGCTTGTCTGTTGGTCATGTTTTTTTTTTTGGCAAATATTTGCCAAGTGTGAACGTACCTTTATATACGTAAACTTTTCTGAGAAAAATTTTACTTAAGTTCAATTTTTAGAGTTTTGTAAAACAATTCACAAGTACAATTGAAAAATGCGACTTATATTCTCGAAAGGAAAGATGAGCCCAAATAGGGCTAGAATCTCTTGAAGATCATAAAAGATTTTCAAATTTGAATTTTCAAAATTTAAATTTTTAACATAATAAAAGATTTTTTAATTTTGTACTTCTTTAATATTATTTTCCATTTTTTTAAATCATGATAATTGAGTATAAATAAAATATTCTATACCTGATATATTTTTATCATGACAAAATCAAACTTTATATTGAAAAATAATTTGTTTTATGTTAGCTGTTTTTCCTATATGGAACATGATATTTGTCATGTTAAAAATATATCAGGTATAGACAGGCGCGGATCCAGCTTGAGCTTCTGGGGGGGGGGACTTCTAAGTAAAACATACTATTTCTCCAAACTTATTTTAGAAACTGTATAGAAATTTATTCGTTTAGGGGAGGGGAATATCCCCTCCCCCCCTCCCTGGGATCCGCGCCTGGGTATAGACGTAGGGTAACGAAAACTTGGCAGGAATTAACATAGATGTCGAAATTGAACTGGTGTTTAACGAGTTTTGATATATACGAGGGCGGATCAATAAATCCGTGACTTTTCGAACTTCCCTCGTAGTTACATGAAATGCAACACTGTTCCCATCAAGTATCACCTGTTAATAGACTACTGTCAAATTTTGAGGAAGTCTCGCCATTTACTTTGCATTTAACAGCTGTTCAAAACATACAAATTCTTGTATTTTTCTAAAAATGGAAAATATTGAATTTCGAGTGCTCATTAAAAACTATTTTTTGCGAAAAAAAACCGTCAATCAAACCAAGGAAAAGCTCGATAAATACTATGGGGACTCTGCACCATCGATTTCAATGGTAAAACGGTGGTTTACTGACTTTCGTTGTGGTCGCACAAATACAAATGACGCTGAACGTTCTGGACGGCCAAATGAGGTCACTACGCCAGAAAATGTCGAAAAAATCCACGATATGGTGTTGACCGATCGAAGAGTAAAAGTGCGTGAGATTGTTGATGCCATAGGCATTTCATATGGCAGTGTGGTTTCGATTTTAAGTGATCAGATGGGTTTAAGGAAGTTGTCTGCAATATGGGCGCCGCGTTTGATCTCAATTGACCATAAACGTAAACGTGTGACAACTTCAAAGGATTCTTTGGAGTTGTTTAACCGCAATCCGAATGAGTTTTTTGTGGCATTTTGTAACTGTGGGTGAAACATGGATCCATTACTGTACTCCGGAGACCAAGCAGCAGTCTAAGCAATGGGTTTCTCCGGGTGAACCTGCTCCGAAGAAGGCCAAGGTAAGTTTGTTTGACAGTTTTTTGGGATGCACGCGGGATAATCCACATCGATTACCTTCAAAAGGGAAAAACAATAAACGGCGAGTATTATGCCAACTTATTAGACCGATTTAATTAGGATGGCCAAGAAAAAAGTTCTTATTCATCAAGATAATGCACGGGTGTACACGTGTGCAGTCTCAATGGCAAACCTCTATGAATTGGGCTACGAATTGGTACCTCATCCGCCATATTCTCCGGATTTAGTCCCTACTGACTACTTCCTATTTCCAAACCTAAAGAAATGGCTCGGTGGAAAGAGATTTAGCTCCAACGATGAAATTATTGACCAAACAAATTCCTATTTTAAGGACCTCGAAAGATCCTATTTTTTGGAAGGGATACAAAAACTGGAGAAACGTTGGACTAAGTGTATTGAGTTAAAAGGAGATTATGTTGGAAAATAAATTTTTGTTTTGCAAAACAAAAAATAATGTATATATTTTAATTTAAAAATCACTGTAGATTGCAGAAAAAACTCATGGCTATATTCTGTGGTTATTTATAATTTTCAAATATATAGAAAAAATCCGCAATATCCGGTTCATTTTCGTCCCTCATGCTAACTTTATGCCAAGTTTTTGTTATGCATATGACCCTAAATGTCTTTGGACTAGAAATTTTCAAGTAATTCATTTTGAAGCAACGTATAAAAATGCACTTTTTAAATTTTAAAGGGGTTTAACTCAATGAGTTGTACTTGCTGAAAAAGGAGAAAGATATTTTTTTATTCATACGAAATTTTTTCCAATTTTTTGGCAATAATTAAAAAAGTAGAATTATGTATAAATTTTAAAACTCGAAAAAGCGTGAGAGCGGGATACGAATTTTAGGCGGGATCGAACTCTTAAAAGCGGGATAATCTGGCCTAAAGCGGGCTGTCTGGTCAGGTTAACCATAACACATCAAAAAATATAGTGGTGATCAAAAGTCATGAAAAAAGTTAAATTTTGTCGCAGAGTGTAATTTTTGTTCACATAATTTAATTAATTTTATATAATAATATTTTTATAAATTATCTGGATGTTGTAAATAATTACTTCCTGAGGTGTCGAAAAAACATAGTTATTCATATTTTAAAGGAAGATAAAAATTATTTTCAATAGTTTTTATTGAGTATATATGAACAATTTGCATTGAACATCTGAAAAGATCAAGCCAGTAGCTATTTGTTTATTTTAGTGAAATTATTTCCAACTTATTTGGATTAAAATCCAAAGTGATTATAAGGTCTTCCGAGGACAACATTGTTCTATTCTGTTGTGTATGTTAAAAAATAAATTGATATTGGTGTTTCTCTTGTGCGTTGGAATATTGAGCATGTTTATTTCTTTCTGGAACCTTAGCCTGTTAATAACTTTAGATTAAAAACCAAATAAGTTCGATATAATAAGTTGAAACGGTTTATCCTTTTTTTGATCCTTCTACCATAATCAGTCGATAGAACCTTGTTATTTTGAAGAAAAAATATTATTTTGTTGTACAGTGGTAATTTTTAAAGGACTAAATTAAATAAAGTAAAGTTAATTATTCTAACAGCATAGTAGAATAGCACAACATGCTGTTTTCGAGGGCCGCTGCACCTTTTTATCAGAATTCAAGACACAATTTCAGTCAACCGCTTATATGGTACGTTAATGCTCTCTAAACTACAACTTATTTTCTCTTAAAATTTGTTTAAATCAAAAAATTAAATAAATAAATACTTCATATCTCCAAAATATTGAATTAATCATATGTACAAATTTCTTACATAATTTTTAGCTGCAAAATGTATGAACAAAATAAAATATTTGTTATTTCGAAACGTTAACAAAAAAGCAATGTTGCTACTAAAAAAAAGAAGAAAAAAATTAAATTAAAAAAAGTTATTGAAAAACAACAGCAAAAATCACTTTAAACATTAAATGAAAGTAATTTCCCAAAATTGGTAACAGGCTAATGGTAAAGTTATTATGTATACAATATGCCACATATCGTTAAGAAAACGACAACAGCAGAGAAAAAAAAACAATCATAAAAGTAAATGAACATGCAACAATTCCAACAAAGTATTAATAACGTGCAACAAGCGGGCAAAAGCCACCAGGCAACTTGGTAAATAAACAATCAGCCAGCCAGTCAGTCATCCAGCAAAACAACCAACTAGCCAAGCAGCCGGCCAGCCAGCATATCTGTCAAGGTTACTTTTGATAGTGTTGTACAACGTCATTCAACTGTTAAAATTCAACTGGCAACATTAGGTTGCAAGTCTTTGTATTATTTTGCTTTGTTTTTTCTTTATTGTTTCATAAGTTTCTTTCTTCTTATTGAATGAATGTCTCTCAAATGTTTAAAGCAAAGGCCACTTTTATACAAATAGCAAACAATGTGCTTGCCTTCTTTTCTTTCTTTTGCAAAAAAAAAAAATATTTCTCAATAAAAACAGAAACAAATAAAATCTCAGAAAATCTAAGACATTGAAACAACTGCATTTTTGTCATTTCAATTGCCAAATTTAGCCAAATGACTTTAAGACCATAAACGGTTGCAATGCCTTTGAAGATTTATTTGAACAGGCTACGTTTTTTGTTGCCTATTGCCGCCAATGTCGTCACCAAAATAGTTTGTGACCACCACCACCAACAACAACAGCATGGGAGGACTAAATCTGAGGTATTTTGTATTATCAATGCAACAAACGTATTTACTACGTCAGACGAATGATAAAGTCAAATGGTATTTGTAAAAGTATTAATCACAATCATCTCAAAAATAAAGGAATTATAATGAATTTATAATTATAATTGACTATGAAATATGAGCAACAACAACAGCAACAACACATATGGACGTGTTAAAAGTGTTGAGAAAATAAAAGAAAAATATATTCATGGGAAATCTAATTCCCAGCTATAAGCAACGCCTTCTTTTTTCATAATTAAAGTTAACTTTTTATTAGCTTTTAGTTAATAACACTATGTAACAAGAAAAATGCCACTATATTTTTTTGATTGATTTTTTCAATAATTTGAAATGCTATGGAAAACTTTTTTTTATTTAATTTCGAAGAGGCTGTTCCACTAATATTATCATAACTTGGAACGGGGTTGTCAAATTTTATTAAGGCTACAATATTCATATGGTCCACATGGGCTACAAGTAAAGATGTGCCCTAATATGACCAAAATCTCTCAGAGATAGTCAAAAAATTACTTAAGATAGTCAAAAATTTACCTCAGTTCAATTTTCAAAGTTATGTAAAAAAATTCGAAAAGAGTGGATCCTAGGCTACAATTTTCATATGGTCCACATGGGCTATAAGTAAAGATGTGCCCAAATATGACCAAAATCTCTCAGAGATAGTCAAAAAATTACTTAAGATAGTCAAAAATTACCTTTAAGTTCGAATGCTAATTATATATAAACTTAATGGTGTTAGAATTATTCAGACCACAGTAATAAAAAATATATTTTTTTAAGCAAAATTGGAAAATTTTTATTTTTTAAATTTACAAAAAATCAAAAATGGCTAAACCATTTTTACCATTAAAATGGCTTACCATTTTTATTAACTAATCATAAAGCTGTATATGCTACAAATAAATTAAGCTTTATTTTATGAAAATCGATTGATAAATATTGATTTTATTCCAAATAAAGTGAAATTAAAAAAACGAGCTTTGAAGAGGCTGCTCCACCGATTTTATCATAACTTGGGAAAGGGTTGCACAATTTCATTACAAAAACTAATAAAAAAAGCTTGCAACAAAACTATCATTTAGCTGCTTGAATATTATATTTAAAAAAAATCTATTTTCCAGAATTAGTCAGATCGCAATAATGACAGTATATTCATTTAGGAAAAATTTTTAAATTAATTTTTTTTTAATTTATAAAACATCGAAAATGGCAAAAACTTACAATTTTTATTAACTCATCATAAAGCCACATACACTTAAAATAAAGTAAGCTTTATTTCATTCAGCCTCTTGAAAAATCCGATATTAAAAAAAAAATTTTTTAAGTTTCCCCATAGAATTTTATATTTTGACTGCTTTTGTATTTAGGGGACTCTTAACAACAAATTTTCCGACTTTAGAAAATAAACGAATAATGCTTACCGTAGCTTTTTAGTAAATGTTAAATGGTTCAATGTGTTCAGAATTCCTGCTTAAGAATATCAACTTTAATATTCCTCTTAGATCTACTCGGAACTTTACACCAACCACTTTATCTCAAGTGTCTTCAAACAAATTACGAAAACTAGAGGGTTGCAAAGTGTACTCAAATGTATTCGTAGAA
Source organism: Panzeria rudis (assembly GCA_956483635.1). NCBI lineage: Eukaryota > Metazoa > Arthropoda > Insecta > Diptera > Tachinidae > Panzeria > Panzeria rudis. The sequence continues at coordinate 110,342,543 of OY101450.1, read as the reverse complement.
TGTACTTGTATGAATTCCGTGTGTGCATAGATGTATGTTCTTATGTATATACTTATGTATACATGCATGTATATACATATGTGTACATACATAGCCACGACCAAATATAAATATATACATACATATATACACACATATATACAAAAAAAACATACATGCATACACACACACAAACATACATACTAGTACTTTCGAGTATATTCGTGCAATCCTCTAATGCAAAAGCTGACCCCCTGAGGAGATTAGCAAAAATTTTAATGATTTTTATAGTTTTATGGATTTTTCTGTAAATGTTAATATTATAAAACGTAACATCTTTTTGTTCTTAAATGAGAGTCATTAATTAATCTTTTAAATGTTTAAATATATGTACATATGTAGCTTATTTTATTGATCTGTAAGGATATTAGTCCATACATAGACCGTGATTAAATAAATAAAATAAACACATGAAAATAATATATAGTGCTGATCAAAACTCATGACAGAAGTAATCTTAATTGATATTAATTTGATATATCTAACATGGCAATAACAGTCTTGGAACATCACAACAACACACACAGAAACATAAGCCGCGATGCGATTAAGCTTGTCGGCGGAAAACACTCAGAGTATATCGCGGGAATCGAAGGCGACCTCTGGACTGACAGGCTAGCATCGCTACCAATCAGCCACAGATCACCCTCATGACAAAAGTTTCATTTTGTTGCCTAGTGTAATTTCAATCAAATTCAAACTCTTTTTTAGTTGTGCTACGAATGAAATATGTTTTTGTGATGTGAAATTTTTTTTAAAAAGAGAGGAAAAGTTAAATAAGACCACCTGGACAAAGGAAATTTCTGAGATGTTATGCACGTCAGCAGATATCGTCGCACGGTAGTAAATTTCGCGAGAAAGCTCCCAAAAGTATATTTGTTCGGTGACCGATTTTAAAAATATAAAAATCATATGAGAGTGATTAATTGAAAGCCTCGAAAGCCAAAACAATGTTTCCTTATTTTGATTATTTCCCTGCGAAAGGGGAAATTAAAAAAAATCTAAGATATGTTCAGATATAGCAACGTATCTCTGATTGTGTGTGGGACATTAGAGTGGTCACACAAAAATACAAGTTGCATTTCTGCAACTCTCATAGCCCAAGGCGATAGATAGCATTTATAAAGAGCTAACCTAAAAAAATGTCAGGTCAATCAGTTAAGAAAAAGGCATGTCGCACTTAATAAATATAGAAATATAGTAATTTAATATATAGTATAGATATAGCAACTTAATAAATATAGTATTTAAAAAAAAAAATTTTTTTTCCGACATACCGAATTTTTATCAAAATCGCATATTTAATAAAATAAACAGCAAAATATAGAAAAAAGCCTTAAATTTTTCAAATTTCGGTAAACTTTTTCGTCCCCTAGAACTTGAAGTTGTTTTTCTAGTTATTTGGGACGCCGAACGCGAACTACATTTTTTATCGGATCTAGTTTTCGATATTGAACGCGCTTGCATGACATATATTAGCATATCTCTGAAAGTAATGGGCTTAAAGATAATTTTGTTATCGAGTTTTAGTTTATTATCTTTTTTACTGAATTTGGTAAACCCTTCTCCAGTTATGTTAATATATGTCGGGAAAATGCCTTAATGTGAAGACAACGGTATATCTCGGAAACTAGAGCCGATTAAAAAAAATGGATAACAGATTCATTTGTAAATTTATGTTTTTTTTATTATACTAGTTATGGGTTTTTTCGATATTTTGCTGTTTATTTCGTTAAATACGGTAAGGCAAAAGCTCTCAAAAACATCACAGACAACAAGTTTTAAGAAAAAAAATTTTTATGTATTAAATTACCAGACATAAAAGCAGAAAAATAGCATTTGCTCAAACTTTGGTGGGTGTGCGATACGCCTTATTCTCAACTAATTGAGAGGAATTTTTTAGGGTAGTTTTTTTTACAAATATCCATCGTTTGGGGTATGAGACTTACAAAGAAAATATTATCATCAAAAAATTTTCAAACAAAAGTTTGTCTAATATAAAATTTATTTTTCAATAAATGTTCTTTACTGAATCAGTGAATTTTTTGTTTTACTTTTATTTAGGGCGCAAACGCCAAAAACAACCACTCAAACCAGTTTGCTGTGTAGCAAAAAAACGCTGATGACATAAACATATGTAACAACAACAATGATAGCAAAAGGAATGCGATTGCAACAAGTGCTTTTACTGAAGATTTCTTAGTGAATCAATTTGTTAATGTTGTTGCATTAATTCTCTTTAATTTTTTTATAATCTTTATATAAACATTCAGAGTTGAACACATTTAACAAAGTGAAATTTCATAAATGCGTAATGGATGATGATGTTATTATTTAAAACTTAAAAATTTAATAAAAAATATTTACGGACTTAGGCAAAAAGGTTTGTTTGATATATTACAAAAAATTCAGTAAATATTTTTTGTTTGATTCATTCAACTTTTTTTTTTAAATTTGTAGTATTTTTAGACAAATTGTTTTACAAATTCAGAAACAAATATTCTTTGATATATTACAGAAAATTCAGTAAATATTTTTGTTCGATTCAGTACATTATATTGTTTAAAATTTGTAAATATTTCTAAATGAATTGTTTTATAGATCTGGACAATTTGTTTACTGAAAAAAGCCGTGTTTTTTTTCAAATGAAATTGTTGAGACATTTTTGTCTGTATTTACAAATTTGTTTGTAGGTTCGTTTCTAGACGAAATATTTACTAATTCATTGAATTTCTTTACTGAAAATTAAATATAGTTTTTTCTGTGTAAAGAAATCCAAATTTTAGTGGGACATAAGTACATAAAACATTCTTGACAAATATGTTAACATTTATGGAAAGAGTGTTTCAAATAAAGTACTTTGGCGCTAAAAACTCAAAATCGATTAAAATCAACTTACGATGCTATTTAGAGGCAAAATTATTAATACTAATTCATTCCAAATTAGTTGTGTCGCTCTCGCAGATAGTGCAATAAGACTTCTTACACGCAATATAATTTTTATGACTAATTGGAAGAAAATAGTTCTTTCAAAAAAAATTTTAAACCCAAATTTTGTACCAAATTATTCAACCGTTTTAAAAGCATGTAAGCTCAACTGGCTAGAACTTTTTAATTCGTGGGCCATGAAAAGCTATTGATATATTATGGATCTTTTTCGATTATTTCCGAATTAACTGCTTTAAATGGTTTTTATCATTTGTATGTAAACTATTTATTTGATGATACCACAATATTAATTTATTCCAATTTTTAAAAAAGTTTTCTATTTGTTTTATTGTTACAAATAGATTTACACGTTTGGAAATTTATCACAAAACCACTTGTTACAAAATAAATTTTTAATAAACACTTAGATTTTCACTACTATTTACATTTACCATAACAAACCACAACCACAAAACAAGTTATTTAAATGAATTAGATAAGAATAAGTGTTAGATAAATGATATTATACCCAAAAGGGTATCAAAGGTCACTAGAACAATTAAATGTATTTTAAGTTTCACTTGAAAACAAAACTGAACACCACAAAAGTGGTGGGAATAACCTAAAGATACTCGTTTAAGGAGAGTGAAAGCAATTATAAAAAAAATTACTAAATGCCACAAATTAAAAGCGAAACACAATAGAAAAAACTTAATCAAAAAAAAGAAATAAAAAAATGCAACCAGCAAACGTTCTCGTTTATCAAAAAAAAAAATGAAAAAACACTATGCATTTGATGCTCATGCATGTTGCATATCAATGTAAAAGTATCGAGACACATACTTAAATTGCTATTGTGCATTACTTTTAAAAATAATTTTCATCATCATTTGTTAAGAATGTACGAGCACAAAAATTTACTACATCATATTGATCTTTTCTCAAAGATAAAAGCAGTGCAAAAAGCCACATAGGAATTCTCATATATACTGACTCAAAAACTCTATTATGTTTATCGACTGGTATGTGTCAGTTGGTGTAATTGTTATTACAACTACAACAAGAACAACATCTGATCTGATCACAAATTGAATTAATTCAAACATGCAGCAGACGTATAAGCGCCAATTGTATTTAATACAGAAATAAAGTACAAACAAAAACTACAACAACGATATGAAATCTTTATTGAGGGTGTTGCTTTTGTAGAGGAACAGCAAAAAAAAGGATAGAAAAACTACAAAAGCAACGGAAGAAAAAATTTATGATGCACTTAACTCGCGCTTTAAGTGCGATCATAAGATTTTTCGAGATGGGTTGAACTCAATACGATATTTAATAACCATTATCAGAAATTTAATATTAAGCATAGTCGAACAAATAATCCATTACTTTTTTGAAGTAGCATTTGATAACTTTTACTAACAAATCTAATAAATTGATATCATTCTCTTTGGGGCAAGTCACCTTATCGAATTCCGTATCCCTCGCACAAGCAGAGTTGATAAATGTATACAAAATTGCCGATCAAGAGAGCCGAAGCATTTATCTTGCATAATCATACACAGAAAAAATTATTACCAAACATTTTTAACAAACAAAAGTTTGTCTAAAAATAAATTTAATTTTCAGTAAATGTTCTTTACATTATCAATGAATTGTTCGTTTGACTCTTATTTAGGACACAAACACCAAAAAACAACAAGAAAAACAGTATCGTAAAAAAAACAACTAGTATGACGACATAGAGACAAATAAAAACAACAACAACAATGATAACAAAAGGAATGCGATTGTACCAAGTTTGTTTGCTGAAGATTTTTTAGTGAATCAATTCGTTAATGTCGTTGCGTTAATTCTCATTAATTTTTTTGCAGTCTTTAGATAAACATTCCGACTTGAACACATTTAAGAAAGTGAAATTTCATAAATGCTTAATAGATGATGATAATGATGGTGAACCCAGACAAAAAATTTTATTTGATATCTTTAGATAAACATTCCGACTTGAACACATTTAAGAAAGTGAAATTTCATAAATGCTTAATAGATGATGATAATGATGGTGACCCAGACGAAAAATTTTGTTTGATATATTACAAAAAGTCCAGTAAATATTTTTGATTGATTACGTAAACTATTTTGTTTAATACTTGTTAGTATTTTTAGACTAGTTGTTTAAATAGTGTAATAAATTCAGACAAAAATATTGTTTGATATTTTTCAGAAAATCCAGTAAATCTTTTTGTTTGATTTAGTAAACTGTTTTGTTTACAATTTGTAAATATTTTTAGATAAATTTTATTTTAGAATTTTTTTTTTCAAATAAAATTGTTAAGATATTTTTGTTTATATTTACAAATTTGTTTGTGGTCCGTTCCTAGACAAAATATTTACTATTTCATTGAATTCCTTTACAGAAAATGAAATTTAGTTTTTTCTGTGTAGTATGTATTTGCTTGTCGTAATTACTGAAGAATTTATCGAGAGCTGAAGAATTTATCTCGACGTGTTGCACGTTTTTAGCCGATCAAGAGCCGATGCATTTATCTTGTCGGATCATATTATTTGCTCGTCGTAATTAGACGATCGAGGACTTTTTCACTAACGGTTACATGCGCGAAATAGTCGCTTCCTGGCTCTCATAAAATCACATAATGATTTTCTAGTACTTTTTTTTTGTAAAATTTGTCTTTCTTCTGAATACTAATCAAAGTTGTATCCTTTTTGCCATCAAAATACATGCCACATAGGATTTTCTTGCGATCTGCATTCCGTAAAGCTGCTCTGACTTTTATTCTTTCACGGCGCAACTTTGAACGATCAATGAATTAATGCCAACATCTTTTAACACAGAAGAAGCTATAATGGCAGCGGCTCTGTTAGAGACTCCAGTACGATCATAGGCAAGGGCTAATGATGGTAAATTTGATATCTTTGGTTTTGGTGGCGGCGCAACTAATTGCTTTGGCATTTCAAGATAAAAGCTAGAAGCTATGCTATCGTTTGAATTGTTGCTTTCGATTGTCAAGTCATCAGGTAAAGAACGAGAACAACACGGTTTGTCAAAATCAGTTATCTCCCTGTTACGCAATAAAGTTTTTTCTTTTCTTTGTTTTTTTTTTCTTATTTTTTATAGTTGCGACCACATCTACACCGCCTATCATAATTTTTCTTGTTGTTCTTTGATCAAGTAAGAAATGTATTTCTTCCTTTGGAACACGTACAATTTTCGATAAGTATGCATTTGCAACTGCAAATATAACATAATCTGTGGGACTCAGATATAAATCTATTAATCTTTTCTTGGTAATTTTTGTTTGTTTGACGGCCTTGATAAGGTTTCATTAAGATTATATATTTGTCATGGTAGGAACAAATAAGTTGTAGTATTCTCTTAAAACTGACAGTTGGTAGCGATCCTTTTTGCCACATTTCGAAGACTTCCTGACATGAATAGTTTCGTCGGAATAAGTATAAATTCATCAGCTCCAACATAAACGTCATAATAGCAGCATGTATTATGACTCTTGAACGTAAGTATCAGTTTTATATTCCAAACTAGTGGCGAAAAAGAATACGAGAATTTTTGCTATTTCTAAAGTGCATTTTTTGATGAACGAACCGAAAAATCTAAAAACATAATACTCCTTCCTCCTTCCTTCTAATAGAATGTCTTTTATTACGGAGAGTCGAGACCTTTTCAAAGAAGGTGTAAGTAGGCCTTCAAGAAGACATGAATTGAGAATGCGTTTTATGGCATTTTCTATTCTGGAAAAAAATTTAACATCATCATTCCTTTAAAGCAAAAATTTACCTTCGCAAGAGATGATACAATAATTTCTAATAACTTTATATTATATTGCAAATTTTCATTAAAAAAGTGCAAACAATGCAACATTTTTTGTAGAAAAGAAAACGCCATTAAACAACAAACGTTTTCTCGATAATTTAATATGATTTCCAATCAAAATTGCGACATGTAGATTTAACATTCCTTTTTTTCTGAGTATAGTTAGCCGATGTAATTACGACAAGAAAATATAATTACTCGACGTGTTGCACGTTATTCCTACTAATCATATTTATCCGTTCAGGAGCCGCAGCATTTATCTTGTTAGTATTTGCTCGTCGTAATTAGATGATCGAGAACTGAGGTATTTATTTCGACGTATTGCATGGTTTTGAGCCAACCATATTTAGCCGATCAGTAGCCGCAGCATTTATCTTGTCGGATCGTAGTATTTGGTTGTAGTAATTAGACGGTCGAGAGCTGAAGAGTTTAACTTGACGTATTGCACGTTATTCCACTAACCGTATTTAGGCGATCAAGTGCCGAAGCATTGATCTTGTCGGATCGTAGTATTTGCTTTTTTTTTAGAAAAGTAACACACATGCCTACCAGTTAATTAAATAATGTGTTACCTTCTTTTGGATAGGGATAGTGTAGGGAGAATTGGTGGTGAAGTTTGAGAGATATAGAATGCTTAATTAATTGAGGGTGCTGTTGGCTGAGCGTGTTTGACTACAAACCCTGAGGTCTTGAGCTCAAGACTACTTTCAGGCAAACCAACAACATCATGAATTTTTCTCATGTGCATTGGTGTGTTATTGTGCTGATTGCTGTTGGACTGTTAAAGTGATTGTTAAAGCGATTAATGCTAACATACCCTAATGCACTTCACAGCATCCTCCTTCCTTGATATTATAGCACAACCGTCGGCGAAGTAAAAGAACTAATAAAATGGCTACACAGCTTAAACAACGCGATGCCTCTACTTGACACCAGAGAGGTTTGCAACACTGCTCTACAAAAAAACGCGCAATAGCAAGGTTGTAAATGAATTAAGCTTTCTATATCTCTCCCACTTCACCACCTGTTCTCTCTACTCTATCCCTTTGCCAAAGAAGGTAACACATTAATTAATTAACTGGTAGGCAATTATTGCCGGATTGTGTGACTTCTCTTTAAAAAATATAAATAAAAAAACTCTATTATTGCGTTTTTTTTAAGTTTTTGAAGAGCAGTGTTGCAGTGCCTCTGGTGCCAAGTAGAGTCATTAATTTTGTTTAAGCTGTATAGCCATTTTATTAGTTATTTTACTTCGCCAACGATTCTGTTGCAATACCGACAAAGCAGGGTGCTGTGATGTGCATTAGTATTTCAGTATTAATCGCTGCCGGTACTGCTAAGTGATCAATCCTATGCCTTCATCACTTTAATAGTCCAGCAACAATCAATACAATGACACAGCAGTGCACGTCAGAAAACCTTCATGATGTAGATGGCTTGCCAGAAACTAGTCTCGAACCCGAGACCTCAGAGTTTGTAATCAACGCGCTAACCACTTCAGTCAACAGCACTTTTGTCGTAATTAGACGACCGAGAGCTGAAGTATTTATCTCGACGTATTACACGATTTTCTATTAATCGTATTTATCAGACTGATACCCGAAGCATTTATCTCGTCGGATTATTTTATTCGTTTCTTTGTATTAAGCAACGGACGGCTATTCTTGTTCCAATACTCCGTTGTTTACAAATTGGAGTGGGTATACAACTGAGACAGCACAGTGGTATTTTATCGGTATGACGACGTGTTGATTTACAGGTATTGGATACCACAACAGTTTAATATACGCAGTTCTTCGATTAAGGGGTGCAAATTGTTTAGATGTACTCTTTGAATATCCAGCCCATCTGTCTCGTAGGATTAGGTTTAACGGTGGGTACACTCTAAAATATTACTTCAAATTTACGATCATATATTGTCTAAATTTGTGTTAAAAAATTTCTCCTTGTCTAAAATTACATCAATTTTGTAGTTGTTTTATTAAAGAAAAAACCTTTGAAATTAAACATATTTAGTCCAAGTGGAAAAAATTTAACATAAAGTATAATACGGTTATGGCTGAATGGTAGATACGTCAGACTATCAGTCAGGAGATCGCGGTTCAAAACTACACGCAGCCAATCGCTTTTTTTAGTAAAAACATTTTGTTCAAAAATAATGCGTGTGTAATTTTAGGTCGATAATAATCTGTAAAGTGATGCCGACAATTATCGACCTAATTTTCAACAAAAGTATTTTAGAGTGTACTTAATTATTAAAGATGACATTTTGGTTAGCTTGACCTTTCTGTTGTTCTATCGAGACGACTTCAAGTTCTATTATCATAATCATCAAATTGGTTAGAAAAATTTTAAAACACAAAAATATTTTCTATGAAAAACTTTTTACTTTTTTCACCAAACTCTTCTCAAATTTAACACACCGAACGAAAGTAGTTCTCTTAATGTACTACATCTTATATAATAAACTTGTATGAATGGAAATTGAATTTTATGAAATAATGAACAAAAAAACTTAACAAAAGAATGCATAAGTATGTTCATGTGTTTGTTTTATCAGCCAGCGCTGAATAAGAATGCTGGACAACGATTCAACATAAAAATCACACCCAATTTTTAACTCAACGATAAAAATTTTTTGTTCAACTTTTTTGAAATTAATTGTTTTGAAAATTATTTTATGCATACAACATTTTAATGAGTTAATTTATATAATTGAATCATGTTGGCATAAGATATGAATGTATGTGCAGTCATTGTAATGATATGAAATGCAATATTTTGAATAGATAACGAATTGAGGACGTTAATGAAGTTGAAGTGACTGAAAATATTGCAAAGAGCTCAATAAGTTTCGATAACAACATTTTGCACAAGTTCAATTTGTTTGCGAAAGGTTCCTTTGGGTAATGACTACTTATAAGAAACAATCTTTTAAAAAAAAATATCTCGAAGGTGAAAATTAATAAAACATGATATTTTTGAAAGATCTTAATCAATTTTGATTGCTTCTTAATCACACTTTGTTTGCATATGAACAAACTAAACGTATTTGGCTTATTGTGTTAAAGACATTTTTTCCTTTTTTTGCATGTAATGATAAAATGTTAATGTTTAATTATAAAATGTTAAGAAAAACTCAAACTGGACAAAAGGAGTATGTATCTAAAAAAATATTTAATAGTTCTGGCAAAAAAACCGACTTCAGTACAAAGAGCAATATACCTGATGGCCTTTCATATAAACAATTTTGAAAATCGCTATGCAAATGGAGGAATTGTGCTCTAATAAATATTTTGGGTGGATGCGTGGAAGACTTGCCCCACCGATTTTCGTAGAAAATTTATGCGACAAAGCTCTAAGCAAACCATTCCAAAAAAAAAAAGAATTTTGGAAGTTGGCCCATAAATGGAGAAGCTATGCGATGATCAGTATTTCGGGGGAAGGGGAAAAAATTATGGTACCAATCAGCAAGGGGGGTTTGCAGCAAATTTCCCAACTGATTTTAAAAAAAATATGTATAAAACAGGCGCGGGTCCAGCTTGAGCTTTTGGGGGGTAAACTTCTAAGTAAAACATACTATTTTCCCAAACTTCTTTTAGAAACTCTATAGATTTTTGGAGTAAGTTTCCCCCTCCCATTTTCGAAAAGAATTGTGGGGCCAAACTACTAGCGAAAAATTGCAAACAACACAATAATTTTGAAAATCGGTTCAAAAATGATATAGTTATGGATTTTGGGGGTGGGCGGAGGGGGGAGCAAATTTCCCCCTCCTATTTTCGAAAAGAATTATTGGGCCAAACTGCTAGCAAACCCTTTCAAACAAAAAAGAATTTTGAAAATCGGTTAAAAAATAACAGAGTTATGGATTCGGGGGGAGCAAATTGCCCCCTCCGATTTTTGAAACAAAAAACTTTGGGACCAATTTTTGTCAATCCCTTTCAAACAAAACAAGAATTTTGAAAATCGGTTCACAAATGACATAGTTATGGATTGGGGGGCGGAGGGGAAGCAAAATTTCCCCTACCATTTTCAAGAAGAATTATTGGGCCAAACTGCTAGCAAACCCTTTCAAACAAAAAAGAATTTTGAAAATCGGTTAAAAAATAACAGAGTTATGGATTCGGGGGGAGCAAATTGCCCCCTCCGATTTAAAAAAAAAACTTTCGGACCAATTTTTGTCAAACCCTTTCAAACAAAACAAGAATTTTGAAAATCGGTTCACAAATGACATAGTTATGGATTGGGGGGCGGAGGGGAAGCAAAATTGCCCCTACCATTTTCAAGAAGAATTATTGGACCAAACTGCTAGCAAACTCTTTCAAACAAAAAAGAATTTTGAAAATCGGTTAAAAAATAACAGAGTTATGGATTCGGGGGGAGCAAATTGCCCCCTCCGATTTAAAAAAAAACTTTCGGACCAATTTTTTTCAAACCCTTTCAAACAAAACAAGAATTTTGAAAATCGGTTCACAAATGACATAGTTATGGATTGGGGGGCGGAGGGGAAGCAAAATTTCCCCTACCATTTTCAAGAAGAATTATTGGGCCAAACTGCTAGCAAACCCTTTCAAACAAAAAAGAGTTTCGAAAATCGGTTCACAAGTGACAGAGTTATGGATTGGGGGGAGGGAAAGCAAAATTCCGCTCCGATTTTCGACAAACAAATTGTGGGACCAAAAACGGTTCACAAATGACAGAGTTATGCATTGAGGGGGAGCAAATTTCCCCCTCCGATTTTCAAAAAAAAATTATGGGACCAAACTGCAGTCAAACTCTTTCCAACAAAAAAATAATTTTAAAAATCTGTTCACAAATGACAGAAATATGCGTGTACAAACATAAAAAAAGTAAATAAAAAAGAACATACACACGAATTGATAACCTCCTTCTTTTTTGAAGTCGGTTAAAAATTCAATAATGTTTGCAGGAATCATATATTCCTGCAAAAAAATCATATATTGCAATAAGTATAATAAAGCTCCCTCAAACATGAGCGAAAAATTTACTGATATATTTATACCATTTATTTTCTTACTATTTCTGTCTCTCTTTCAGTGAGCTAATACACAAAAACAAACATATTTTCTTTCACAAGACGCCATAAAAATTTAATTTTAAATCACAACTTACCTTTACCATCATCCGATCGAAAGCCATTTAAGCCATTTAAACCATCAAGATTTAAATACAGTCGATATTGGCAGCAACAGAATAAAATAAATTATTATCAATCAACAATTAAGTTTAAACTTAATGTCATTGTTGTAAAGTAAAGGGCTTTTCAATAAGGGCGGGTTGATCGTGCAGAATGTACAGCATTCGCTGTATGGCACATATCGTCGTTCTGCAACCACATAACACCTAATAGAAGTCGGTTACACTATGCATCAAGAAAAATGCCAAGGAGTACGACTATATATTTTTTTTGATGTGCTATGGTCCCCTAAATACACAAACAGCCGAAATTTTAAATTCTATGGATAATTTATTTTTATTAATTTGTTTCTAAAATTTGGAATTTTTGAAGAGACTGATTCACTGATTTTATCATAACTTATAAAGGGATTGTCCAATTTTATTACAAAAGCACTAAAAAGCTTTAAATAAAATTACCTTTAAGTCGTTTTAGCATTATTATATTATATACTCGATGGCTTCGGAATTATTCTGAGCGCAAAGCTAGATATACCACAAATAAAATAAGCTTTATATCACAAAAGTCGATTGCCAAATATTGATTTTATTCACAATAAAGTGATTACCTGATTTTTGCAAAATGTCGAGTTTTGGAGACGCTGCTCCACCGATGTTATCATAACTTACAAAATAGTTGCCCCAATTTTATTACAAAGACAACAAAAAAACTTGAACAAAGCCGCCTTCAAGCTACTTGATTATTATATTGTTACAAGCTCAATAGTTTCGGAATAATTCATACAGCAATGATGAAAAATATACCGAAAAAAAATAAATTTAATTTTCTGTAAAGGAATTCAATGAAATAGTAAATATTTTGTCTAGGAACGGACCTACAAACAAATTTGTGAATATAGACAAATATATCTCAACAATTTCATTGAAAAAAACGTGTTTTTTTCATTGAATAAATTGTTTAAATCTATAAATCAATTTGTCTAAAAATATTTACAAATTGTAAACAAAACAATTTACTAAATCAAACAAAAAGATTTACTAGATTTTCTTTAAAATATCAAACAATATTTTTGTCTGAATTTATAAAACAATTAGACAGTCTAAAAATACTAACATATATTAAACAAAATAGTTAACTTAATCAAACAAAAATAATTACTGAATTTTTTGCAATATATCAAACAAAATTTTTGTCTGGATCATCATTATCATCATCCATTAAGCATTTATGAAATTTCACTTTGATAAATATGTGCAAGTCTGAATGTTTATGTAAAGACTCTAAAAAAATGAATGAGAATTAACTAATTGATTCAATCAAAAATCTTCTTTGTACAATCGCATTCCTTTTACTAACATTGTTGTTGTTGTTGTTTGTGTGTATGTCCTCATCGGGTTTGTTTTTTACGACACAGTTTTTCTTGTTGTTTTTGGTGTTTGCGTCCTAAATAAGAGTCAAATAAACAATTCATTGATTATATAAAGAACATTTACTGAAAATGAAATTTATTTTTAGACAAACTTTTGTTTGAAAATTTTTTGGTGATAACTTTTTCTGTGTATATGGGTATTTCCATTAAAATGACAACCATGACTGAACCAATTAAAACCCTTAAAACTTTTTTTAAGATATGGTAAAGAGGAAAAAACAATAAAATTTTACTATACAGAGGTATTTATACCTTACTCCAATTTTTAAATATCAAAAATAGCAGCTTAAACTGAATATCTCTTGGACTAAGTTTACGACATTGCAATAAACTATTTTCGCTTTTCTAGCGCCTAATTCAGTTATTTGTAACATTGCAATTACACTTTAAAGTTAATGTTCCAACATAAAAGAACAAGGTTCGTGAGGAAAGATAAAAGATAGAGTTCGATTAGCTGTATATTTTTTCATTTTCTTTGGACGATATTCTAATGTCACGTACGTAGTGCAAAAACATTATTAATCTACGTCATCTGAATTTGACCGGTCGCAACTGTTTCAAAATAAAAGTTTAAAGCAAGATATTTGTCGCAAACAAATATTGATCGAATTTTTTTTCAATATCGTGTAATAAAAATTTTATAAGCTTTTAAATTTGGTCACGTGCTCTATTGTAGTACTACAAATGCAACTAAATGTAAATGAAAAATGGCAAAATTTCCATCAAATTTCAAAAATATAAAAAACTTCATGTGTTTTCATATCATGATAGTCAGCATATAAATGTTTCTCGAACTGCGTATTCATTAAGCGAAAAAATTTCAAGTTAATTAGTATGTACTACTCTGTAGTAGGCTAAGGTGGTGCCGTAAACTCAGTGCCCAAGTACATTGTATGCAGTATGAAATGAACTTGAAGCTTTATTGTTTTTATTGCTATTATCACCAAATACATATGTTTTATTTCTTTTAAAGTTTTTGTTTACATATATTAACAAAACATATATTTCAATACTTAAGAAAACTATAAGAGAAAAATCTGTCACGTGCGTCATGTCACGTACGCTATTAAATTTTGCTCATTATAAAATCATCCAAAAAAATTTTTTTTTCATTTCAAATTTACTGACATTAAAGGAAAACTAGTTGGATTAGTGTAAGAAATTTTAAAAAGAAAAAAAAGCTTCACAATTCGCAGACTTTCCCATATTTTTACATGCACCTTAACATCAGTTCCGTTTTATGTCGCGTACGATATGCCCTTATTTCCCTCCATATTTTGGACAACAGGCTTCCAAATGCGATACATTTTTGTTCACGTATAGTAGTACCCTCTGAATGGAACATAACGACAAAATTTTTTTCAGTTACTCCTATATTTGCAAAATATATTCCACTTTCCACCGATATGGAAATGCCCATATCTTTTTAGCCAAAATTAGAAAATTTTAATTTTTTAAAAATATAAGAAAAATCGAAAATTGCACAAACTTCCCATTTTTATCAACAAATCATAAAGCTCGTTATAAATATTACAAATAAAATAAGCTTCATTTCATGAAAATCGATCAATATATATTGATTTTATTCATCTTAAATCACCGGATTTTTGCAAAAATTGAGAATATTTACACTGTACAACAAAATCAATTTTTTATTAAATAAAAATATTCTAACAGCTGATTCTGGTAAAGGCAGCCAAAAAAGCATTTAAATGTATCGGCGTTTTGAAAGTCTACATTTGTGATTCATTTTAGGGGGAGTTAAATTTTCCCCCATTTTGCACTTAGTTATACTAACCCGGCATAGTATATCTTGTAGGCCTTACGTTTCCAGTAACACTATCGCGGACGGTCTAGCCAAGGCCGGTGCCCGCCTACAGGAAAATGACATCGACTGGTTAGTAGGTGTCCCGCTAAATAGCTGCAAATTACAAATTCAGCACCAACTATTTGAAGAAGCGCAAACCAGATGGACAAATGAAATCACTTCTGAGGTTTCCAGATCCATCTGGCCCCAGCATAACTTCGCAAGATCTGCAACCATACTGGGGCTTCCTCGTCAACAGCTGCGTATACTCGTAGCGGCCATAACAGGGCACTGTCTCATTGGTGTCCATGCCAGAAGATTAAATCTTCCTTTTAACGATTTCTGTAGAAGTTGTCAGAACGAGGAGGAGGAAGAGACTGTCAAGCACCTCCTTTGTCGATGTCCAGCACTATTTAGAAATAGGGCGTCATACTTGGGAAATCCGTCACTACCCGAACTAGCAAACCTGGGGGAATGCGACATTAGGGGAATAAATTCATTCATACGATACTCGGGTTGGTTTAACACTGACCCAACCTCTGGTCCTATCCATCCCAGGCATCACAAAGGGACCAAAGGACCCAAGTGGGTCGGTTTTTAGAAACTGGCAGCCGGATTTAACGGCCCATAAAATAAAGCCCAGATGTAAACTTTTTTGTAGCCTCTATCAGAATGAGTTGCTAGAACCTTGTTACTTAAAAAAATTATTTTCTTTTACAGCGTAACTTCAATTTATTGTGAATAAAATCAATATTTATCCATCGATTTTCATAATGTAAAGCTTATTTTATTTGTAGAGTCTGTATCAGTAAATAAAAATAGTATGTTTTTGCCATTTTCGATTTTTTATAAACTTTGGAAAAATAAAAATGTTTCCAATTTTGCATAAAAAAATATACTTTTCATCATTGCGGTCTGAATAATTCCGAATCCATTGAGTACATAAAAAAGGTTAAAACGGCTTAAATTTAATTTTATTGCAAGTTTTTTAGTGTTTTTTGTAATTAAATTTGGCTACCCCTTCCCCAGTTGTGATGAAATCGGTGTAGCAGACTCTTGAGAAATATAATATTTTAGAAGAAATTAAAAAAAAAACGTGTACACAGAATTTTTAATTTCGACTGTTTTTCAGTTACTTTCCACACATTAAAAATATATAGTGGTAATCAAAGGTCATGACAAAAGTTTCATTTTGTTGTATAGTGTTATTATCGACTTTCCGCATACTTACGGCGATGATTTACTTTGCCGATCTATCGTTGCTTTAATGTTCGGGTGTTGGCTGACAGCTTAACTAATCGTTCGCATATCTTAAGCTTTTGCACTAAAGAGTAAACTTTTCTAAAACACATTTTTATCGTGTAAATGCGCTGCTCAAGCGTTTAAATTTTCATTGTTATTTTGAGTCAGCCACGTACCCTCGATATCGGCCCACCATTATTAGGAAACCCTTTACATACATATTACTTGCAGTGACGTTGCACAGACAATCAACCTGTAATGAAATGAAAAAAAAAACGCAAAAGTTTAATGTTAAGGAATAAAGCAATGACTAAAACAACATTAACAATATAACGAAAAGTAAAAAAAAAAGAAACAACAGCCAAGACCTTCAAGAAGCAGCAACCCAATAAATTGCTTCAACTGGACAGATATTCGAACGTACCCGTTTTAAACGCATATGCATATGGTCACTTTTGAAGCCATAAACAATTGATGAAATTGTTGCCAACAATTTGCAAAATGTTTTTAGCAACAGTAACAATTACACCAGCAGCAGCAGCAGCAATAGCAACAACAACAATGACAATAATAAAGAGGCATAACTGTCAATAATATTGCATGTTGCAATAGACACAACAATTGGAATACAAACGAACAAAAACAAAGAAAACAAAACCAGCAAAAGGATCATAATGCAACAGGCACTACGAAAGTTGCCACACAAAGTCTAAGTCAAAACAAGGCGACAGACAACTAAGCACACGAACGTATCGATTGAAGTAGGAGCAAAAGGCAGCAGCTTAACAAAATTATATGCAGGTGGTCTAGAAAACAGACGAATAAATATAATTATGGCAACGAGGTAAAATATACAATTGCTTTAGATGCCACAACATAACAGCATTAAGCTGCAGAAAAAGGAAACTTGCTTTGGCATTATACATCCCGTAGCAGCACTTAAATTTATGTTGGGTTAGGTAAACCAATAGTTCAATCAGAGTTTATATTATAAAAGTCATAATTTGTAAACCAAGCCTTTTGCTTTAGTCTGCCTCAGTTTCTTTAAAGCTCTGAAAGTCTAATCACTGAAAAGAAGTACCAAAGGAGGATTAAATTGAAACGGACATAAAAAGTAAAAAATTTTCTGCTGTGATACAAGAGATTTGAAGTAAAATTCATCCCATAAGATTAAAATGGCAGACAGAATCCTAGACATTTTCTTTCCAAACATCGTACAACCAACCAGTGTTCGTTATAAATCTAATTAAATATCTGCGACATTCTATAGATCCTCAGGTTCGGAATGCCGCATGTTGATCATTCGTTTTCTTGCTAAACCGAAAGGATGGCATAGATAGTGTTCTATATACTCTTCCTCTTTTGATCTTGAAATAAAAGCCTATCCTAAAATGTTGAACGAACGAGAATGGTGAAACTTTAAACTAAAAATAATTGATTTCCGATAAATAAATAAACAAAGAAATAAATTCCGTTATTAGTTGGATGCAAATAAGTTCTATTTCGTCTAGATATCCGATAACATTCGTAATCCGGAACTCTTAGTCTTTATATTGATTTTCATCTGGTAGATTGATGCTTAGTATAATATGTACGTATGAAAGTGAGGTTTATAGTATTATAGTCTACAAATTGTTGTACTGTCGGTAGTGTGGCCTGTATCTCTTTGCAGGCTACTGATTAGTTTATGACTGACTAGGAGCGCTGACTAAACAGGTCGCGCGATAAACGACCACATGGCATTGACAACGATGTACCGCAAGAGCTGAAGAGGTTAACCTCTAAGTTAACTTCAGTTTGTAATACACGACCAAAGTCACGAACACAGAGGAAAGGAGAAGTCTCCTGCTTTCAATGCCGTGGATAGTGGTGAAAAATCTTGGCGGGTTGTTAGCGCAGACATAACGATAAGTCCTCCGACAATGAATCGGAATTGATGCAGATCATGTATAAACGTGAGGAAGTGAAACGAAAAAGTTTACCGTTGTAGGAACCCTTTTGACTGAAAAAAGAGATGGATCAAAACGTCTAAGTGTACCATAACAGCAGAGATATTGAACTCTTATCTTCAGTCAGGAATGACTCTGGTGCCGACAACTTTTATACATGAGGAGCTGGGCCTAGAGAAAGGCGAGACGGCAACTCGCGTTGTGCTATTATCCACCCCTGTGTGTGAGGTCCTCAGAAGGTACGGTCACACTTGGCAAATATTCGCCCAAAAAAGCTTAACCACTACTTTTGCTCAGGTTTAGTGTGATTTAACTTGATTTTTATATCACAAAATAAAGTCAATTATTCTGTAAACAGCAATTTTAGCCTACTTAAAAAAAAGAAGAAAGGTTATCAATTCGTCATGTATTTTTTTATGTATGTTCCCTCAAAACTACGACATTTATGAACCGATTTCAGATTTTTTTTCTATTTAAAAGGATGTACTTCCAGATTGGTCCCGTTGAAAAGTGGGCGAGGTCACGCCCATACAAAGTAAATACACATTCGTTTTCAGCTACTTCTACTTAACTGATTCTTATGAAACTGTACACTTACATTAGGCATCTGTTTAAATACTGCATCAGGACAAAAAAGTGGTATTTGCCACGCCCATGCAAAGTAAATATTCTTTTTCAACAACTTCTACTAAACCGATTCTTATGAAACTTTGCATACTTTCTTAGTTATCGTTACAATACAACATTATGTTTAGAAAATTGGGCAGTGCTACGCCCATGAAAAGTAAATAAGCATTTTAACTACTTCTACTTAGCCGATTCTTGTGAAACTTTGCATTTACACTTAGTTATCGTTACAATACATCATTGTGGCTAGAAAAGTGGTAAGTGCCACCCCATGAAAAGCAAATATTAATTTTAATATACTTCTACTTATCCGATTCTTATGAAACTTCGCATACACAATTAGTTCTCGTAAAAGTACATGATGATAAAATGTAGGGGCGGTGCCACCCCTATTTTGTAATCGGTATTTTTTGCAAGAATTATTATATTATTATTAATAAATGCGAACATGTATTTAAAACAATATTGGATTAAAAGAAAATACAATTTTAACTTGTCGGTTGGTTTAATTTTTTTTCGGCAAGTATTTGCCAAGTGTAACCGTACCTTAAATAATTACAGGCCATTACTACGGACTCAGTGATGCCAATGAAAGATGATAAATACCAGTCGTCTGCCAAAAATCACGTAAGTCTAGAGCAAAAGCTGTTAATGACGCGTGTCATAGATTGTGATACTCTGCCGACCAATTAGCTGATGCAACAATCACCCACTTGACCTGAGATTCGATATAAATACTCGAATACTCGAAACGAAATTGTTCGATATTTGTTCGCGCATCTAAAAAAACTAATGATCGCTAAAGTGCACTACTCTCGATAATTTCTCGAATGTGTGACTATAGCCTAGTAGATGGGTGTTAGTCTGTTAGCCTGGAGGTATCGTACTCAAATCTGATTGACTACAGCGTAACTTAAAGAACTAAAAAATAAATAAAATAAATAATTTAAAAAAAGATAATGATCTTAAAAAATTAATTTTGCGATATCGAAATTTGTTCGATATTGGCTCACTTTTGACGTTGCTAGCGAACCTGCGAAATCGAATGTTTTTTGAAACAAAATTGAGCGACAGGTAAACTTTTTTCGATTAATTTTTGAGTGTCATTTTCGACAGTTTTACACGATAAACGCTTGTGATATATTCGAAATCGATATCATTAAGGAAAGTCTTGGTCAAGTAGCCATTGACGTACATAAGTGGTTGAAAATGGACGCGGTACAGTACACTCACAATATTAGTACAGTAATGAATTGTACTTTATTCAAAAAGTATTCAGTATTTTTAACTGATTCTAACATTCATTTAAAATACTAAGTACACATTAATACGGATTTCCGGTTGCATTTATTAATGTCCGCATGTTTATGTTATAAGTACCAAAAAATAGCAAAGATACACACATACATATAGCGAAAGAGTTTAAGAGGAAGTTTATCTTAACTTCGTGCTGCCAGTTTGCATACTGTGCTTTGGCTGAGTCGTTGGATTTCAAACCTGAAGGAGCTTGGTTGGATTCCTAGTTGAAAAGAAATTAAGAAACAGTGAGTAAAAATATAAAATTTATAATTATAGTAAATAATAACCCTTCATCAACATTATGTTAGCCCCTTTAAAAATTAAGTAAAAATCATTTGTTTTTACGGAATAGCAGAAACAAGTGGAAAATCTTGTATTTTTGCGTGCTTATTTCTGCTATTTTTTCAACATTAAAAATTAAATGAGCTTTTCATTAAATTTAAATAAATAATAATGAATTTTCATTTATTTTAAATTACATTTCAGCTAATTTTACGTACAGAATATTTTGAGTTTACCACGATTTAACTCATAAATTGAGAGACTTGGGTTCAAGACCAAAAATAGAAATGAAAAATTATTTTAAAAGAACAAATATTAAATTTAATTATTAAAAATATTAAATTGAATATGTTCCGGGATTGAATAATAATAAATAAAAGTCACCTAATTATACTTGGACTACAAGCCAAAAATCTTAGTATCAGAATGCCCGACTTAGTTTTTTTTCCACTAAATTCTAGCCTGATCAGTCTTAGTAATGCTGAGACTAAGAATTTGCACTCGACGAATCCTATGGCTTAATTTAAATACGGATGACTTGATTGTACTTTTTGATAAGGCATTTTTTAACTAAGTATGGAGTGTTACCTTTAGGGTTCATTTGAGGCTGCAATTGTGCTGTTGTTGCTTGTTGTTCAAAGTTCCGCATCACAGAGATTACGGACAACTTATAGCTTAGCTGTATCTGTAAGAGGATATTTAGGATTTTTCATGCCTTGGCCATTTTCAGATTATCCGTAATATGTAAGTACCTACTGGGAGTAGACTTGCTTACGATAGTCTGGATATAGGTGAAGCGGCATCTAACAATAGGCCACTTGGGATATTCTTCTTGGGTTTAACAGTGACACACGTATCATGGATACCAGTCTCTCTACTGAGGATCTGTCTACAAAACTGGCGCTGTGAAGATGAACCTTGCCACGAAGGAAGATTCAATTTTGACCCTACGGAATCGAGTTTAGCTACATCCTTCTTACCCACAGGGTGTATGACAATTCCGCTACCGGTTATTGGTGAGGTCTTCTGCGGTAGTGGCTTTGATTGAAACAAAAATCAATGGCACAAAATATTGGTTAAACCGCTAATGCTTGGCTGCTAGTGACTACTCGAAGTATCCTATTGGGTCCGCTTCGGGACTCATTAAATATGTCAATTGAAAGTCATAAGTTCTTATCAAATCAATTTTGAATACGAAATTTACTATATTGTAACCATGGTGAAATAAGTATACAGGTGACCGCATAAGGGAAACAAATACAACAAAAAAAATAGATAATGCTTGTCAAAAATATATACGTGCTGGACATGGATTATGCACAAAACTAGCAGAGCAAAAAATAATCAGCTGACGTTATGCTGCCACCTGTATACTTATTTCACCATGATTGTAACCATTCGAGTTCAGAAGAAAAACAATTAAGTTCATATTACACTGTTTTCACGCTTAAGGCTCAGTTAGCCGACCGTAACGTTGATGTAGTTGCACGTGCTGATCGTTTCTCTCTCATAAGTTTTCAATGTGACAGAAACGATCAGAACATCCAACTACATCAACGTTACGGTCGGCTAACTGAGCCTTTAGCCATGATGGTTCACAAACACGATTAAAAAAAATAATTAGAATGGTCACACTTTATGCATATAAAGGTTCAGACAAGCGATATGGTATTTTAAATTACTTCTTCGAAATCTAGGAGAGTTTTGCCTTCTATATTCTTAGCACAAAGATTCTGATTTGGAACCAAAAGAATCATGTGAAATGTATTTCATTTTCGAAGCCTTGTTTAACTGAACTGAAGCCTAAATTAACTGAACATCCGACAAGCTTTTTTAAGACTCTTCTCAAGCGAATTAGAACAATAAAATAAGGGCTGGAAGAGTAAAACTTAACCCTTGCAAAAGTGTTTAAAGATTTGGCACAGCGTTATGACGAAATAACTTTTATGCCAACCTAATAATTACACTAACTATTGGATGGGTGACTGTTAACGTCGCCTATCTGAATAAATATACAAACATTTTCAAAACTGCAGGCGGCAATTTGTGAACGAGACTCTTGGCTGTAACTTAAATAAGATGAGAGTACTTGCATCCTCTTAACCGTCCATTCTTCTGTTTGTTTACGCGGTTAAACGGTATGGAATGGCGTAAACTGAAGTCTATTCCTTGTCATTTTTAATTTAAGGCTTTTGTGCTTCTTTTTTCTGCACCTCACGTTGCAATTGGTGTGGAAAGTATGGCAATTTAAGGAATATTATTTTTTTCTTTTCTTTTGTAAACAAGTATCCTCTGTGCTGTGAAAACTTTTTATTGGAGATTTCTGTTTTCTTTTATTTACATTCCTGTACTCTTTAACGGTTTATTTCTGGTTTTTTATGTCAAGTTGACACAAGGTCAATGCTGTTTGTGCATTGATTGCATGACAGTGTCAAAGATTATGAAGTAAAACCAAAATTGCATCAATTGCAACAATTGCAGCACAATGACAACAGTTGCTGTTTTAGTGTTGGATACTACAACAACAAAAATTACTTTAAAAAATGTCAAACAAAAAAAAAACAATCAACATGTTGCAAGCCACAAATAGTAATGAAAGTTTTACTTTTATTTTTATTTTATGTGTGAAATTTTAAACTGCAGACAAATAAAAATAAATTAAACACCGCTGTTGCATTAACGACTGAGTCTTTTTTCGCTAATGAAAGTGACCTGTGTGCGTTTGAGTGCAGTTTTAATAACAATAATGTAATTTTTTTTCATACAGCGAAGATCTTTAACCTTCAGGTTTAATACTTAAATTTGAATTTATTTAATAAAATAAAGAAAACTGTTTATGATAGCTATGACTTCTGTAAGATATATTTTATATTGAATTAAACTCTATAAACTGTTTTCCTTGTCAAACCAGCGGCAATAGATTGATAGGGATATTGACATCGATCGTCAAGACACTTCAGCCATTACTACCCGCATAAAACATTTTCATCGAAGAGTACAGTTTATGCGCCGATCATTTTTATTTCTTTCTTTGGAAACTTTTAATACCACCCTAAAGTACGATAATATCTTAAGCAGATGATCACATTAATTTGGCGACAGGCAGTGAAGCAAATCAGTGTTCGCTTCATACAGTGATAATCCGGTGGAATTCAGAAGGTTACTCCACAGTCACAGGCCATCGATACACAGCTGTTTCTAAGATTAACGACAGCATTTGCCTTAAGGCTTAACCTGGCACGGGATAATCTTATGCATTCACCAACGCCACTTAGCGTAACTTGAACGCATCTGTATGACTTAAAAGGTATTGACAGGTTGCAACTTCTTTGATGAGCTGTTTTGAGCTATATAACATCATTATATACAAGCAGCTTACGTTTACCAAAAAGACAGACATCAGCTGTTCTAGTGCTCTCTTGTACCGGACTACAAAGCCCTACCGCTGCAGCTTCTCTTTCCTTCGCAACAGCACCAAAAGACATATTTGCTTGGCGAAGTCTAACTAGTCATTAGTCCTAGTCGGTCATCAATCATTTAATCAGCATTCTCATACAGAGATTTTGCCTTCCATCTCAGCCACACTCCAGAAGGAGAGCGCACCAATAATTAGTTACGGAATCATCCTCAAACTTTGGCGGGTCAGATTGAAGTGCATCAGTAAACTGTACTCCATAGGGTCCGAATGGAGTTTGCTTTATAAGCGAGCATCATTTTTTAAGAACCCTATAGGTTTCCGTGAAAACAGTGTGTGGTCACAGCTAAGTCCTCGAAGAAATGCACCAAGAGATTTCTGTACTATCAACTTTAGGTAACCCTACTTCCTTTGGATAATTATATTCATAAATAAGATTAAGCATTAACATATAAGCTTTTGCTAGTAATCGGTAAAAATTCAAGGTGCGAAAAGTCCCTTTTTACTAGAAAGCTCAGCACCAATATGTGCTTACTTTAATTACCAATTATCACAGAATCATAATTTTATCACTTCGGCTGTCGGAACATAGCCAGCCTTCTCTCCACGCTATTGACAACCACCATACGACACTTGCGGAGGAACGTCATCATTAACCGGTCCTGGAACTATAATTTCTTGGGCTAGTGGTTTACGTGAACACAGATAAAGTATCCAACAAGAACGGACAGCTTCAGTGTCGATTTGTCGCCTCTATGTGTGTGCAGAGCGATCTGTTTTTCAATTGACTGGTGGATTTCAGTAGATGGCATTTCTGGTGATGTCGTTTTGGGGCCCTTCGTAGGATTTGGCCAATCTAGTTCCACTTTCGTTTCTTTATATCCTTTTCAATTGTTATTTGTTTAGTTTTGGACCACAATCTGTTGTCGTTTATTACTTTTGGGCAAAAGATACGGATTGTTCTGCGGAACACTTGTAGTTCCTGGATACCTCGGGGTACAGTATTCCATGTTTCGCAGCCATAGAGTAAAAAGCCAAATATATCGTTTGGCACAATATTTTCAATTTCACTTGATTCAAATAATATGAAGCGAAAAAATCGTTGAGGCTCATTCGAAATTTTCGCAAATACTCACGACATTTTTTTTTATTGTTTTAAAGCAAATGAAATAAATGTTATGAATTGTCATATTTTTATTTAAAAAATATAAACCGACAGACGTAATTAAGAACTAGTGCTTACTAAAAAGAACACATAAAAAACTAATTTTCTGAACATCATGAACATGACTTCGGATTCAATGAATAGGCATCAAAAAAGAAAACTTCTTGCAATGACAAGCCTGTGTAAAAAGCATTACAAATTATTCGGATTTGTACCACTTCAGGATCACAGATTCCGGATCTCATTAACTTCCATGGAAGTTAAGTTAATATGAAACGTTTAAGAACTTGCTGAACCCTATTTCAGAATTTTCCATTTGTTTTTTTTTTGTGCAATCTGGCACACATTCTACTCATGTACGCTCACGAATGTAGAAATTTTTAATACTCAAGTTTACGCCTACTTGTGTGAGTGAAAGAAAAAGCTACACGTGGTCATGTGTAATCATGCGTGAGTCACGGAAACTACGTGAACTGTGTCCATATCTAATGTACTATAATATAATCATTTATTTTATTAGAACTTCTTAACTTTAAGGCGGTCTCAAATATCATTATATATTTCGTCAACTTGTTTGTCCATCAAACTCAAATGAATTTAAAATTTTTGCTAAATTCGATTTGAAATATATGGCCGACTTCCTAAACGCCAAAATGCATTGCAGTGATGCGATTTTGCATTGTTTAAAGCAACAAAGCACATACGACTTTGATCACTGCAATGCATTTTAGTGTTTAAGAAGTCGGCCTACGTTTTATTTTTGTTTTTTCCATTTTTATTTAGACTTAATCAAATACTTGTGTATTTTCGTTACTACAGCAACCAACAAAATAAAAAAATGCTTTAACAGTAGTAGTACATATTAAATTAATTCAGATATTCAAATTGTAAAAATGTCAAACGGTTGCATTTTATTTAATAAATACAATTTCTCGTTTTTTTAATGAATAATATCCACTGCATAATTTTAGGATAAATATTTATGAAATTTTTATGGTTTAGAGCCAAACTAAACATCGATGTAAAAAAACAAACAAAGACCTAAACCGTTCGAACAAACTCACCACAAAAGTGGCAATGAATACAATACTCTTTTAAAACGCATCACTACCTGAATTCTAAAGAATTCGTGGGCGTTTTTCTACAATGCGGTCATATACAACAATATTATAAACAGCAAACAAAACAAAAGATTCAAATAACAAGCCACATCAGTGATGGAAATTTCAGTACTATTGTACTATTTGCGGTACTTTTTCATTTCTAAAAACCCGCAGTACCCCCACGACATAAAAGGTACCTTTCCGAAACCGTAACGTTAAAAAATATTGATCAAAATTATAATAAAAGAAAATACTTTTACAGAAACTACTAAAATGTTTCTCAGGCTTATTAATCTTTAATCCATTCTTTTCAAAACTACATATTGCTCCTTTATTGCAACGTAGTCATATCTCAAAAAACTTAAACGTGGCAAAACGCGTTTAAACTTTTAAAAATGTTAGCAAGTATATGGGCGGTCTTAGCTTTTTAGTGGTCATAACTTCGGTTCAGATCTAGATATGTTTCTGAAAAATTTTTTTACATATAAAGAAGGTCTAAAAAAGACTTTTTCTTAAGTAACTTAAAATTTTTGGTTTTTTCAGATATAACTACGTTGCAATAAAGAAGCGATATGTATATTTTTGATTTCTTTATTTAATAAAAATAAATCACTTCAAACCTTTAAACATAGAGAACCTATTAGAGAACTATTTAACTGATATTAAAGACATTGAAATAAGGGACTATTTAAAGTTGTGTTCTGCCGATTGAACCGAAATAAAATTTAAAACAGTTCGTTAACTTATTGGTAAAATTCCGATTAGAAACTTATACTTTCTTAAAACAAGTATAGTGGCACCTGTTCTATGTTTTACTCGAAATGAAAATATTAAGTTTTCTTGGAATTGTTGTTACACAAAATATTTACAACAAAATTTTTTGCGTAATCCTCAGAATGTTAATTTCTAGTGAAATAAAGAAAAAAACGCGGAAATAATTTAAAAATATGGGATACGGTTGGCCTTGCAGGCCATCCCTGGAACTTACCGCTAAGCTCAACCCCAAAGGAGACCGAAAATTTATAAATGTTCTATCACTCCAGCTTTTTTACACCATAAATAGAGTTTTTGTAGAAATCCGGAATCCTGCGAAGTACTTGGAGAATCAGCTGATCATCACATTTTGGATTTCGAAATGAATCTTGAAAGTCGTTTTGACAAGAACTTTTGGAGCTATTAAAATAGTGCGCTTATTTTCGAACTTATAACTCAACGATATCTCTCGAATGAATTAATCGGTTTTAATAAAATTTGCAGCAGTCGATTTTTTGTAATTTAAGAGCTAATTGGATTCGATCGATTGAGTAGTTTAAAATTTATTTGAAAAAAACATTTATTTGAAAACTTTATTTTCGAAAATTTTAAGTCTATCTAACCGAAATCTAAGTAAGATCATTGTATGTAGAATACCGATTGGATAAGTAATTTTTAAGTTATGAAAGGTTTGCATACATATACACATATACACACGTACATCACCGTAAAAATAGTCAGAATATTTTCCCATGACCTCAAAACGTCGAAATCTGATGAAAACTCGATTTTCGAAAATTAGGGCGAAATCAGTGATTTCCTATTTTTGAAGTTAAAAATATATTCAAATGTCGGGAAATTAGATATATATTCAAATATCAAGAATGGTTCTTTTGTATGATAAGAATACCTAAAATATTTTTAAATTCTTAAAAAAGTACCATTGAGGTGAAAAAAGTCCCTTTTAAGTTGAAGTTCAGTACCACAAAGAAATCTGTATTTTCCATCACTGAGCCAATGCATATTTTTTTAAACAACAGGGAATAATTAAACTAAGTTAACTCTTTTCATAATTGGAAAAAAGAGATCAAAATAGTTTGAAGTGCAAAGAACTAAAAAATGTGAACACATATAAAATTGTTCCATAAATGTATAACTACTTATTTCAGAGATGGAAAACTTATATTATAAATTTTTTCGAATTAATTCTTTTAAAACCTTTTAGAATAAACATGTACTTAATCATATTTTTAGGATCAAATGGAATTTCTCTTGTTACATGCGAATTTCGAAATTTTGGAATTGAGGGATTGCAAATTCTTCGAAATTTCCGTGAATTCTTGGTAAATGAAGAATATAAATAAAAACCTTTAAGTATTTATAAATCTATAGACTTAAAAATTAAAAAACAATGAACAAAGATTTTGCTGCCTCCTACGTTTTTATAGTCTCTCTGGGCAAAAATTTAAGGGAAAGCCAAAATTTAGCGGAAAACAATTCTGAAGAGATTAGCGGGAGCGGGATTGTAAAGAATTTAAGAACATTTCTCGTTACAAAGCCTCCAAAAGAGCATCTGAAATGAAATCCAAGAATGTGGATAGACCATGAAATTCCAAGTTACATATATTGAGAGAATCAAAAATAGTACGTAATAGTAAATGTGGCGCATTGTAATTTAAATTCATCAATTAAGAAGACTGGACTAATCATTAGCTATGTACAGAAGCACTACCTATCCAAAGAGTTGTGCGGCTCCAGAACGAACTAGATCAGTTTAATCATTCATTCTTTTTACTATACTTAGCGTTTTTTTTACTTACATTAGCTTACTGTACTGAGCGTTTGTAGATCAGTTAGTGCTTTATTATGGAAGATTTAAGGCGAATTCAAGTGGAATCATTCATCTACCTTTCTTTATTGTGTGTGGTGTTTCATAGTTCACAGCGAACTAAAAATTGCCGAATTTGCCTTAAACAACGCATTCATGGCAAAAGCTACTGACCGAAATTTTTCTTAAACTATAACTTAAAAAAGCTAATTCACTTATCTTTTAAAGATTAGCAAGATTAGTCATCTCTGAGATTCATCTGACGTCTAGAAGCTCCTTTAAAGTCCATAGATATACTTTATACGACATCAAGGACCCCGAGGTAGAGCTTGTGGTGGACCGGCTATAATAATTAAATCGCGACTTTCACACTACATGTGATTGTTGTGAAGCATACCTTCAAGTAACAAACATCTGATCATTGATTTATTCTCCACCGAGGTTTTCAGTTACGGAAAGTCAAAATAGTACGTTTTATAAATCATTAGGCCCACGTTTTATGACAGCTGGCTATTACAATGCTTAACGTACGTTCTGTGGATCTCGTTTTATCGCACCGAAGGGTCGCGTTTTTTATGGCACTATCACTAAAATGATCGGCTATTAAAAAGGCGGAAAACTTGCTTCGGTATCACAGGATATTTGAAAGGAATACCCCAATCTTCACCGACAGCAAAGCCGCAGTTAAGTCGCTAGCAGGTGTCCACAACATCTAACCTGGTCCAGGAATGCCGGGAATCAATAAACGCGATGGCGAGACATTCAAACATCACCCTTATATTGGTGAATGAAAACGGGACCAGTGCAGGCAACTTCATCGCTGACGAACTAGCGAAAAAGGGGGACGAAGCTACCGGAGTCGGACACTGATGCCTTCTGCGGTATTCCTTTGCACGCCTGCAATCAGCAAACTGGAAATTACTTCCATACCTTGGGACAGATCAGATGACTGAATTAACCTACTTGTAGGACTTTCAGGCTAATGTCATCCAGGCTGTAGTCAACCTGCAGCGAAACCTCTTACGGCTCCCGAAGACGCAACTAAGATACATTGTCGCAACGATCACAGGGCACTGAAAATTCGGCAAACATGCCAAACTAATGGGACTGGCGCCTCATGATTTTTGCAAAAGCTATCAAAATGAGGAGGAGGAGACGGTCTTCCTCCTCCTGTGCTTCAGTCCTTCACTGGAAAGCCAACGGTTATCACAACTTTCCCAGCAATCCTTCGTTTGCCTATCTGAGCTGGCAACGGCAAATATTAATAGACTCAGTTAATTCATCAGAAGTAGCGGATGGTTCCAGACCTGAAGCATCAACTTTTGGCATGTGATAAGCACATCTATCTATTCTTCTCTTTTCCACTTCACTATAAATTTTATATATTTTAAACTTTCTTATTTCTTATTTCTTTACAGGTAACACAAAGCGGTAAATCTTGTGCTCAAGTGAGCGGAAGCTGCCTGTAACGAAATTTCAAGTGGACAATCAAGTGGCCAACGAGTCGACGAAATATCCCTGATGTTATTTATTTCGGTGAACCTTTCGAAATGATTCAAGTAGAAGGCTCTTTGGACTTGTCCTCAGATCACTCACCAACTTCATCGCCAACTTGAGACTTAGTGATGATAGCCACACGTATTAAATGGTCGAAATACAAAAAATATTTGGAGTGTAAATTGCACGGAAAACATGTACCTTAGATCGCCTGCTGACGTTGATAACTCGATTGGAAGGTTTGAGAAAAACTTTAAGCAAGGCACTCAACATGCTACTGGTCAGCAGGTTATATATAATAAAACTTATTCTGCAGATGCGGAACGTTTTTTGTATGAAAAACGAAGAATTCGAACAGATTATAATTGCATATGGAATGCAATTGGCTTACATTTGGAATGAGCCCAAAGATTTGACATAATGTTAAATGAATTCCATTGAAATTAAAAACTGGTTGTCCCATCTTTTATCAAATCGTCAAGAAAAAACAGCTCTTCAAATAAAAAATATTAAGTTATGCATTTCAAATTCATAAACACGTGACCATACTATAAAATTATCCACCTCTGACTTATATATAAATATGTACTACAAGAGTTCTCGAGTGTATATTAAATGAATATATAGGAGAGAACTACCACAAATTCACCACACTTAAGCGTAACTGACAAAATAAAGAGGCCTAAGGAGAGTTCGATGCAGCTCATTTACCAAAACGGTTATTAGACGATACAATTATTCCAAAGACTTCAGTTGAGTTTAACATCAACAGGTGTTAAAAACGTGTAACGATTAAAAGCGCTTTGAAAAAAAAACAAGATACTTAAATGTTAAGAAACGATCTTACAAATAAAATTATATAAATACCTCACAAATAAAACGAAAAACGGCTTAAAAAGTAATTGAATTAAAAATTTAATTAAGATTAACTAACTAATATACTAGATTTAAAGAAGTAATCTTAAAAAGTTACGAATAAATGTGAATAATTTTTATAATTTGAAGAGATTAAAAACGAAATTGTAGTGTTTATTGTATTAAAAATATCAAAATTAATATCTAACAGAAGTAATTTCCAACTTTTCTAAAGGCCTTTTAAGGATTATTTAAACCAGATCATTCCAAATACTTACTACACACGAAAATACGTTTTAATAAGAGCCCTTGGGTGAGTTTTATGGCAAAAATAAATATTTATATAAAAAATTTATTTATAAAGTATACAATCACAATGACAAAGAGTGCTTTTTTTCAATTTAATATTTTTATCATGACTTTATTGAATCAAATACATTTGTTTGTATGTATGTGTGTGTGTGTGTGTGTTTGTAATTGTCAGTCAGTCCATCTGTCTGTCTACTGCAATTAACTCACCTTAAGTCTGAGTGAAATAGTCAACCAACGTATTTCATCAGCCTGTTATTTTTTACGTACGAAAACATTTTTCAGTCTAAATAAAAAGTTAAGTTAATTGTTGCTGACTCTATAGCTGTTTCATTTTAACTCGTTGTAAATTTGATTGCTTTTAAAAAATTTTCAGGTATAATTTAAGTATTCAGTCGTATTAAATTAAATATACAAAAAAATATCGAAGCAAATATGAGCAACAAATAACTACAAGCTAGTTTATTTAACATATACTGGCTTTTTGATTCGTCTCATTTTCCACCATGGCTCATCCATGGCACGAGGTATATAATAAATATATATCAGCACAAAAAAAATTTAAAAATTTTAACATTTTAAAAATTTTACAGGAGAAGCATAAAAATTGTTTAAATGAAAACTATATTTACAATAAGTGCAAAATCTTACAATACAAGTAAAAAGGACCCACAAATTTATATATTTATTGTAAAATTTTGCACTAATTTTCAATATATTTCTTTATGTAAACAAACTTTGATATATTAAATAGGGCTTTTTGCATTTTCTGTGACGATATAAGGAATAGTTTTTATCAGTATTTAGAATGCGAATGTGCGGTTTCCACAATCCAGATTGTGGAAAATTTAGAACAAAAGTAATTAGTTTTTTGAGTGATTTCTATTAAAATCACTCAAAAGCACTCATTTTATTAATCACAGAAAAAAATAAGTTGCAATCGCTAATAAATTTTGATGTGCAAGCTTGCCGATAACAAAGCAAAGTTTGTTTAGCCACAAGCAAAATGGAAAACGTAGTTTCTATAACGCTGTCAAAATTTATAAACATAGCGTTAAAAAAACCGGCAATTACAATCTGGTTCGAAGGACTAGAAACAAATTGTAATCAGTAATTTCAATTTGTGAACTTTAATTAGACACGAATACAATGGAAAAAGTATTTTTTGGAACGGTACAGTGGCGGCTACATTCTTAGTCAGTATTCGTGATGTTGGGCTTTGTTGATACCATACTAATTGCAACATCGCAATTATGTTTGTTTTTACTCTGTAAAGTTTTTTGAAGATTTTAACTAATATAACTCTTTACCGCTTAAGTCAAATGTGAATAGAACTGATGTTATCCAAATTAAATATAAATAAATAATATAAATGTTCTTCTTCGTCCCAAAAGAATCAAACGCACAATCTGTTATTGAAAACCTGAAAGAATTATTATTATAATTATGCAAGAATCCATGTGTCAAGCTACTCATAGAATATTTTGCGCAGCCTTTGTGTTCTCTGCAATATTTTAAAGGTTCGTTCGCCAGAATACTAATGCCATCCGTAGACAACATGTTTTTTACGTCTGACTTGTCACCTTTGTGACTCATATGTAATTTTGCATAAGATTTATGATATTAGCTTACAAACGTTCATGTACATTTACGTCTGACATTGCCGATGTTGGTTTACAACAGCTGATACATAGATATCCAAGTCGTTCGGTTGCAAAATGGCTTGCTGCCGCCATAACATATTTTTGTTTGCGCCACCGAAGATGTTACGTTTCCATTAAATAACGATACATTATTATTAGGGTATTCATTTTAATCGACTTTTCAATTGTTCGATTAATCAATTTACTCGAGCAATCGAGTAAAACTTTTATTTCGTTCGAGTTATTCGAGTAAGCTTTACTGCTAAAAATTATTCGAGTTAATCGGAAAAGTTTGAATTTAATCGGTTTTTTGTACATTTTTGTGGGCAAAAATAAAACGAAACAAGTTTTTTCGCGTTTTATATATTTTAATAATGAACACAAAAGAAATTCTTTAAAATAGTTTTTTTTCACTGTTCAATGTTGCGCTTTGAGAAAATTTTGCGCCAGGAAATATTTAATAACATTCCGACCTGTATTCAATGCAGAATAAAACTAATCAGAATTTGCATAGCACTATTGTTGTTATAAATATTAACTTGTAACACTTGGGAAATATTTGCCTAAAAACGTAACCACTATTTTTGCTCAAAGTTAGTTTGATTAAACTTGTTTTTTCATATCACAAAATAATAATAATAAATGCGAACGCATATTTCAAAAAATATTGTAATTAATGGAAATACAATTTTAACTTGTCTGTAGGTTACGTTTTTTTCGGCAAATATTTGCCAAATGTGACCGTACCTTAAGGCTTTTATAATTCCGAACATTACATTCTATATTTTAATACGAAACATCTAGTTAACTAGTTGCTCTCGAAATATCTTCTTTATTTCAAATAATTTTTGTTTGGTGTTTGTATTTCCGAATTTTTTAAAAGATATTTGAAGTTGGTTTCTTTCTCCCTATTATTGTTACTACATTATTTACTTAACTTTTTAATCATGCGGACTATTAGTATGAAATATCGTTCGAATTCAATGGCTAATTTCATATAAATAAAAAAATTTTCCACTTTTTATTAAGAAATCTACAAAAAACTCATTAAGAAAAAGAAAATTTACATAAAATATTTTAATCGAGTTATTCGATTACTCGACCAAAATTACTCGAATAAATTTTTACTCGAAATAGAAATTTTTTGTTTGATCGAACATTATTTGACTTTAATTATTCGATTAATCGAGCAAACATTATTCGAGTGAATACCCTAATTGTTATTAAATAGACAAAGCTAGTTAGAGGCATATTGATATCTTGCTCTTGTAAAAAATGCCTGCAGCCGGCTAATGCTACAGCCAATAGTCAACCGCCGCTGACTGTTTTTGCAGGGCATAGATTTCTGGCAATACCAAAAGCAGCTGATGTCAGAAGGTTTGTCAGATCAAAATAGAACACGCTCTAATTCAAATTTTGTCAGATGAGTTCGCATGTAAGTTTTACAGAAGCAATGTTTAAAAGGTCCCACACGATATGTACGCATTCATTAAAAGAGTAAAGAATATACTAGTTCTTCAATTCCGGCTCTTTTAAATGTTGACGATATATTCACCGACCCAATTGATAAAGCTTACCTTCTGGCTGAGTTATTTGCAAGTATGTAATTCTCACTTGCCGGTTAACAACTTTAATAAGTCTTCTGGGTTGGATGGTATCCCTGCACTGCTCTTAAGGAAGTGCTCTTCGTCGCTAGCATGTCCGTTGTCAGCCCTGTTCAGCACTTTGTATCATGCTGGTGAATTCCCATTATGTTGGAAGGTACACAATGTAACACCAATCCCCAAAAATGGGGAGGCTAGTAATCCTCAAAATTACCGCACAATCCATGTGTGAGGTATTTGTAGTTCAACAGTTTTCTCAGCGACCGCCAGCTTTCATAGAAGACGCTCTGTGGGTGAACTGCAGTCACTCCTTTTGGGAAAACTGGTATCACTCCATACACCGTTTCGGTGAGAACAAGGTGGTGAATTTAGATATTTCTAAGGCGTTTGATAGAGTGCGGCATTCTGTCAATACTTGCTGCTTTTGGTGTCGGTGATGACTTCGCACGATTTATATCGAACTTACTCAGGTATCGCACTATACTAATTGCTATAGATGTGATCGCATCAAACGAGTTCAAGATTAATTCAGAGGTACCGCAAGGCTCCGTTCTTTCTCCTATCCTATTTCTTATTTTTCTTAATGACTTTCCCTATCAAACTTCCAATCCTATCTGTTCCTTTGCAGATGACAGCAGCATCTGCCATTCATATTCATTAAGTGAAAGGCCTAGCCTGTCGACGATTGGGATTTTGAGATAAAACATGAATGATACATTTAATCGCGATATTGCACTTTTGTCAAAATTTTTTTCTTTTGGTGTTGGTGATGACTTCTCTCGATTTATATCGATCTTTCTCTGGGATCGCATTATACGAGTTGTCAGAGATGAGATCCCATCTAACGAGTTCAACATTACTTAACGGGTACCGCAAGGTTCCGCCCTTTCTCCTATCCTATTTGTTATTTTTCTTAATGACCTCTGTCAAAAATCCAATCCTAGCTACTGCTTTGAAGATTATAGCAGAATCTGGCATTCATATTCATTCAGTAATGAGCCGAGCCTGTTGGAGATCGGGGTCTTGAGGTAAAGCATGAATGATACACTTAATCACGATCCTATAACAATCTTTCAATAGGGTCGTGGGAATAGAATCGAGTTTAATGATCGCAAGACCCAATAATGTATGCTTACGCACAGAAGTATGATCAAATTTGCTGTCCCATCTTTAGTTATGGATAGTATAATTATTGGGGAATCAGAAGCTATTGATGTTCTTGGCATGAAGATCCAGTGTGACGGTCGATGGACTTATACACATTTTTAAGTCTCAAAAGAAGCATTCAAGTACTCGGGTTTCTTAAGACGGTGTTGGAAGCAGTTCACTCCATGTGATCTCCGCAATATTTATAGCACCTACACCCAACCGCAAATGGAGTACAGCTCTCATGTATATGCTGGCGCTTCAAAGTCTATTTTCAAGTTACTCGACCGAGTATATGAGAGGGCGCAGAAGCTCATCGGTGACAGTTGGGTAGCTAACTCTATGGACTCGCTGGTGCATCGACGCAATGTGGGTTGTGTTTCATTGTTTTATCGTTACTACAATGTGTTCTAATGAAATTATGGAACTTGTTCCCGAACCCCTTTCATTTTTTTTTTTTGCGAATAAAAAGTTCTTAATTAAGAGCACATCAACTTGTGGTCGATACGTCTTTGAATCGTGCTACGCATTACAGGTAAAATTCGTTTTTGGCTAAAAATTTTCATGTGGAATAAACTTCCAGCAAAGGTATTTGCTGTCATAAACACTATTCCTTCTATCATCTTTGCCATAACTAGTTTTCCTAGTGCCGACGCAATGCATCGCTTGATTAAGTGCTGGTGTTACAGCCAGATCATCTTTACTGACGATCCCATTAGATAAATAGTCAACGAGGATTAAATGGTGTTTTCGGTACCACCCCGGCATTATTATACGAATTTTTTTTCAGCACTACTCAGAAGAACGCTACAAATTCAGTGCCTTTAGCCGGAACTGGTGAATATATGTTAAAGAAGGGAAAATCAAAAGATTGCGATTTGTAAACACTCGATTTGAATTTTCCCTCATCGAAAGTGGTAGAGAACACCTCCGAAATTCCCCCGTAAATCGTATTCCGTTTAATCAGAGAGCTTTCTATTGTAATATCGATAGAACAGCGAACCATATTCCAAATTTCATCGATGTTGCTGTGCCTTAATAAAGGTGGAGACCGTAATCTGACCCCCTAAGAAGCTCTTCGACCTCTCCTCCGGCACGCGGCCTAATTACTTCCTGAAACACCGGCAAACATGAAAGTTGCATTTCATTTTCGGTTCGATGAAGGTGGTTTAAGTAGTATGGAAATCGGATGGAGTGAACTATCTCCAAATGCGATCCGAAAAACTATGGAAGTTAGAAGTTTCTTTTGGAGACTTTAAGAATGTGTTCTGGTCTTTGAATATTGCACCGGATTTCCAAGCCAACGATATCAAGATCTTTTGGATTCCAACGATATCAAGACCTTCGGTTTACAAAGAAATCAGCGCATTTCTGTGTAAGGTAATTCAGCCATGTTTAGAGAGACTTTATCTCCGAAGTTAAAGTGATATTTTCCTCTAAAAGAAAAAAAATAAAATATTGCGATGAAATCGTACTTTTTCGTATTTTTACTTAAAATACTTGCAGAACTACTTCACCTAAGTTTAAGAGGAGCCCATAACTATGACTTTCGCGATATACAATAGGCATATATCAAATGAAGATCAGTGGAAGCAGCGCGATACGAATTAGATATTTTTATCGGAAGCTCCCTTCAGTACAATAGCATGTGGAACTTTTCTGGATGTAGAAGTTGCCCGAACTGACTTAAGTTGAGCATTCTGCTTTCAAGCATGTTGAACCCTTCACAACTTTACGGTTCCATGCTGAATTCGTTATTTGGCCACCTCTGCTAGCAAAAATGCAACAAGAAAAAAATTGTTATTAAATTTTTTGCTCTTTTTTCTTAGCAAGCTCCTCAAAAACTTGCTGCTGTCATCAAATTACACACATTTTAGCCAGTTATTTGTACGTGATATCCAACATATTTTCTTACCCACATTCTCTCATGCCAGCTAGCCAGCTTGCCGAGCAACATACCAACACATATATATGTACAGCAACACCAGCACAAATGCACATACACACACACACAAAAACATTTTTCATACTCAAATGCACAATTTGTTGCAAGTTGTTGTTTTTGTATTGTTTCATAAATATTATATAGACCAAGTTAATCAGTTATAATTTATATTTTATTATACTCATTTTTGCATTTTATTGGAAATTAAATGAAAAAGCATTAAACTCGCTCTTATTTTCCTTTTCACTGGTATTTAAAACAAAAAGCCATTAATATTTTATGCATTTATAGCTCTTTCTCTTTTTATTTGTTTTTCTTTTTTTTTTTTGCTTGTTCCCTGGCTCTGTATTCTCTTTTATGATTGTTGTTATTGTAATTTGATAATTTCTTAACATTCTATATTTACGATCACTTTTCATTTAACCCGATAATAAAGCTCTAGCAGAAGCATTAAAAGTGATTATGGGGTTCTTGTTTTTTGTAATTTTATTGAATATATGTATATAAAATCTACGTTATAAATGTCCATAAATTAATATGACAGCTGTTCAATTTTGTTTACCGTTGTCTGCCAAGATTATTTTTTTTACGAAAATAGCAACAGCAATTAGAATATGTATTCAATACTTCGTTATTCAAGTGGCGCCACTTAAAAGGACAGGAAGGAGATATAGCGAATGGAGAGACTAAATACTTCAAACTAATTGTCGTTTTTTATTTAATCAGGGTTAACAGTTTGTTAAGGTTAAAAAACTAAAGCAGTCAAATGATTGAATGATTGAATATATATTAAGTATGAACGTATGCACAAGTAGCACCAATTATGTGTGATCCTGTTACTAAACAACAATAGGACAGCTTGTTGCTAGAACTCGTTTCTAAAATCACTCGCTTCGTAGAACAAGACTCATGGTTCCTGAGGGCAACAAAATAAAATTTTAAAGACGAAAATCGTTACCAACGCACTTTCTTTTTGATGTAACTATAGCCACTGAGTACCAAGTCGAGGGGAGTACGATGAGAGCCATTTATTGGAGGCACTATCTGAAAACTTGTGCTGTCAGTTGAAAAACCACAAATTTTTGGAGTTGGTTGTCTCCTGATCCATTTTTCTGCAGAAATAGGTGATTATTCGGTTCAGAGTTTATTAATGCTAAAAACGGTAGAGTCGAAACGGTCGATATCTGTTTTTCAGGGTCGAATTTGTTGCCTTTAACGATCGTATAAATATACTTTCAAGCACGACTGTATTAGATTCGTACACCTTAATATTATTGAACTAATAGCCATGATCAGGATCAGTACCTTAGCACACTGCTATTACAACAATCAGTAACCCTATGGATTACCTAGCACCACTCTACTGGTTTCAAAAGATCATGCTCTCAATATGGCAAACTTTGTCATCTTAAGCCGACGAATCATTTTTTTTTATAAAATCTTCTGGATTGTATGTTGTTGACTTACTTCGGTGTAGCGCCCAAAGCGGGAAAGATTCCGTAAACAATTGTTGGCGAGATCTCCTTGCGGACTACAAGTGGTATCTTTGCTTTAAACCTTTATCGCAGTGGTAAGGCAAAGCAGATATCCACGATAATCTTGATCACATCTATAGTTATTGACTTGACCATCTTATTTAGCTCCAATGCTCTCAAAGCTCAAAGCTAATCCAATCCGAATGTTCTAAGCTACTCCAACTGCGCCAGAAGAATCATCTTAGTTTTGTTGCTAGAGGAATCTATAAAGAACGACTGCAAGCCATCACTGCTTT
The DNA here is from genome assembly GCA_956483635.1 of Panzeria rudis. Taxonomy (NCBI): domain Eukaryota; kingdom Metazoa; phylum Arthropoda; class Insecta; order Diptera; family Tachinidae; genus Panzeria; species Panzeria rudis. The sequence continues at coordinate 110,302,896 of OY101450.1, read as the reverse complement.
TGCACTGGTGGAAAGTAGAGATGTGTCTTTAGATATGAAGAGCTCGTGTCTATAGGGACCTCTAGGGAATAGCTTTGACCTATAATTATAACTAGGGATGATCACACTTTATATAATAATGACTTGTGGCTTCAGCGAATTATACAGCATGCCAACAAGAGATCACTGCTCTTGCATAGTACGGATATCACACAGGTTGCTTCGAGGATCAGCCGATGGCGATGGTGAAAGCACAATTTCACAGGCGTTAAGAGTATCAAATTAGACGAAAATTCAGATACCAAGGCGGTAATCTTGAATACTACTATATCTGAAGCGACCCTTAAAGTGCCCAGTTTTACATTTGAGTACGGTGTTTTCTGAGGTAAAGTGTAATTCGAATTTTCCAAACCTTGATCCGATTAACCGTGAAAATGTACATATTTAGATATATATTACTAACCAATCTATGACATAACAGAGAAGTTACATACTATTTTTAATAACATTATGCCGGTTATGGGAAGGAGGATAGATGGAGTAGTGTTTATGGACATTCGATTTAAATTTTCCAACATTGAATGTGAGCGAAAAAACCTCTGCAGGGAGTTTATGTCACATACGAACTGTTCGGCTAAGGAACGAATTTTTTTTTATAAAGCGTGGAGCTCTTCACTGACGTATCGGCCACAAGTAGATCTGCTCTTAACGAAGAACTTGTTTTTTGCAAAAATGAGTAGGTTTCTGGAACAAGTTCCCTGATGTCATTAGAACACATTCCACTGTAGTAACGACAAAACAGCGAAACACAACCCACATTGCGTTAAAGCTTCAGCGATTCAATAGAGTTGGCGACCCTACTGTCACTGAGCTTCTTCTTCAAAATAGACTTTGAAGTACAAACCATTACATAAGGTCGGCTATAGGTGATATAAATATTAAGATTATCAGATGGAGTGAAGTATCTCTTACACCGTCTTAGGAAACCGAAGCACTTGAATGCTTCCTTTGAGACTTGAAAATGTGATCAGACGTCACGACATTCATAGATTGTTATTAGATTTTGATTAAGTTTATCATTCATGCCACATGACCTTAATCACTGGCAGGCTTGGCCTCCCAGCAAAAACTATTTGGTTGGTCCTACTTCAAAAAGCGCTTCGAAAAGGCATGATCGAAAATGCACTAACATCATGTCTCTCCGTTTTATTGCGTCATCTAATTGTATTATCGTTAAACTATGGACAAATCGAATCGTGTCTTATTATAAATCTCTCTCATCCATGCAGTGAGAAACGTAGAAAGAGAGCAGGCTTTAAATTCGTTTAGACTTTTTCAATGTGTTAGTGTTTAATTGAAACAATGCGTGCGATAATTCTTTAGAGACTACTTTCTTAAAAGCTACAATGCTACTGAATAAGATTTCGATTATTTTTAAGTACACCTGAGTTAATTTTAACTCAATCTATAACAACTCGTATAGTGCGATTTCTAAGAAAGCTCGATATAAATCGAGAGAAGTTGTAACCGACATCAAAAGCAACAAGTTTTGACAAAATTGAACCATGCCACACTCTATCAAACGCCTTAGAAATATTTAAAGCCACCATCATACTTTCGCCGAAATGGTGCGTTAGTGACAGTATTTTTGCGAAAGGCCAGTAAGTAAATCGCAGATCGTCCCCTACGAAAGCCATACTGGTGACCGTTAGTAAACTATTTCGTCTAGTTAGAAGTGAAGCGGCACCAAAGGTCACCGCCCAGAACTGAAGTCTATGGAAAGATAACCTCTCGGAGTTTTCCTTCGAAGCGTTAACAGTTACCACATGCACCGTTGCTCCCACAGATGACGCTCCTTCTCGGTGGTTTAAGAGATGATGCTCGCCATTTTGATCTCACGAAATGTGTATACTGTCGCTAAATTGCGGATGTTTTCGTGTCCACTTATTTGTTGGATTAACGTCTCCTTTGGGATTCACGTGGTGGCTGTAGTTGAAACCAATATCGCTGGGGGAGAAAATTGGTTAAATGGTTGATCTTAGGCTATGGGTAGTGACTAGTCGAACTTCGGCTGACCAAATACGTCTCTATGTAATATTGATAATTAAGTAAATAATGTTTTGTGGTCGCATGCCGAGTAAGGGCACTACAGCTGCCCTTTACCTTTGTGATAGATTTCTATCTTGCTTGTTATTCCCCCGGCTATGCTCGGCTACGTTTCGAAGCTGATGATGTGGAATGACTTTAGATACTCATACTTCAAGCACTCCAGCAAAGTATTTGTCCATGATTACGTGGGCTATGAACAAAAGTGTATTCAAGGTGCACATGGCGGCGGCAGTTATTGACGGCAAGCGAACTCACTACTATATGCTCCGGACAAATTGAGTAACGACGGTAGTGATATAAGTTTCTGAGGGATCGCCACACCGATCGATGTCTTCCTAACTGCAAGGCTGGTTCTAAAGAAAGTAATTACATTACTTCAGCAAGTTGACGGTTATTCATGTAAGCAGACTTGGTGCGAGAGGATAAGAGAGTATTTTGTGCTTAGTCGAACGCGAGGTGAATCCATTACCAGGTGGCAGCATAACGGCAGATGACTATTTTTTGCTCTACTCGTATTTTAACCAAGAAACGTCAAAAAACATTGTCGGTGTGTTCTTCTTACTTTGTGTGAGTTTTTTTCTTACTTTGTGTGTGTGTGTGTGTTTTCTTGCTTTTCTTCCTTATGTTTTTGCTTTTCTTCTTTGTGTTTTTTGACATTTCTTGGCGATTTACACAAACAAAAATTCACGTTGTTGTTGTATTGTTGTAATTATTGCCCTAGTGCTGCCACCTGGTATGAATTCACCTTGGTCGAACGCAAGAGCGACTCAATGAATCTGATTGCTTAGTGCAAATTATTTCAGGTCACACAAACTTTAAATATCGCTGACTTAATAAACTATAGACCTGATAATTTTAATTATTGTTTTGTAACTTTGTAAAACTAAATAACAGCACTGGAAGTAGCGCCTGACTGCCCTTTAGTACTAATTACAAAGTCCTATATCTCGTTAAGCATACTAAAAAACATATTTTTTTCTGAATCCATGGAATATATAGGTATAATATAGTTAGAAACTATAAAAATCGGAGACAAAAAATTTTTAGCCTGTCCGCCTTACAAATAAAGCCCCATTAGATAAATAAGATAAATATCTGTGTTTACTTTTATAATTACTTCCTAGTGTGACCTCGATTCATGGTTACTGAATTTTGATTTTATTATGATTTATAAAATATTATTATCACAATTCATAATCGTACTTATTTAAATAATAAAAAAACAAAAATCATAAAAAAAATTTAAGGTTGCACTTATTACTTCATTTGTAAGATTTTGGTTTGATATGATGACAATGATACACACGATGAATTAAAGAGCATATTAAGAAATTTTTGTTTTCATAAGATCTGGACTTAAATTTATCATTTATTTTAAAATAGCATTAAAAAATAAGTAAAACAATTTTTTGTGCGCAATTTCTAGTGTTTTTCTTTAATTTCTTTTAGAAAAAAAGTCTCAAATTTCCTGTAAGTGTAACAGCATCAAATTAGTTTTTTTATATGTATAATAAAAACATACCGAACTGTTTAACTATTTTAAACAGAAGTTTCATTTCACTACCCCACACAAAGTAATCGAGATTTTGGAAGCAGTACAGACTTCCATTAATACAAATGCGCTTCATAGTAGCGACAAATGTATTGCCTGAATATATGCAATAATGTATGACAAGAAATGCTTAAGCTTCTTATATTTTTATTTTTCCTCCACTTAAAAAACAAATTTTTGCATATTCACTTACAGTAGTGCATTCAAGAATGCGCTACTGTAAGGTAAAGATAAAAATATACATTTCACGAAGAATGGCGATGAGTTACGATCTTAAAACGACAAACCAATGGTATGATTTTATTGTATACTCAATGCGCTGAAATAAGCGTTTAACAAGAAATGATCTTAAGTTGGTCATCGCGAACAAATATCATGCAATATGTAAGCTTGTTTGTAAGATACAGCAACATAGCTCTCCTTTACAAACCTGCTTATCGGGAAGCAATAGTTTTTGCTGGGTAACTATTAAACTTATTGCATAATTAAAGTTTCAGTTATTACTTGAAGGAACGAACAATGTATACATTTGCAACTTAATAATCAAGATTTGTGGATTAAAAAAATCATTAATGTCAAAAGTAGGGTTAAAGTTTATTTTTTACACTCAAAAAATAAGAATATATGTCAAAAATAACTCTAGCATGACCGACTTTTAATGCTTTAGACACCTTGATGTGTTTGTGAGTAGTGTTAAAGCGCATTAAAAGATTTGTGTTCAAATCAACAAAGTACAAAAAATCACCGCAAAATAAAATATTAATGTTATGTATTTACCTGATGAACATAACTTTAAGTTGAACTTGAATGATTTTATTAGTTTTTGCGGTTAACACCCGCCAAGTTTTTGCTAAATATAAATATCTCATTTAATTTTAGATAAAAAAAAATATGTTCAGCTGTAAAAAGCGAAGGAAATGTGGTTACACATTATTCAGTTAATATTTTCGTTAATTGGTTAAATTTTAGAATTCAATTTTAAGAAATTCAGTTAGACTTAGTGTTACAATCACTAGTATAAATATAATTGCTTAATTCACAACAATTTGTATTGTCTATTTTGTAACAAATACAATTTTTGTTTATTTGTTTGTTTGTGAATACACAGTATATATTCTATCGGTTTGTTTCTTGTATTGATGGGCAAAAGTCGAACAAGATACATACAAATACTCTCTGAGAGTACAAACGAATAGTCTCTGAGTATCGTATTAAATACGACTTTTTCAAAACATATGAAATAAAAGTGTATTTCATATTTATAGGAAAAATACCAGCCACAAATTTTGTAGTCTCAGTCAGCTGCTGTGAGAGGGTTGACTTAAGGCTGAAATCTGAAACACCAATACCACTGAAAAAATGTTTGAACTACGCAGTCCATTTTAGTTGAAATGGACTAGTTACAACATGGTCCTATATAATGCAGTCATGGACCATGTCATTTGCAAAGAAGAGTTTGTAGCTAAGCGACAAGTTTTCGCTTTTTAACGATCGCAAATAGTACATGTATACAATCGTTAAAACAGGAACACTTAAGTGCTGAATCAACTAGTGACATAGAGTAGTTTCAAAACTGGCCCCATGTAGGTACTCTATGGAGTACTTACGTGGGGTAGTTTTTTGGGTAGTCCGATGTAATGCAAAGATGGACGGACTATATTGTCCATTCCTAGAACATCGCAATGTTAAATGGACCACCAATATTACATACATTTGGACTAGTCCTTGTCCCTTCTGGAGTACTCTATACGCTCGTGTATGGAGTAGTCGCGATTTTTGCAGGGACCGTGTTATAATACATATTTAACTGAGGTACCGGCAGAATTATTAGGTTTATAAAAAAATTTATTTGAAATGACTTTCGAAATAATTTTGAGAAAATGATTAAGAAAAGGTTTTCTTAACAAGCTAAAGAAAATTCATTTAAAAACCTTAAAAAATTTTCCCTAAAATCTTTTATTAAAAAGATTTTCTGAAAAATCCTTAAAACCTATACTCAAAAGCTTCGAAAAGCTATTCTTAAAAGCACTCAAAAGTGATTTTAAACAAGTTATAAACATTATATCTTTTCTTAAAGAGCTTAAAAGCGTTTTTTAACAGTTAAAAAACATTTTTTAAAAAGCATAAAGCTTTTCTTAAATAGTTTAAAAACTTTTCATAAAAAGCTAAAAATGTTTTCTTAACAAGTTAAAATAAGCTTTTCTCAGAACAGATTTGTCCAATTAACAAGCCCTCATTGTATTATTTATTATTTATTCAAATCTACATCTGAAATACACCTTGTGAACAGTAAATTTTATTGTATCGGCCGTATCTTGTATTGATGGACAAAAGAACGAGATACATACAAATACTCTAAGAGAGCCTTTCTATAAATACGATTTTTGTAAAACACACGAAATAAAAGTTTACAGGTGTATCTATTTTCTATATGAAAAATATGAAGATCAAGTATACACTACTGTAAAATAATACACTCGCTACAGCGTTACAAGTGGCATGTGAATTGGGCAATTGAAGTCTTCTCATAAAATGCAAAAAAATCGTATTTAAAAGCTTTTTTTTAAATATCTTTAAAAAGTATTTGCCATAAAAATGTTTTTAAACGGTGTTTGTGAAAGAACTTCCAAAAGCTTTTAAAGAAGTGCTCGTGGGCTTTTTAAACTATTAAAAGAAGTTTAATTGAAAAGCTTTTCAAGTGCTTTTGTTATAAACCTTCAAAGAGCTTTTGTGAAAATGCTTAAAGAAGCTTTTAGTTAACAAGAAGCTTTTAAAACGGCACTCGTTTGATTGATAAAGTTTTTCTTAGGGAAAGCTATCTGACTTTAATAAGAGGGCTGTGAACTACTCATAAAAACAGTTTTTTAAGAAATAACATACAAATTTGTTGGCTCTTTAAATTCATGGTGTTTCATTTTGTGTTCGACCTTCGCTAATTACTTCGTGAGACGTTATTTCACAACGACATTTTCTGTAAGGATGACTTTTTTAAGTTTTAGAACCTTTAAAAAACTGACAAATATGAACTTAGTTTTTGAAGTAGCGAAATGTTAATGATCTTCCAATTTCTTTACCATATTCAGAAAAGTATTTTAAATCAAACTTTTCCTGTCTCTTTAAAACATCAGTACAATGCTAAATCATCACATTCTTCTGCAGTTTCACCTAATACGATACGTTTATTATTCCATGGCATTCTTAGTACTTCCACAAAATAAAGTTTTAAAACAGGGAACCATAGAGAATGGGTAACAAAATAATTTTATCTAATCTCCTTACCGCAATAACCAAGGAAACAAGTAAATTAAGCTATCATTCATGCTTTATTATAAAATCGTCTCAGATTTTAATTAATCATCTTAAAAAAATACTTTAAAAAAATGTAAACTCAATATAACTGCAGCAATCTCTTTCAAATCCAGAAAATTTTTATTTTCTTCCAATATTTATGACAGATTTTGTTTACCAATATTTTATCAATACGTTTTGCTTTACATACAAGTATTTTTCAATAAAACAGAAAAATAAAAAATATATATTAAAGAACGCCCACTGTTTATCCCTCATGCCTGCACACACTCACACACACGCGCGCGATCTCATACACACACATGAATAAAAATTTCCATAGAGAAGAAAGCAATGAAACGATACGAAAGCGATATGCGATATTTTTTATTATGGAGCAGTAAATTTCAGAAAAAAAATTGGTAACAATAGTGCAGGAGGGGATTTAAGTATAAATGCAATAAAGGTTAACGGTTTTTTATCTGAAATACCACAAAGACAACAAAAACAACATCAACAGTAAATAAAAAAAAAGACAAAACATAAACAAACAACAAAACTAACTGCAACATCAAAGTTAAAGTAAAATCCTAAAGGTACAAACGAGTTATGAAAAAGAAATGCAGCCATGAAACTAGACTACCCACGGAATATTTTTATGAAATGTATGTAACTAACCAGTCACCAACCACAGAATTATTTTTAAAAAGAGTAAACACAAGATGTTGAAAATAAACCTACAGACGCAAAACGACTTCAAAAGCATATGTATTAAGATGACAGCCGCTTGGTTAATAGCGATCAGATGATACACTACACTATTCATCTGTGACTAGAAATAGAGTTTTGTGCAGTTTATAAAATCGTCAACTTATTTAATATTGAATGGTTAAGGAAATATTGATTGCGGTTGCAACAGACAGATTAGAATGCATTTGAGGTTGCTATTGAATATGAAAGAGCTTTTAATCGAATATAGAGGTTTTCTTTAGGGATTTAATATCTTAGCCAAATTATACAGACCAATTAGCTTAACATCCTTTTTGCTACAAGCAATATGCATACGCTAAGGGTAAATCGACTGAGCATGCTCTTCACTATCTTGTTACAAAGATTGGGAGGCCTCATGTGTCAGGGGAAATCGCGTTGTGTGCCTATTTAGACATTGATGGCGCATTTGATAATACAAATTATGATTCAATAAACGGCTCTCTTAGGCAAAAAGGTCTTGACCACGCTTTTGTAAGATGGATTAGGTATATGCTTGAGAGCAGGGACATAACTGCTTCAATGGGAAACGATATGGTTACTATTAATGCAGTCAAATGGTGTTTATCACTGCTCCTTTGGTCACTGGTGATTGATGAACTTCTCCTCATTCTTGTGATCTGGTTGTGATGGCAACTGGCAAATTCGGCAACGTTCTTTCAGACGTCATGAACGATGCTTTGTGCACTGTTATCACATGGTGTGGGAGACACGGCCTGTCGGTCAACTCTGACAAAACCATTCTGGTACCTTTGTCTCTTAAGAGAAAACTTGGTCTGGAGACAGTTTCGTTGAATGGGTGCAATATGTCTTATCCACCAAATATTTTGGGGTTACTCTTTATAGTAGGTTGACTTGGAACCGTCATGTTGAATGCATAACACAGAAGGCCACTGGGGCGATCTGGGCGGTGAAGAGTTGTGCAGGGTGAAGCTGCACAGAAAAAAATAAGTTTCGTTTTTGATAACAAAAATCCCGGTATTCAATAATTTTTTTTTCAAATTTCCTGTGATAAAGAATTCCCCTATATTGATAACAAAATTATTTCAAAATAAAAATATATATATAAATTAAAAAAAATGTTGACATGGCTGGAATACGAACCCGGGCTTTCCGGACGTAAAGCATACACTCTATAGCTGAGCCATATCCCATTTATTTTTTTATGGGATACAACATGTTTTAAGTACTTATGTATAAAAAGAAAAGAAATAACCGGCATGGAAAACAAATACTTACAACGAAATATTTTATTATGTTAAAGATAAATGTTATTGAAATTCATATTTTTTTTAATAACATGGTTTTATTGAATATAATTCTTGTCTATTTTTTTCTGTGTGGGGCATGAGCCCAAAAATGATTATGTGGATATATACAATAATGGATTCAAGGTTCAAGGATTGGCGTGTCTTCTTATTACAGGCGCAATGAGGTCATGTCCAACATTGGCCATTGATGCCTTGATTGGATTAACACCCATGCAAATCTTTATCCTCTGCGGCAATGGCTGCTTATAGGATGGGGCTCGTGAGCTCTGCCCGTCGTGTAGGCAACAGGCACTCATCGATCCTGAGTACTATGCCCTGTAGAGCGCTGCTAGGAATGCCTAGTGACAGGATAAACTGTGAACTTAGGTTCAACAGGAGATTCAATATCACAATCCCTCTTAGGGCAACGTGGGAGGAAAACGGCCCCACTGTAGATTCCAGAAGTTTATGCTGGTATGCGGATGGATCCAAAAGGGAAGATGGAGTTGGCGCTGGAGTCTGTGGACCCAAAGTAAAAATCTCTGTGCTCATGGGCAAATGGCCTACGGTATTTCAGGCGGGAATACTGTCGATCACCAAGTGTGTTGATATTAATTTAAGTAGGGTCATTAAGGGCGCGCTTTTAGCTATCTCCTTCGATAATCAGGCAGCTTTTAAGTCGCTCCTTTGTTGGGAATTCCGTTCTAAACTTGTTTTAGAGTGCTTTGACTCATTACAGGAGCTATCGATGCGGAACAAGGTTTCCTTTTACTGGATACCTGGGCGTAGTGGTCATGCGAGTAACGAGGAGGCGGACGAATTGGGCAGAAGGGCCTCTGCTGCTCCTCTTATGTGCCCAGAGCCTTTTTGTGGTGTAAACTGGTCGACTGTCAAGTCCTTAATCAAGGGAAATGACATATCAACCGCAAAGGAAGTGTGGTTGGTTTCTTCTGGTTTAAGGCAAGCCAAATCATTGATGCAGCCATTTTTATATAGTGGCATCCAGATTTTCAATAGGAATGATTTACGGCTGGTTACAGGCTTTCTCTCTGTTCACTTTGGACTGAACTATCCTCTATGGAAAAGTAACAAAGTTCGGTCAAGCTTAATTCAAAATAAAAAACTATAAGAGTTAGACAGGAAAGAACACCTACCACAACGGTGTAAAATTTCTATTTTGAGTATGTAACTGCAAAATGTATAAACGATCATATACGATCTTGTCTTGCTTACAATGTATGATGATGTAGGGTATGGCCAAGACCAATTGAACTAAAAAAAAACAGCTTAAACACAAGTTAAGCACTAAAACTCAGGCACGCATGAGTTACTTGTCATACATACAAAAATATAAAACAGCTTTTTTTATATTTTTACCTTTTTACAGAGTAATTTTACTGCTTTCAACAAAAATATACTTTACCAAGAATTTTCCATTTTTAAAAGATACCAATTGAAATTTTTATTACTAAAGACGTAGTTCAAGTAAAATAAAGTGCAAAAAAACAAACATTGCATTTTTTGGTTAAGAAAAAGCTTAATGCAAACATATACACATACAATGTATGCACATGCATGTACATTAGGGAAGTAGCAGTTTTTACACCCTAAAATACTATACAACACACTATGGGCAATAGAAGTGATAACATCAGAGACCTGCTATGGACACTTAAATAGTGTAACCACAAAACGGCCTTAAGGGGTCTGGACACGGTCAAAATGCTTGACAAGCATATTAATAGTATGAGTAAAAATTTGTTAGTATGTGTGATACCGACGAAGCTTGATGGAAAATCAAAAAATTTTGATGTTTGGCCTGCTTGCTGACACATGCTTGTGCGTGTATAGTGTTAACCCATCAAGCCTGAACAAATTTTCTTTATTTAGCGACATTTTTATTGTTTACCAAACAAACGAACAGCACAAAATCAAACTAATAATGAAAGCTTGGTAGGTCATCAATCACAAAAGTTTCACACAACAAGCACACGTATACGATTTTGACATCAAGCATTTTGACCGTGACCAGACTCCTTTAGATTCGGTTTTGTTAAAATGGAAAGGTGAGCTCTCATATGTACATTCAATATCTGACCCTAATTAAAAGACATAATATTAGAATAATTGGTTTTCCATGGCTTGAGGTCATCCAAGTGAACGAAATATGTTGTACATGTGTAAAACTCGGTTCAGCCATGAACTTACATATATAGGAGGCTTACAGATAAATATTTATACGTTGTGAGTGGATGCTGAAGAAAATACCAGTCAGTTGGTCCAAACTTACTACTTTTAGGATATCTAGGAAGAGTTAGACATCCAGGAAGAAATATCTAGGAAGAGGTAAAACAACCCTTTAAATATGTGTTATAGTAGATTTAACATGTAAAAAATTAGAATAATAGTTACGTCCTTAATGAGCATACAGATGCATAAACAAAAAGCATTTACAATCGCATGACCAGAACATACAGTTTTTAAAGAGATACAAATATTCTGTACTTTAGCAAAGCCCACAACATTGTTTCTTTAAGCTGGTGGAGAATGTTCTTTTGATTTTGAAAAAAACCAAACTAAATTTGAAATGAAAAAAACGAAGTTTTATTTGGTGATTTTTAGTAAATTAAATAAACTAATATTTACACATACACATAAGATAAGATAATGTTGACAATTCTGGGGAATAAGTATTTATGGTTTTGTGTGGTGTTTACACTTACTATATAGATAATTTCTTAAACACTCATTAAGTGCGAGGGTAATATGGTAAGGCTTTTGTGTCGTAGCATTTGATTTTCCGAGCTTTTTCTTGTTGATGCATAAGATCAGTAATGCGAACCTCTTTCTTATTTCATCCACAACTACTAACGATTTTTAATGACTCAAATGGAAACCCAAATTCACCAAAGATTTTTACCTTGATCCAATGGGAGATATATATAGTAAACACAACATGTAATGCAGAAAAAATCATTCCTTACCAAATTTCAATAAATTTCGTAATTGAATTAATTACAAAATTTAATAACATTTTTTTTTTAATTTTAGTAATGGAATATACAATTTACAATTAATTGAATCTGCCGTTTTTCTAATTAAAATCGTACTTTAGTTTTTTAGGTTAATTTTAATGGGTTGCCCGCCCTGTCGCGAGTTCACTCGGATGCATGGTGGCCCATTGCGATGTCCTTTGGAGGAAATTCCAAAAAAAAAATTATTTTGGAAACCGTTTAATTTGTATCTATAAATTTGTAGTGGTTACTTAGAGCTACATTTTCCAGGTCTTCAAGTTGTCTGTGCCCTAAGAGGAAGTATCTGACTTCCTCAACTAGTGCTTCACAGAGTCCTCTTCATTCTCGTCTAAACATATCGTACAGTAGAATTTGCCTATAGCACTGTACCCTGCTAGAACTCCTGTAAGGATGCTTAAGCCCTTTTTACCCACGTACAGGAGATCATTCGTTCGCACTTATATTCGGCCACAGAGTTCTGGTGATTCCGCAATTGTGAATTGTTTGCTACGTCATCTATGTAATTCAAAAGTTCAACAAATGATGCACACACTGTGCTCATGCCCAGAAAACTAAAACCTACACTTTCCTACGATGTACTGGTACTAGGATTCTTAAGAATCGTCCAGAACTTCTCGCAAAGGCGAACAGACCAGCCAGTGGCCCATCCCTGAGACAGTCCAGATTCCGCAGGAAACCATAGGTCCTGCAGGTCCGGACAGTCACAGAGAAGATGTTGTATTGACTCCTCTTCTTCTTCGTCGAATCAGCTCCTGCAATGACCATCATAGGGAAAGCTTAGACTTTCCAAAATATTTCCGATCGTACAATGCCTCGTGATGACTAGCGACTTTTTTCCAAGTTTTAAGAGCTTCTCTTAGCCCATCAATGCTATTTGCATCCTCCGTAATGGCATAAATCTTCGCTTGGAATACGGTTGCGGTGTCGGGTAGCCTCAGAGATACCGAAAGGCCAAGATCCGCTGAGAAACCCCCGATCCAGTACCAGTGTCCATTTTAGTGCCGTCTCACAAAGTTCATGACAGCAGTCATGTAGTCGGTTTGTCGCCCCAGGACTTGCCCTCCTGTGTTTTGCATAATGGTGCCATGCCCCGTACGGTCATGTCTAAAGTTGCCTGACTCCCTAGGTATAAGAACAGATTTTGCAGATATGTACTTCATGTGGACATGATATGGTAAGTGAAGCATTCTTTCTAAGCTGGCGTAAGGAGTTGACCTCATTGCACAATGTCGTAGCAGAACATGTTAAAGGTACTCTTGTCCACTACTCTCTACCAGACAATTGATCCGTAAGTAAGAATGGGTCAGATCACTGTCGTGTACATCCCGTATAACACGCGCATAGAGTTTTCTTCTTCCTGTCTACCATATTGCGTTTCTACGAGTTCTTGGAGTCCAGGATTATGCCGAGGTATTAAGTAACCTCTTTCGAGAGTTCCTGAGTAAAGCCATCCAGACGTGGTTGCCTGCAAACTGGAATTTTTTATCGATTGGTAAAAAGTACCAATTCCGCTACGACCTTTGTGACGCTTTCATTCGGTTTGATTAGAATTTTATTTACGACAAGGTTCCATAGGAGTGGAGACAGAACTCCGCACTGCAGAGTGCCCCTTGTCACAACCTCATGACTAGAAACTATGGTTCGCAAAGATCACCAATTATCGAGGATATATTCACATAGTTAATGTCTAGATAGAATGCCATAACATATTCATTCTTGTTAAGGGTAACTTCTGTAGTGCCGACGACAACATGCAGTGCTGTTTCCATAGACATGTACATCAACCAGTTTTTCCAGTGTTTTCAATAAAAACAGTGACATACTAATTGGTCTATAGTCCTTTGCGGTACCGTGATTTATCTTTCCAGCTCTTTGAATGAATACCACGGTAACCTCTCTCCACTATATTGGAATGTACCAAGATACTAGGCTTCCCTTGAAGATGGTAGAATTACCTTTATCGTTTGCTGCAGTAACGCCGGGAAAACCCCTCTGGTCCCACTCACTTAATGGACTTCAAAGAAGTCACTGTTCATGTCACCTTAGCTACAATGGAGTCTACCCTCTTCTTTGGATAGCAAATAATGGAGGGACACCAAAAAAAGCAGGTCTGCCCCGGATGAGGTTTGCCCCTGCAAGTGAGTTTTAATGAGTAGCTCCAGGGTTTCCGCGCTGCTTTCAGTAAAGGACCCGTCAGGCTTCATTAGGAATCCCGGCGTGACAGGTTACTTGGAAAGTGGCTTCCTCCAAGTCACCACAGAAACGTTGCCACGATTATGATCACCTCAACAAAGGCGTATATTTTCCATTGATCGGCTACCTGAGCTTTTTATTAGACAATAAAAAACTCAAGTAAATATTTCACTTACTCTCTTCTTAAAAGGACCTTTTAGGCCATCGACGTACATACATATGTACGTATGTGCATTTATATGTAGATATGAAAACACGAGTGCAAAATTTCTAGAAACTACAAGAGGTTTTGCGATGTGGTTTTTTATGTTGCTTGCAGATGTTGATGATGTTGTTTTTTTTTATAGTATTTTTTCACCATTAAAACAATAATAATGATGTACAGTGGGTCAATAAATGCTTAAGATAATAAAAACAACTATTGCAACTTAAAAGAAATATGTAATGGAAATTTTATTTAAATAACACAAATTTCTTAATTAAATGTAAAAAATTAATGATTTTTAATGGCCCACTGTAACATACACAGTGATCTACACTTATTAAAACCGGTACCTTAATGCATTTTTAAGTTCAACACAAAAATACACACAAAAGAGATTTAAAAAAATATTAAAAAATACAACAACATGACTAAAGTCACCTTGTAGCGTTTATGAGAACTAATCCGAATACAACCATGTGTACACCTTGTCGATATCTCTCCCTCTCTGATCATATATAGTATATATGAAAACGGTTAGTACGAACTACGATCGGTACAATTACAGTTCAACTAAACACATGTTCGAACACTTACGCACACATTGAACAAAACTGCAAGTATTTTTATTTTATTTTTTATTTAAAATAAATATTCACCACAGTTTTTATCGAACAGCAACCAATTTGGTAGAGTTAAATTAAAAAAAACTCACACATACACTTATAAAACATGAATTATGACACTAATTGAACATTAGAATAGTGCATACTTGCATTAAACAGAGAGGCAGAGCAATAGAAAAACGAGTTTGAAATCAATTTGTTATTCGTAATTAATTTGATTAGTTTTTAATTCTTCTTGAGCTGCAAAATCTTTGAATAATTGATTGATTGGAATTGATGGAGAGGAAATATTTGCTATTAGCACTTTAGTATGCGAATTCATAATTCAAAAAGAAACAGAAAAAAACTAAAATTTTAAAGTTAAAAAATATTTATTTATTTATAGTTTAGAATATTTTATGAATTGGTTTACATATATCGAAATCGGTCGGTCAACTCATGCTGGCTTTTCCATTAAGAACTTTTAATTTAACCTTCAGTTTTATTAAAGCAAAAAAATTATATAAATTTTATTCACAAACTTTGCTTTTAGTTTGCTAAGAGACTAAACCAGTATTTTGTAATTTAATCAAAAGATAATAGCCCTATTCACAATCTTGTGCAAATGGTCTTGCATCGTAGCATTTGCAAAATGGTATTGTATATTTATACTCACCACTAACAATTGTTAAGTGGTGAGTATCAATATGCAATACCATTTTGCAAATGCTACGATGCAAGACCATTTGCACAAGATTGTGAATTCGGCCAATATGTACATATTTGTAGGTACATATATATTGTATACTTAATAAAACAAACATTTTAATAACTAACACATTCAAACCATTAATGCTATTTACTATTTAGAATTTTAAAAACTAATACAACGAGGCGCAGCAAAAATTTATATTTGTTTTTCAAAAAAAAAAACACGCAGTAGGTTTGAATTATCATATGTTGGAAAAAAATCAATAATATCTTAACACAGATTATTCGTTTATGTTTTGAGGAGAAACTATCTAGATCTCTCAGGAACGACAGCATGAGGTCCCAAAGTAAGATCGCTCGGTTGTGTAAAATTTCTGAAGACCGAATATTAACAAATTAGGATTTTCTAATGAACTTCTTGCAGGCGAAGACATAGTTGTGACATGATTGTGACAACTATGTCATGGTTGTAGCAAACAATGTGTTTTTGTATCAAAAAATTTATTGTTGTTTAATACTTTAAACATAAATTCAGTCACAAGTTCTTATTCATGTGTATTTGATTATAAAACTACTGCTCGTAAAATTCATAAAAGTTGCAATATGGCTGAACTACAACCAAATTTTTTATACACAAAAATATTTTTCTCCATTCGTAATCACATTATGACTAAAAACAAAGCATACAAAAATTTACTATATGTACGCGCTCACACATATACACTTGCACACACTTTGCCCAATAATATATGATATAATTCTCATTTGGTTAACATTAACATTAATATAAGTCTTTCAGTTTGATTCACAGCTCGTTAGCGATTTCTGCAGTAGTAAAACTTGCTATATTCACTCGGCTACGTTTTTGAAAACATCACCTCATTCGTAATGAAAAAAGTATCATTTTTAGCATATTCAAATACCACATTATTAATCCGAGAAACAGGTCTTAAAAACTATAATTTTAGGTCAAGATCACACCGAGCCTTTGCTGCAATGAGCCATTACTCAAACAAATTGTTTTTCAAAAAACAAGTTTAAAGTTTTTAAGCCACTAACAGCTTTATGGTAAAAGACAAATTTGACTTGAGCATACAAGAGTAGAGCATACAAGATATTTGTATGAAATTTTTACACAATAATGAACAACGATATGACGATTAACTCTGCATTATTAGAGTAAGTTAGGGTAATATGATATACCTATTACTTTATTTAGCTAAAGTTTTGAGAATCTTGATTCGATTAGAACAGAAATCAGGTGGTGTTCTATACTACAAGTCTTAAGTTTACACTCGGGAAAGTACAAAAGACTTTGAAGCCCAAGTTTCAGAAATAGTAAACAAACCTCTAAGCAAGCAATTTAAAAAATTGCCGGGTAATGTGGACTTTAGTCTGATAATGTGGTATACCATACCTTCATATTTAGCCTTCAAATCTAAAAAAGCACAGGTTCGTATCCCAGCTGGGTAAAAAACGGTGTGAAAAAATAAAAATAAATAGTGCCTATAAAAAATTTTTTTTATTTTATTTTGTTTATTTGACTTCATATTTTTTAACTTCAAGTAGTCAAACAAGAAGTAGTTAATTGCTGTGAAATTGTAAGTGCATTTGTAAGGAGCACCCCTTATATTTTTAATTTCTCTAACAAATAGGTAGTTATCCAGACAAATTATAAGTAGTTACGATTTAACTCCCTTTATAATTTTTTGTCTACTACTAAGCAAAGTTTTTCCTGGGTAATTATTGAATTAAGAGTGTACAGGTAAATATGCAATATTGTAATGAAGTTTAAGTCACTTGTTTTTAGAAGAAAAAAAAACTAAATTTTTACAAAGCACAAAAAAAGTCAACCACGCGACTACGCATATTTCCTACTGTTGACTATTTTTATGACATGCAAAAATCTCATACACTTACGCACTAATGCATCAAATTATTAAGATTGGAACTGTTATTCCTATGGTCTTAGTTTTAGAGAAAAGTATATATACCGGTCTTCTCGAATAATCTTGGGGTAAGACTCTCCTTCCGACTTCCCAACGAAGCCAGTATGTTTCAGGCTGAAATCCTGGTTATAAGGAATGCGGGCAGTGTTAATTGACAGGAGTGTTCAGGGTAGAGTCGGTATCTTCGTCGACAGTCAGGCGGCACTTCTGTCCCTAAGGTCGCATACTACTTCTTCTACTTTAGTTAGCCAGTGCAAGGACATGCTGTCCAGATTAGGTGCTCAGGCAGACGTCAGCCTCATCTGGGTCCCTGCACATAGTAAGTTTCTTAGCGGATGAGCTGGCCACGGCTGGCTCTACTATGAATGCCTCCACTGCTGAATCGGTAGACATGTCGTTTGGCACTATTGGAAACCATATTTTCAAACATTATCGGCAGAAAGCTGAAGACAGGTGGCGCAAGTTAAGCACGTGTAAGGTGGCTACAACGATAAGCGCACAACACAACTAACTAGCAAAAACCGTAGGGACATCTCGAGGCTCGTCGCAGTAGTGACGGGGCACTGAGCGATCGGCAGACATGATGGGAGGATAGGCCTTTCCTACAATGCGTTCTGCCGTTGCTGCCGGGATCAAAGTAAAGAAGAAACTGTTTTTCACTTTCTTTGCGAGTGTCCGGCCTTGAACCTCTCGAGACTCAAATTCTTGGGCAGCAATTTACTAGACGATCTATCAGAGCTATCAGAAATTGGTCTAGGTGGCCTGATTAGGTATCTCAATGCGATGAGTTGGATTTAGTACCTACAACCGGATCCGAGATCTGGGTTCGAACCTACATGGATTGGCACTGACGAGTGTAGTGGTCTGTCAAAACGGAATCTTATTGATTCTACTTGATTGCTTGCGTGCAGTAGGCAGCTACGTATACCAACCAACCAATCAATATATACCACATTACTCGCCTATACCAAATTACCCGAACTTACTGGAATCCAAAATCACGTTTTTTGAGTTACAAATCTCTTGCAGCAAAGGCTCACTATGACATAACTAAAGTCCCTTTAAGCAAACGATCTAAAATAAGAATTCTTGCAATTTTCTTTAATAGTATCATTCTTAATTAATGTTTTTCATTTATTTCCATTTCAGGTACGTTAAAACTGGTAAGATTGAAAACAGTATGTAAGTTTAGACACTAATTATTAACCATCATTTTACATTTGACCACACATAGAGAAATTGTAACGTTTTGGCATGATGGCGAAAACTTTTCTTACTTCCTGGAAATAAATAAGTTTGTGTTAATCAAGGTTTAGCGATTCTAAAGTCATGAAATGAATGATCCTATCCAGCTATAAGATATGTTGAGCACATTTTTCTACAAAATATTAATCGTCTAACTATTCGTTGTATACGTATTTTGTCCCTTTTCTTAAAAAAGGGACAAAAAACTGTCCTTAAGCGGAATGAAATGTTTTGAAATAATGTTTGTCATAGTATTTGACATAAAAGTGATGAACACATCTTATATTTTAAGCGTAAGGCTTACAACATGTTATATGCCCAGTACTAATTGTGAATAGGTACGAAATTAACCCTTAAAGTATGTTAAATTTTTAACGATTTCTGGCATTCAAGTTAAGTCTAGAACTTGGCTGTCTTTGAAGACTTATAGTAGAATTTTGTAGCATTGTAGAACATGTCTGCCCGTCATATCACCGGTGAAGGAGGGGCCCTTTCTTAAAGAGTTAGAGGAATAAAATGTCGTGGAATTTTACATGAAAGTGCTGAGCACTTATTATACCTTAAACGTAAGGCTTACAAGATTTCCTATGCCGAGTCACTATAACTACATATGTGTAAAATGGGGCCGAACTCCCCTTAAAATGAGCCCCTGATGTAAACTTTCAAAACGGCGATACACGTATATACTTTGTTGGTGCCCACTGCCAGAATCAGTTATTAGAACCACATTAGTTTTTGTGTTGTACAGTGTAATGTACAAATATTTTGTTCTAGTTTCTTATCATTGATATAAACCAAATATTTTAACCCTTTAATTACCATTTTTTTCATTTATTCATTCTATTATGAGAACCTAGCCTAGAGGTTAGATTTTCATAAATATTTTGTATGAAATTATAGCTCATCAATTAATATTTTTTCTATGGCTTGTAATTTTCTTTTGTGTTTTTATGCATACATATTGATATTTTAATATGTATTCAGGGTAATAAAAGGTTTAAAATTAGGTTTTTAGACTACAAAAAATATTTAAAATATTCTAGACTATCAGCTTTTTACACAAAATAGGTCAAACTTATTTGTAAGACTTTAGAACATAACAACAATAACCAGTTTAGAGAAAATAAATAAAAATACAAATTAATGCCTTAATTCACAAAAAAAATTTTGATTAATAAGAGACTTATTGAACAAATTTTTGTATGAAAATTTGTTTTATTAGTCTGTTATAACTCAGAAAAATTTTTTGTGAATTAAGGCATAAAAATACAACTATAATATAAATAATAATACAAGAAATAAAACACAAAAAAATCAGGAAAAAACACGGCGTCATTAGCACATTAATAAACACATTAATTAAATTTGTCCATACATAAATTATTATAGTTATTAATGTTAAATATTATTGTTTTATTTAATTGTTTTCTCAATTTGTCACACCGTCATCATGACAATCGTAGTCGCACAAATATGGCCAAAAGTGTTAAAATTTTAACCAAATATATACGTTTGATGAATAAATATTACTAATAACAAAAAAAAATGACAATAAAATCGAAGTCATGAAAAATAAATAAATAAAAAAAATTTTATTATTTACTCCGTATTTGAATTTTTCATCAATAACTGCTGCTCTTCGAAGCACATGTGTGAATATAAATGAAAATTACGTTTTCAATTTAAATAATTTTCTACTCGTATAATTCACATTCTGCTGTAGTTAAAATATCTAAATTTAATTTATACACTATAAAAACTTGTTAATATATTAATTGAAGAAATAGTGTGAATGTTATTAAACGTTATCGATAGATGAAATGTATAAACAGATATAATAAACGATATTCATTATTTTCTATAATCGATAGTATGAAGTCATGAAAATAAATATCGTCGCTTTTTCATATGAACTGACAATATTGGCAGAGATAATACATTAACACTTGTGAGAATAATTATAGAGTTAAAGGGTGAGTGATGGGAGTCGATTTATACGGGCATTCCTCCATTAGTGAGAGTGATTTTTTAGAATAGAACATAACACCCGTCTTGAGAGCGAAACATTTTTAAGAAACGAACACCAAATTGCACTTTTTACATGAAAATGTCGCATTTTTTTTTTAAAGGAAACACAATTAGTTTACAAATATACTTACATTTTTCGATTTAGATTTTTTGCTATGCTTTTTTACATAACTTTGTTGTATTGACTTCGACTTATATCGGTGATTCTCATTTTAAGGTTACATTTTGTGTGTGTTCTTTTTTTTTTACCAATGTAACTAATAGAACTATGAGAAGGTAGGATTCATATTATAGTTTGCGCCTCATTCAATGGATCTTGAGATAAAATTATATTTTTAGATTTTTTTACATTTTTGTGTATTTTTGTGTAGCGTTGCATTTGCTTTCGCGGTTGTTCTGGGAATGATTTTTGGGGAAAAAAAATACCCCACAAAAAATTAGTATGGGGGTTGAAAGTACTATACATCTTCTCTCAAACTATTTTTTATTTAAGAAAGAAATTCTAAGGCATGTAAATATTGAACATTCAAAGAGAAATTTTTGGATGTACAAAAGGTTGAACTGACAGCTGTTTCGAGACTACCAAGTCTACTCATCAGAGCCCTTTACCTACACTACCAGTGACAGTAGCAACAACACTCAATTAACAGACTGTCGCCATCTCGCAGCGAGTTGCACCTATTAATAAACTTTCTAAATGTTCGAAACTTCACTAACTGTCTTTTCTTAGCATCTTCAAGCTTTTTGCATTTAGGTCTTACCAACGTAGCACTGGTAGTGTAGGTAAAGGGCTCTGATGAATAGACTTGCTAGTCTCGAAACAGTTGTCAGTTCAACCTTCCGTACATCCAACAAATTTTCTCTGAATGCTTAATATTTACACGCTTTAGAATTTCTTTCTTAAATAAAAAATAATTTGATCGAAAGATTAAATTAAAAATGAACTTAAGCCAATCTTGTTGTATATGTTGTAGATCGTATAAATGTTGTTGATAATTTCCTCATAAACATGTTTCTAAGCAAATGTTTATTTGGAAATTACAAACAACCTTTGTACGATCTACAACACATACAACAGGTTGTGAATTGGCCATATTGTATGTATATATAAGAAAAAAAGATAAAGGGATGACAAAAGAAACTATTTGCTTGCATTTGAATTAATAATGTTTGCTTAAACTCATTGTGAAACTTTACGTTTGTATGAAATTTATAAATTGAGTTAATAAAAATTGTGGTTAAGGCAGCTTATTTATTAGTTTTCTATTC
Organism: Panzeria rudis; assembly: GCA_956483635.1. Classification (NCBI taxonomy): domain Eukaryota; kingdom Metazoa; phylum Arthropoda; class Insecta; order Diptera; family Tachinidae; genus Panzeria; species Panzeria rudis. Next base: position 110,280,713 of record OY101450.1, on the reverse strand, counting down.
AAATTAAAAAAAAACAACAATTTCAAAATATAAAGCAAACCTTTCTCTTTCCTGATTTTAAGTCATTTGTCAAATTTCTGATGCTTTAAACAAAATTTGTAAGGTCATGACTATAGTAGTTTCATCCAAGCATTTGGCATTTTAAAATATTTTGCTTGTTGTCATACGATATGAAATATTATCGTCTTGCACTCAAACAATTTGTCTTTTTGCAATTTACTTAAATTTCAGCTCAACCAAAAAAGTATTAAAAAACACATGCGTAAGCAGTTAAATTTAACTGAAAAAACTCAGTAATAAAAAGAAATCAAATAAATAAGAAAAAAATTAACAGAAATAAATTTGCTTAAATCGAAAATTAATTTGCTAAACAAATAGCAAATGTCAGATAATATTAAATAAAGAAGAATCATAAAACAAGACATGAATTATTAAAAGTATCTAGATATAAAATGGTGACACACAAAAAATCAAATATACCAAACTCGAAAATAAAATTTATTTTCTTTTAAGCCACAAAAAAATCTCAAATCTTCAAGATATTTTGTATAAATGTTAAAACGCAGTTGTATTGAATGTACATTTTTTTATTATATGTCTTAAGATTGTGTATGTGGTTTGATACGTAATTACGGGTCTTGAGGCTATTATTACAACTTGGCTTTAGTTAAAGTTGGGATTTTATCAGATGGATAAATAGTTTGGCTTTATTACAACTTTACTTTAACCTAAAATTGAGCGATAAGTTATATGCAAGATCATTCTACCTTTCTAATTCTCATTCTAAACGTACATTTTGTGTTCTTTATTTTAGTTTATAAATGTAACTAATATGTATATACACACTAAAACATTACTTTAAATTTACGATCATATATTGTCTAAATTTGTGTTGGAAATTTCTCGTTGTCTAAAATTACATCGATTTTGTAGTTATTTTATTACAGAAAAAACCTTTCAAATTAAACATATTTAGTCCAAGTGGAAAAAATGTAAGATAAAGTATAATACGGCTATGGCTGAATGGTAGATACGTCAGAATATCAGTCAGGAGGTTGCGGTTCAAACCTGCACGCAGCCAATCTCTTTTTTAGTAAAAATATTTTGTTCAAAAATAATGCGTGTGTAATTTTAGGCCGATAATAATCTGTAAAGTGTTTCCGACTATTATCGACCTAATTTTCAACAAAAGGGTTTTAGAGTGTATATAGGTAGATAGGATTTTTATTATAGTTTCCGCCTCATTCAATGGTTCCTGAAATAATATTATATTTTTCGATTTTTTAACATTTGTGTGTCTTGAGCGTTACATTTGCTTTTGCAGTTGTTCCAGGAATGATTTCTGAAAAAAACACAACACAAAAAATGGGTATAGGGTTTCAAAGCACTATACATATACTCTCTAAAAACAAAAAAAATTATAATAATCGCAGGACAAAATTAAAAGTTATGACCACTTTTTCAATTTTGACTTGGGTTCATATGAAAAAATAAAAAGTTTGTACGTTTTAAAATAATTCTTTACAAACATTTATACATAAAAAGTAGGTTAACTCTTCTTTCATATAAAATTTATTTTAATAAAATCGACCAACAATGTCAAAAGTTATGTCAATTTCAATTAATTTTGTAGCAAAATACGACCTACCTAATACATTCTTCAAAAATATAACAAACCACAATGCACAGTGTAAGACTTAGCTAATCTAGGAAGACAAAATTAATATATCTGTAAATAATTGAGCTAGAGCTTTGAATTTTCGTACAAGGCATATCTGGACCAACGTACAAAATTTTCTTGAAATTTTCCAGATACAGAAAATTAGTAATTACTTTGTATGGGAGGTACACTTCTCCCCACCTATACCGCCAAGATTTTGTTGCATTTTATTTTAATAGTGACCCATATAAAATTAAAAGTGTTTACTAATGTAGTTGTGCAGATATAGGGAAAATAAAAAATTATTTGTATTAACCACGAAAATTAAAGAAATTAATTAGCTTATTTTCATTTCCCGATCGTAAACAAAACAATTCCAAAATTTTAACTCGATCGGTCTTGCCATTTGGCATCCTATAAGGAACAAACAAACAAGGGTGATGTTGGCTGAGTAGTTAGCGCGTTTGATTACAAACCCTGAGGTCTTGAGTTCAAGTCTAGTTTAAGGCAAGTCAACAACATTATGCATTTTTCTCATGTCCATTGGTGTGTTATTGTGTTGGTTGTTGTTGGACTGTTAAAGTGATGAAGGCATAGCACTGAGCACTTTGGCAGTACCGGGAGCGGTATTGTAGCAGAACCGTCCGCGAATTAAAAGAACTAATAAAATGGCTACACAGCTTAAACAACTCAATCCCTCTACTTAACACCAGAGGGGCTTACAGGACTGCTCTACAAAAAAGGCGCAATAGCAGGGTTGCAAATGAATTAAGCTTTCTATCTCTCTCCCACTTCACCACCTGTTCTCTCTCAAGTATCCCTTTCCCAAAGAAAGTAATACATTCTAATGAAGTGGTAGGCATTAATTGCCTGATTGTGTTACTTCTCTTAAAAAAACACAGATTTATTTTTATATGTATGGATTTGACTGGGCTATAATGCAAATTCAGCAATTAACATGAGTAATGAAGCATACCAAGTATAAGTAACGTTCAATACAAAAACGTTATGTATAAATTTACTGCCGTTTTTTTTTCAAAAAAAAATTATAGTTTCGCAATGCGGAACAGAGACAGCACTCAATCTAAAAAACTTATTTATTATAGACAGTCTTACAAGTGCCTATCAAAATTTTCGGCGGTAAAAAGTACTGAGATCAAAATAAGATCCAAGTTATGGATAGGTACAATACCATCTCATTTCTAGGCATCCTGCTAGCTTGGCAGCATTTTTCCCATAATTCTTTTCCATATTAGAAAGTTAAAAAATAATATTGCCCAGCTAACAGGATGCCTAGATATGAGATGGTATTGTACCTATCAAGCCCCCCGGGGAGCTCGGGTGATTCATCTTGGTGATAACGATAGCCTTGATGTTGTGCTTTTTGGGGATAGGGTAATTGGTTTTTGATGACATTACCTTTGGGCAATTACCCCTAAAACTTATGTGTCACTACCCACCCAATCTCTGGCAACAGAGCAACGGGCGTGCATATATTTATTTAAGGAAGTATGCTTGCCTACGGTAGTCAGTAAGGAGGTGAACAGGCAACTATGGTTTACCCCAAGACCAAAGTCGATAGAAAGTTAACCTCTAGGGGTTTTCTTTTGATGCATGAACTGGTACCACGGGAACCAGTTGCCCCACAGATGACCTGCCTTCCTGAGGGTTAAAGAGATGATGCTCGCCGTATAAGCGACATCGTCTGGGATGATATCGCTGGCGGACTTCGTCTCACCCCCAATACGAAGGATGATTCTGTGGCTGGTTGTTGCTGAGGTCTCCTTCGGGAGCTCACGTGGTGGCTGTGGTTGCTACCAAAATCGCTGGGAGAGCTGTTGGTTAAAAGACTGATGCTTGCCCAGTGCTAGTGGCTGGTGGACTTCGGTCCACCAACAGAAAACCGCTTTGTGATGTTGCTAAACCAACAGACGCTGCATCGGTAGTGCTTTGTGCGCGGGTGGAAGGTACACATTGTTGTAGATACCTGGCTTGCTTCTGTTTCCTCGGAAACCTTGTGTGCATCGCGTTAAGCTGCTGATGTAGCAGAGATTAGATAGCTCAAACACTCGAACAAGGTGTTTATGCATGGAGGAGTAGACCATGCATGAGAAGTTGCTACCTGTGTGCACCTTGCAAGTCACACAAGTGTGCCTTCGGGATAACTGGGGCGTGATGGTGAAGAACTTGGTTGTTATTTCTATCTCAGTACTTTTACGGCCGAACTTGGCCTCACTTTGACATTTATGTTTTTGTGCGGATCTACGAGTAACTTCTTTTTTTCTAAGTTTTTATTTGGTACCACAGCTATCACTATAATTTCCCATAATTTCTTATATGCCCCTTTATAGTGCACTTTGTATGCGACACCCCTTCCCGTTACGTGAGGGTAACCCTAAAGCCTCTGCGTAAAAAGATCTCGTTTATTTTATTTTGTTGATTACTTACTTAATAAGCTTTACTTGTATACCACATTTCAGCTTTCTATAGTAGAAATCCCCATAAAAATAAGGGGCACCTTAGTTCTGTAGATCTTTAATATCCCCTAGTCCCGCTAGACGAAAGGTGTAAATTTGCAGATTTTTCTTAGTACTTTAAAGCTGGATTTTTGAGATCTCAGTTAAACTAGGTTTAGTTAATCTGAAAATAGATTTGTGCCGCCATTGCCAAGTTTGTATACAAAATTTTTACGGAACAGCTTAATTTTGCTTAAAATGTTGGTCTTTAATGAAATAATAAAAAAATTACATTTCGCCGGAAAAATCAGAGTTTCAGACTACGTTAAACTAAGTTTAATCTTAATCCGCATCTCAAAATCCGAGCCTAAGTACGTTAAGTCACGCTTAAAATGATTGCATTCTTGTGCTTATGCGTAATTAGATACAAAATATTTTACTATAATTTCAAGAGACACACAAAAGGTATTTCACATTAGAATCGCCCATATAATAAAACAAATTTCTATGAAATCATATCAAACTGTATTCTTTATAAAAATTCATATTAAAATAATATGCTCTGCAAAAATTTACATTTTTAATTTTGCAAAGCCGTTGTATATGTATTTTATTCACCTTAACCCTGAAATATATCAATGAAGCTTGACATATTTGTATAATTTAATTTATTAATTGGGAATAAAAACAATGAAATTATATTATACGCGTACATATGTTTTCCATATGGTAATTGCAATTATAAAAAATACAAAAAAATATCCATTTAAATATAATAAATATTTAATTGATTTACAACAAACTGAGAATAATTTCACATTATTTAATTGGCAGCACTTGAATGGAAAGAATTGCAAAACTTTGTGTTTATATTGAATGTTAAAAGTTTGATTAGTAATTAATTGCGGAAAATGTTAACAAATAATTTCCGGAGAAACCCACACATAAAGAACAGTGAAGTGGAATGGCAATAACATTGAATATCAGATATTGATTTAGATCACTGTGAACAAAATCATCGTAATATCATAGCAAAACAAAGAAATTACTAGATTAATAAGCAGTAAAAACTGACGAAAGCTCAGTCAACTACAAAAGCTTTCAAAAGAAAACAATAAAGAAAAGTTAAATCATATCGATGATCATACGTTGACAACACGTAACTGATTTTTCTTACTATTTTTCACGTAGCTGATTTTTCTTACCTTTTTTTCACAAAACGAAGAAAACATTATATAAATCCATAAAAAAAACGTTCTTATTCTCAAAATAAGATAAACGGAAATTAGTTAAGAGTATCTACTAAATAATTTGCAGCTATTTTATTTCAGTCACATGTTGTCAACGTATAGCCATCGATATGTTACATAGAAGCATTAAAAGAAGATATACCATTTAAAATGATTTTTGTAGGCGAAACCTATTGCTTTTAGGCAGCTCATCTCGAACAAAAAATATATTTATTTATTTATTTACTAAATGTTACAAATACAATTACAAATTATATTATAACTTAATTTAAACGATAATAGTAACAAAGACCTTCACTCGTTGTAGTGAAACATACCAGAGACTATGGTGGGAATCGAACCCATAACCTCCATACTGATAGGCTAGCAAACTATCCACTAGCCTACCGATGCACAAAAAATATATATATATTCGTGAGCATCAATAAGTGATTCCGCTTTCAAAATAGCTTCTAGACAAGCAATAGTTTTTGCTGGGATTTATTAATTAAATAAGTTTTTTCTCTTTTCTAATTAATTATTCTATCTTAGTTATATGTATCTTAAATCGGGGGAAAAATTACTATTAAAGTCTAGCCAGAACCGGACTAAAAATGAAGTGTACTCGACCAATGCACAATGGTTCTCCTATTGCAAAAAAATTGGTAAAAAAAATCTGTATCTTTGAAACTTGCGGTCCTATTACAAAATGATGTATATAAAAATCTGGGCATAAGCTTTAAGACAATTAAACTTTTGATCACACTGTTGAAAGACACGGTGCGCTACATCGTATCAAAATTGACTACACTCTAAAACACTTTTGTTGAAAATTACGTCGATAATAGTCGGCAACACTTTACCTATTATTATCGACCTAAAATTACACACGCATTATTTTTCAACAAAATGTTTTTACTAAAAAAAGCGATTGGCTGCATGCAGGTTTGAACCGCGACCTCCTGACTGATAGTCTAACGTATCTACCATTCAGCCATAGCCGTATTATTTTTTATGTTACATTTTTTCCACTTGGACCAAATATGTTTAATTTGAAAGATATTTTCTTTTATAAAATAACTACAAAATCGATGTAGTTTTAGACAAGGAGAAATTTTCAATACAAATTTAGACAATATATGATCGTAAATTTGAAGTAATGTTTTAGAGTGTATATCGACAATCAAAAACTTTGCTGGTCTCATAACTTTTTCAAATATTTTCCGATTTTAATGAATTTTCATTTCCTGCAAAGGTAATAAGTTGATGACGAATTCGCAGTTTATCTCATTAAGATATCTTAGACAATTTCAAAGATATTTGGTCTTGAATTTTTAAATGTCTCTTTTTAGCCTCGACTTTATTTTGTACTAGCTAAAACCCGTGTGCTTTGCTACACAATATCTCCTTTGCAATGAAAAGAAAAAGAACACTTTTCTGTTTAATTCTTTTTTTAGTTTTGTCTATTTAAAATTAATTATTTTAAACTTTTACGCTAATAGAAGAAAATCTTACCTGTAATACGCTGTAAACAAATCAGCAAGATCGGTATGTATTAGTTTTGAAAATATTTCAAAATAAACATTTGCTCCATATAAGAGGAACCATATCCACTTATTCAATTCTGAAATGTTTTCCAGAGACAATCCACAATATCCCTACAAAATTTTAAGCTTTTCCCTATATTAGTTTTCAAGATATCTCAAATAAATATTTTTGGAAGCTGCCACAACCACATGTCCCATTCGGACTTTTTTGTAGAACAATGCGCATTATAAAACCCTTACTCAGACAAAATTTCCAGTATTTGCTGCTTTAGCTCCAAAGATATTCCAAAAAAAAAATTATTTTACTCTACTTGTCCACTCCTTAATGCTATCTCTTTAAAACTATTATGAAAATAGTAACCGCGCAAAATGTCCAGTCCTTAGCTGCATTAGTTTCATAAATATCCTGAAAAATTTTTTTATTTATATGGGAAGGGCCACGCCCACTTAAAATATTAAAAAATATGTAGCCTATTGTTCCTTCCAACCCCACATTAGTCCCCACAGTTCGCTTATATTATTAAAATTACTCTAATATTAACTCCCGGCAGAAGGGCCTAGCTATGCCAAAGTATACAATTTTGTAATCGGATTGCAAGTTTCAAAGATACAGATTTATTAGAAATTTTTGAGGGATTTTATAAGCTTAATTTGTACGACAGGACCGATTTTTTAACCGACTTCAAAAAAGAAGGAGACAGTTTATCAATTCGTCGCGTACATACATTTTTTTGTATGGATGTTCCCTCAAAACTCCGCCGTTTATAAACAGATTCCAGATTTTTTTCTTTATTTAATAGAATGTACTTCCATATTGGTCCCGTTGAAAAGTCGGCGGGGTCACGCCCGTACGAAGTAAATACACATGCCTTTTCATCTACTTCTAGTCAACCGATTCCTATGAAACTTTGCACACACATTAAGCTTATCTATGATTAAAAAAGTGGGAAAAGTAAATATCCCATTTAACGACTTCTACTAAACCGATTCTTGAGAAACTTTACATACACATTTAGTTATTGTTACAATACAACATTATGCTGAAAAAGTGGGCAGTGGCACGGCACGTCCATGAAAAGTAAATATTCATTTATAGTACTTCTACTTAACCGGTATAGAAACGCGCATTACAAATTAGCCTACTTAACTTTATATTTTTTATATTATTTTCATGCAAATTTTAAGAATAATAAAAAAATAAATGCAGTAAAGTGCGACTTTGGCTCGCACGCGGAGGGTTCCTTACGAACACACATATATCCCCTTTCGTTCTTGCCCTTTTTTCATTTTGGGAGTTTTTTCGTTTAATTTGTTTTTTTTATTTTCTAAGTTTTTTTTCGTTGTTTTGGCGATTTTTTTTTCTTTTTTATTTTGGCGCTTTTTCATTTTGGTGATTTTTTTCTTTTTTTGCATATTTTTTTCTTTTTTTTTGTTTTAACGTTTTTTTTTTATTTATTTATTTTTTTTTGCTTTTTGAAGATTTTTTTAGTTTTCTACGTTTTTTCAGTTTTGGCGCTTTTTCGGTTTTGGGGATTCTTTTCGGTTTTTTGTGATTTTTTTAGTTTTACATTTTTTAGGTTTTGTAGATTTTTTTAGTTTTGGTGTTTTTTTTTTTTGTTTTGGCGCTTCTTTTCGTCTTATTGTTTTTTTCAATTTTTGGAGGTTTTTTTTTTCGTTTTTTGACGATATTTTTAGTTTTAGCGATTTTTTTTTTTTTGTTTCAGTGCTTTTTTCGCTCGGATGACTTCTATCGGTTTTTGGCGTTTTCTTTTTTTTTTGCGATGTTTTTAGTTTTGGTAATTTTTTGCGTTTTAGCGATTTTTGTTATTTTGGTGGTTTTTTAAGCTCTTTTTTCATTTTTCGTTTTTCCATTTTTTTAATTTTGGAATTTTTTAGTTTTAGCGTTTCTTTTTTAAATTTCAGAACTTCGCCTCTTACTGTTTCCAAGATACAGCAAGTTGTCTAAATATCATAGTCAAAATTACATTAAGTGATAGAACACCCTTTAATTTTTATTGTTTTAAATATAAGTGTTAATTGGTGTAGTACAATTAACACTACCTTTGAAATTTTAAAGTGTCTATATATCTAAGTGTCTTTATATTACATTAGTATTGCAATATGTTTCTTTGCTCGCTTTAGAATACCCCTTAATTTTTAACTGTCATATATTTGTTGTCAAAGTTTTACATATTCTGTGAAAATGTCAAATCCGTAGCTCTTACTGTTCCCGAGAAAACAGTTTGTGATAGACAGACGGACAGAAAGATGGACAGCGTAGCGAAAACAATAGGGGTCCTTTACACTTTTGGGTACGGAAACCTAAAAACAGAAATTGAGGGGACATATAAAACCAGTACGGTAGCATGATTTTTAACGAAAATGTCACAATCCTTATTCTTGTCAGGTAGTCAAAACTACCTTCTATTTAGTATAGCATGCTTTTTACCAATCTTAATATATTTTTTTCATTCTCATTTCAGGTAAGTTTGAAATTAAAAGCAGAGTATGTAAGTACATATTTATAATAAAATCTAGATAATTTTTCTCAGGAGGGTTCAGATTAGGGACTGGTGCCATGAATCAAGCATGATCCCGTATGATCGTAACTTTTTATTTGAATACATGGACGTGAACATATGTAAAAAAGTTCAGAGTGAGTTAGCGTGAGTAAAATTTTAGCGTGATTGTTCTGTGACTATTATATCCTGAAATATAATCTGAAATTTCCTAAAGGCAATTCAAAAATACATATAAAAATTCTACATTATTGGCTACTATTCTTTTAAAAGCGGTTTTGTTAAGCTTGAATTATAATAACCAAAAAAAATGTATTTCTTAATAAAAATAATTTGAATTAAAAATTTTTACCTATAATCCTCCACCTGAATCGCATCAGGTTGCTAACAGTTAAATCAAAGCAGTTTTTAATTTGGTTTCATTTTTGTTTTTTTTTTTCTTATTAATTATTGAATGGGTTTCGCGACTTTCTTTTTATATCATTTTAAAAATTTTTTACAAGAATCTCTTTAAAAGCGACTAAAATTGCGCAATCATCAAAAAATTTCAAAATTCAAAACAATGGAGTTGTTTAACCAGACAAACAAACTGCAATAAGACACCTACTTAGTGATATGAATGCACACATACATTTTTTTTAGCAATGTGCCATATTTGTAAGATAAATTTCGTTGTGAATGTCTTACTCATGTCGTTCGTTAGTGCCAAGTCCAATAACATTTGCTAAGCAATATGTATACTTGTATTGTTTTATCAAAATTAAAAATAAATGATTAGTTAAATTGCTTGCTTAAAATAAAAAAATTTAAATGTTTCATTTAAGAATACACTTCCTGCAGCACGTAAGCTTTAGTCCAATCCAGTTAAGACCACTGCTCTATTGCTTAAAGGGGCCCATACACTACGCCAGTATGCACGCGCAATCACGTGTTGGCACCAGTGGTTTGGTCGTGTATGGGCATTTGGTGGATTGTACGCTTTACTGTAGCGATGTCAAGCTGAGTTTGATATTTTGCTGCTTAAGCAAAGCATGCATTACTCCAGTATACTGGCACAAACAAGTGATGTTGACTCGTGCTCGAAACACATACCATACAAGAATACTTGTGCAATATTCATTTCTTTAAAAATTCAGTACGGTTAAGTTGTTGTACCTAGTGGGCACCGCATTTATTTTGAAAATAAAAATTAAGGAAAACGCGTGTTTTTCTTTTATTAAAAAATTATTAGGAATGTTTTGTTTTATTTCAGAAAAACTTTACAGTATATATTTTGTTCCTTTTTTCTTAATTTATGAGTAATTTATTCAAATAAATGTGTTTTATCCCAATGTTTACTCTTTGACAACTTTTCTCAACTGAGCTAATTTCACCAACAAAATACCACAAACTGGTACCATCAGCAATATATCAAACTCTGTTTGACATCGCTGCAGCGTAGAAAATGCAACCCTTTAAGGGCAATTTTATTTCAAGTTTTTTAGTAGTTTTCGTAATGAAATTGAACAACCTCTTCCCAAGTAGTGATAAAATCGGTGGAGCGGTGTCTTCAAAAAACCAAAATTTTAGAGAAAAAACTTTAAAAAAATTATTTATAGAATTTTAAATATCGGCTGTTTTTTTTAGTTAGGGGACCGTAACACATCAAAAAAATATAATAGCATTCCTTGGCATTTTTCTTGTTGCATACGCAGTAAAAAATAAGTTTCGTTTTTGATAACAAAAATCCCGGTATTCAATAATTTTTCTTTAATTTCCTTTGATAAAGAATTCCGCTATATTGATAAGAAAATTATTTCGAAATGACAAAAAATGTAAATTAAAAAATTGTTTGACAAGCCTTGGATACGAACCCAGGCTTCCCAGACATAACCGGCATGGGAGAGAAATACATACAACGAAATATTTTATTAATTTAATGACAAATATTATTGAAATTAATTTTTTTTCAATAACATGGTATTATTGAAGATAATTCTTGTCTTTTTTTCTGTGTAGTGATAATATTCATTCAAGCAAGTGGTCGAAAAGTGTGGTAGTTATTCTAGGAACATTCGAACACTCTTTGCAGTTTGTCAAGCTGTATTGATGTCCTCCAAGTGCTCATTTGCTCCTGGTTTATGGGCATAGACATGCAACTGTATATATCGCCAGGGAAAATAATGGCTTGGAATTAGAGGAATGAGAAGGATAGTTAACAGCTCCGTTTTTTTAAAAACTTGAAAGCCACGAATGCCAAAACAAAAGAGAATATTCAAATCGGTATTGTGCCTCAAAAAAATCCACAGTAACTACATTACACACAAAAAAAATTTACAAGAATTATGTATGATCAATAACACCATGTTATTGAAAAAATATGAATTTCAATAAAATTTTTCATCAACTTAATACAATATTTCGTTGTATGTATTATTCCTCATGCCGGTTATTTCTTTTCTTTTCATATATAAGTACTTAAAATAAGTTTTATCTCATAAAAATATAAATGGGATATGGCTCGGCTGTAGAGAGCACGGTTTACGTCCGGGAAAGTCTTGTTCGTATCCCAGCCATGTCAACGTTTTTTTTAATATATATATGTATATATATTTTTTTGAATAATTTTGTTATCAATATAGCGGAATGTTTTATCACAGGAAATTTGAAAACAAAAATTATTGAATACCTGGATTTTTGTTATCATAAACGAAACTTATTTGTTTGTGTGTTATGATGTAGTTTATGAGGTTAATAAAACTAAAACCTAAAATATTTAATACTTTTTTATGTATTCAAGTCATATAAAAAAAATATCACCACTTTATATTGATTTGTTAGTAAAACTATTAAATTTCAAACTTTTTCAACACCGCTTCTCATTAAGTATTTAAAAATACTCGTATGCTACGAAGAGAAATAAAATCTAAAATTTCATTAACTGATTAAAACAAAAAAAAAAGAAAAACATTTCAATAAATTAAATTTAACACTTTTATATCAAATATATAAACAGATACTTTCATTTAAATAAAGTCAATAAACTTTAAATAAACCATTAATTTATTGAAAGATAACCTTTTCTTTATATTTATTTGGATATTTAAGTACAACTGCCCACTTTAGTTTAAAGTATTTCAACTAAAAATACTTTTGCTTTATTAAAAGCAGATACTTTTAAAAAGATGATTAAAAAAATAATCACATAAACCTGAAATACAAAACGCTGTTTAATACATTTCAAAACCATGAACCAACCAACCACTAACAACAACAAAATTAATAAATGTTTTATGATTGTTTATGACACAATATTTTAGTAAATAGATTCCCCTAATAGTACCAGATAAAGTGTGAGTTTTACACAAAATGTTCTTTACAATCTTGAAACTTAATTCTGAAACATATGTTTGTGTTCTTGTGACTAAACACAAATCTTTGAAAATAACTACCTGCTGTTAAAAAAATATTTCTAGTTTTGTTTTCAGTTTGGTTACATCTGTTTTTAGTTTTCTTCTCTTCTTTTTTTTTCGTATTGAGTGTGAAATGAGTGCACTTCCTGTTGAACAGGAACTTAACATTAAACTCTTCTTAACTACCAACAACATTCATACACACTTACAAAACTCAAAGAATCCTTGAGAGTTTCTTTATTTATTTTTTTTTATTCTGGCAAAGTTGCTTTGAACTCTATTTCGGTACTATTTCTAATTGCCTTTGATTTTTTTTGGGAATTCCTCTAGAGTTTGTAAATGAATAAGAATGTGTTGTGTTAAAATTTTAATCCTCTGTCAAGGTGAAACTACCTGAATAAGATATTTCATAATAAATTTTAAAGCAAAAATGTTTGAGCTATGAGAGCTAATGAACATATTTGATCACTTAAATGTAAAGTATTGCTTTGATTAAGGTATATTCTTAATACAGCATAGTTATACATATAGCGAATTTCGTCCAATTACACTGTACAACACAATTTAATTATAAACTGAAAAAAAAACAATAAGTATGCAAATCTTAAATCTAAAAATTGTTAATGACAATTCCAGCCAATGCTAGACAAAATAATAAGTTCAAGTGTTGCTTCTTTGGTTGTCTTCAGTCTCCCGTGTTCGGCTGAGAGTAAGAGATTCTCTTCTTCTCACCCGAGTGTGGCCTTGATTGATAGGTTATATTCAAAACATATTGATATTTTTTGTCTCATCAGTTTTACTAGGTTTTAATTGGATAAAAATGGTTAGAATCTTTACTGTAGGCAACATACTTACTTTGCAAAAGGTTAGATTAGGTTGTACAGGTTGCCAGCTTAAAGATTTAAAAACCAGCCCACTTGGGTCCTTATAGGTCGCGTTGTGTTACCTGAAGCGTGAACGTGAAGATAAGTAGAACCCCCTTTCTACGTTTCCCTATTCGGATCAGTGTTGAACCAACCCGACGATCGAATGAAAGAATTTATCCGTATAATGTCGCAGTTTGATAGGGCTGCTAGATCCTGAAGCAGCGGGCTGCCCAGTGAAACCACCCTTTGCTCAGAGAGAGCGGGGCATATACAGAGGAGGTGCTTTACATTTTCTTCCTCCTCCTCATTATGACAACCTCTACAGAAATCATTATACGGTAGATTTAATCTCCTAGCATGCACACCAATAAAACAGTATCCTGTAATTACCGCCACAAGTGTGCGTATTTGCCCACGAGGGTTCCCCTCCAGGATTGCAGATCTACTACAATCGTATTGGGGCCATATTAACCTGGAAGTCGAGCAGGTGACCTCGTTTGACCATCTGGTCTGCGCGATCCCAAAAAGTTCCTGCTGAATATGAGATTTTCAGCAGTTTAGCGGCACGCCAACCGTTTGCTCCGTGTCTCGAGTGTGCATTCGAGCCCCGGATTTGGCTAGTTCGTCCGCAGCAATATTTCCGGGCACATTGCTGTGCCCTGGGACCCAGAGTATCTCTAGGGTTGAATGTCTCTCTAACTCGTTTACACAGAAAAAAATAGACAAGAATTATATTCAATAAAACCATATTATTAAAAAAAAAATATGAATTTCAATAACATTTATCTTTAACATAATAAAATATTTCGTTCTAAGTATTTCTTTTCCATGCCGGTTATTTCTTTTCTTTTTATACATAAGTACTTAAAACAAGTTGTATCCCATAAAAAAATAAATGGGATATGGCTCAGCTAGAGAGTGTATGCTTTACGTCCGGAACGCCCGGGTTCGTATTCCAGCCATGTCAACATTTTTTTTATTTTATATATATATTTTTATTTTGAAATAATTTTGTTATCAATATAGGGGAATTCTTTATCACAGGAAATTTGAAAAAAAAATTATTGAATACCGGGATTTTTGTTATCAAAAACGAAACTTATTTTTTTCTGTGTAGAGACATCCGGCATTCATACACCAAAATGGATGTCGTGTAAACGCCCGATAGAGACTTGATCGCAGCTTTGCTGTCCGTACAAATTTGGATATCCTCGTTGTATATCCTATAGTATCTCATCCAGTTAGCTGCTCTTTTTATGGCTTATATTTCGGCCTACAGTACGCTACATTTATCCTGTAGCTTAAACTTTATTCTCTGTTGATAACGAGGAATAAAGACGCCGCCACCCACTCGAAAGTCTGATTTAGATTCGTCCGTGTATATCTCCAGCATCCCCCCCTGACTAGGGGAGGACGTGCCCGAGATCATCACGGCAAATCGTTTATGTGACAGAGGAATAGGGAAGCAGTAATCAATGTTTTCCGGCAGACCGTTTAGGAGTTCCAAAATGTTGGCGTGTCCCTTGGGTGCCTTTTTTCGTGCACCTGCTGACTCAAGCCTGATCGCAGAGTTCATGAGATCAGCTGGCAGCCAATGCATCATTGTGAAGAGAACATTTGATGGAGTGGTGCGTGGAGCGCCTGTAATCATCAAAGCTGATGTACACAGGATCCTTTCTATGATCCGACTGTAGGTGATCTTATCTGATGCAGTCCACTATACTTGCGCGCCATATATGAGTATGGGCTTTATTACCATGTTGAAGATCCATTTTGAGTTCTTAGGATTTATTCCCCAGTTCCTCCCAATGTCCCTTCTGCATGTATATATGGCCACCGCGGCCTTATTTGCCCTTGACTGGACATTACGGTGCCATGACATACTTTGCAAAAAGTACATCAACTTATATGAAAGAAAATTTTGATTTTGTATTTATTTTTTCTACCGACAAAATAATAGCGCAATTCACAGTCTTGTGCAAAAGGTGTTGCATCATAGCATTTGCAAAATGGAGTAGTATATTGATACTCACCACTTAACAATTGTTAGTGGTGAGTATCAGTATACTATAGCCCAATTCGCAATCTTGTCCAAATGTTCTTGCATCGTAGCATTTACAAAATGGTATTACATATTTATACTCACCATTTTGCATTACTGTACCATTTTGTAAATGCTAGAATGCAAGACTATTTGCACAAGATTGTGAATTCGGCTTATATCATTTTGCAAATGGTACGATGCAACACCATTTGCACAAGATTGTTAATTTGGCCAATATCTGACTCGCATTGCATACATTTGTGTCTCAGCTTTAAGATGTAGTTTTAGGCAATGCTCTATTTACAAAAACAGAAAACAAATGCAAAAATAAATAGTTGTAAATAAAAGTAAACATATCAGTTTCGTTTCTCATTCTTACAAAATAGAGAAAATTTAAAAGAAAAGAATTTGTTTTTGTATTTCAAAAGTATGTCCACAAGTTTTTTGTCATTCGTGACTTTTCCTTTTAATATTAAAGATTATTATCAAATAAATGAATAAAATTGTGAGTCGTATAAATTATTTAAAACTCTAACAGTTTCCATGATGTAATCTTAGTGTACAATTTCTCACAATTAGCCAATCATGTTGAACTGCTTGCAATTTCATTTGGTCCAGCTTTGTATCTAATATGTGTTTCTTCCATGACGATAAATTTAATTACCTAAGTATTTAACCTCAAAGTGCAGCGGTATGATATGGTTATTGATATTACTCGGCGGTCATGGTTCCCTGCGCAATGTAGAGTAAGTTCGGGTAATGTGTGGTATAGGAAGGTAATGTGGTATATCTGCTTTTCTCTAAAACTAAGAGCATAGGAATAACGGTATCAATTTCAATAGTTTGATGCTCTGAAAAAGTTAAGAGTACGTTGGTTTACGTGGCTGCCTGCTTGCTACGTACAAGCATTCAAGTAGAATCAATAAGATTCCGTTTCGACATATGTAAGTGTGTGTTAGTGTATTAGATTTGGGCATGTCATGAAAATAGTCAATTGTAAAAAATATGCGTAGTCGACTTTTTTGTGATCTGGAAATTTTTTTTTCGAGAAACAAATGTTTTACCTTCATTATTTTAATCTTAAAGTCAAAGCTGACTATTTTATTTGTGTATATTTTTAATTCAATAATTATTTGAACAAGCCGCGTGCTCGGCTAATGCTAAAGGCGACTGAAGTATAAAAACTGTTTCTTGCACCACTAATCTCAGTGTACATACGAACTATTTTTACCCACCGGTGGCATCGCTTCTTGTTTTTTTCAATAACTGCAAGCTCCCAGACATTAAGTGGGCCCGTTTTTATGTTAAATAAATTCAAGTGATTTTTACATTTTAAATCCTCTTACTATTTATATGTCATTTGCAGTCATAACACATTATCCACCCTTCAATTGACGTCATAACATATAACTAAAGACGATAAAACAGTAAATGATACTTTTTTTCTATTTGCATTTCGAAAGCCTTTCAATCAATAACCGCAACATTATTTTAATTTCCACACGTATTTACTGATTGCAAAAACATTTCCATGTAAATTTCATTTATTTGAAGGCGTTTTATTCTTCTTTTTATTATTTCTGTCAAAATATACAATAAAATATTAAATTTACTGAACATTCTCATGCACATACATATTTGCATACATACATACTCCTATATGTATTTCCATTGTTTTAATTGAATTCATTGTAGCTTGTATCTATTTATCTTTCAGTTTTTAATGTCATGATTAAAATATCTTATCACATATATTTTTCATATTGTGGTGAAATACTGCACGTAAACGAACTATTATTAAATAATAAATTCGACTATTTTAATTTATTTAATTTAGTGGAGATTACGAAATGATATTAGAAATAAAAAAAATCTGAGCAAACTCTTTGGTTACCACACTCAAAATTATAATGTAGGTAAATTTAACCAATTTAAATTGTTAATTCACTGTTAACATAAATTGTTCTTGCAATTTTATGAATAAATAATTTTTATTAGTTAAACCTTTTAAAGTTGTAACTGAATTACTAATTTAAGTAAATCTTATAAATTTAAATTGTTAATTTACTGTTAATGGACATTTTTACAAAAAAAAAATTTTGTATTGGTTGAAATTACCACATTAAAATAATAACAACGGAAATAGTTATTTAAAAAATATACTGTAACTTAACTGCTAATGTAAAATGTTGTAGTAATCAATTTCAATAAACATTAACTTAATTGTGAATAAAATCAACATTTGTAGCGCGTTGACTACAAATCAGATGATCCAGGAGCAGCTCAATACAGATTCAGACGTGTAATCAAAATTAATACAGAAAGCTACCACATAACAGAAAGCTACCACATAACAGAAAGCTACCACATAACACATGAAATATTTTTTCCATGTGCTATTTGTAGCTCAACCAAAAATATTGTACTACTGAGTAATTCCATGTCAAATCGAAAGCAATTCGGATCAACTCGCTCCGATTTCAATGAAATTCACCACAGAGAGTGTATGCCGGAACAGATTTGATGTAAACAAATTTTAGACACTAAGGTCATTTGGTTTCCGAAATATGACGTCATGAAAATGATACAAATCGCCAAAATATGAGAAAAGTGTCTTTTCCAAGTCAACTAAAACTTCTAAACAATAAAAGTGAAAAAGTTTTACATGATGTTATTTTGCAGGTATAAATAAGGCTTTTGATATGATGTGCATTTAAATTTTTACCGCGAGAAGTTGAAAGGTCATATGTAGAGGTCCTGAGCTGAAAGGGCTATAACTCAAAAAACAGTTTTTTTTAAAATCTGAAAAAAATTTATGTTAGTTATATAACTCGTTCGTATAAACTCGGGAAGTTTCAAGGTGGTGCCGCTTCTAGTTTGGGAGTTATAGAGCAAAAGATGGTCCAAAGTTTGATTTAAGTTTATTAAATAATATAAACTGCCTTCCAATTTTTTATTTTTGGAATGTTAACATTTTTTATGTATTTTTTTAAAGCAAATAGATTGTGTTAAGCGCAGTAAAAATGTTTTCTTTTTCATTTGGGCCATTGCCGAGATCACGGTAAATTCGTGATTTACGATCTACACTTGTCTTTAAAGCGCCATCTAGAGTCAAACGGTGATTCGATTAAAATGGCTTGCATCTTGTTGGAAAGGCTGCTAAATTTCACTTCGAATAGTGGATTATTTGCTTTAATCGGATAAAAAATGGCTGGGCTGTAGCGGATAAAATTTAATATTTTAAATTTTTTATGATTTTCTCTAGATATTGCCATTTCGGAAGATGCTTTGTACCGAAAATAATAACACAACTCATATTTTAATAATTTAATGGCATAGTCAATTCGATTTCAAAAATAAAAGCTAAAAATGCTATAAAGAAAAAATTAAAACACTAGTATTCAAATTTAGTAAAAAATGTACTAGTAAAAAACAAAATTAAAAAAAATTAAATAAACAATTTGCTAACAAATTTAAATGCTTATGTTTCCGTTTTTTTTTTTCATTATATCACTTTTACTTTTTATCCCATTGCGGTCCATTATGACTTAAATTGTTTGAGATCGAATTGCAATAAAATTATAAAGCTATGGATTTTATTATAATTTGTGGTACAAAGCCTCTTCCGAAATGATAACAACTGGAAAAAAATCATTAAAAATTTCATAAAAGTTTAAGTATGATTAACTATAACTCAGTCATTTTTATCCGATCAAAGCAAATGATCCACTATTCGAATAGTAATTTAGCAACCTTTTGAACAAAATGGAAATAATAATAATTGAGTCAGCCTTTTACTCTAGATGGCTCTTTTAAAATAAGTGCAGATTGAAAAACATAAATGGACCGTTATCTGGACAATGACCGAACTGACGAAGGAAATATTTTTCCCGTGTTCAGCACGTTCTAATTACTCTGAAAATACATAAAAAAAATTTAACATTTCAAAAATAAAAATATTGGAAAGCAGTATAATTGTATTTATAAAACTTTAATCAAACTTTGGGCCATCTTTTGCTCTATAACTCCGAAACTAGAAGCGGCACCACCATGAAACTTTCCGAATGTGTAGAAGAGTTTTTTAATTGACATATATTTTTTTAAGATTTTTAAAAAAACTGTTTTTTGAGATATAGGCCGATTTCATAAACGCCACAGTACATTGCAGTGATGCAAAGTTGTATGTGCTTTGTTGTTGTAAACAATGTAAAGCCGCATCACTGCAATGCATTGTGGCGTTTATGAAGTCAGCCATAGCCTTTTGAGCTCAAGCCCTCCAGAAATCACCTTTGAACTACTGGCGGAAAAAATTGAGATGTACATCATTTCAAAAGCATTATTTTAACCTGCAAAATAACATCAAATAAAACTTTTTCAGCTTTGATGTTTAGAAGTTATAGTTGGTTTTTTATGTCCACTTTAGTCAAATCTTTAAAATTTTTCCAATGTTTATGAAGGTAAATTTCACAAACGGGAGGGGTCCGAGATCTGAAATTTTAATTTTTTTTAGCAACTTTAATGGACGAATATCATCGAAATCGGAGTTGATGTTTCCGAAAATGGCATTTTTTTGTCGATTTGACATGGTTTCAATCTACTATAAATTATTTTGTTATTTAACAATTCTATTTGTTGATTTTACTATATTTTAAGGGTTGGTGCAATTTTAACCAAGAAAATTGGTTAGATTTTCCCACATTTTATTTTGGATGTATGAAGCACAGCAGATACACAGCTAAAGTTTTATATATCAGATGTTTTATAGCAATCTGTTTTGAGCAATTTTTTCTTAGAGCATTGATAGCTTGTATATTTTGTATATTTTCTTGTATATTTTCTGGAAAACCTTCTTTTTTCTCACTAATTACCTTGATATTTCAACAAACTTGTTAAAGTTCAAAAAGAACTTGAATATTTTTCTGTCAGGTTTATTGGTCATCATATATTTCTTTTACAAATCATCTCGTTTAAGTTCATGTTATCGCTCATACTATTAACTGGTCTGATAAGTTTTGTATTTCTTAGCGTTATATTTTAAATTTTTAACTTCAGTTTAAGGTTCAGGTTCACTGAAGTTCTTTTTTTTTTTCTTGAAGTTTAAACACATATTTAAGTAGTTATTATTGCAAAACCTTTAAAACCAGACAAGTCTGTCTTCCGCTTTTTTTTTAATTTTAAGAAGAAAAAATATTGTCAGCAGCTGTTAAATACATGTGTATTTTTATGTTTTTTTTAATGTGGCTTTAAAGACAGTTGTACTTGTTTTAAATTTCAAACTTATTAAAAGGAAACCTGTTGTTTTTTTTTAGTTTATATGCGTTTTTGTCTTATCTTTTTGTCAAATGTCGAAAGTTAAGTTAATAAGTGAACAAAATATTAATAATAAAACAAAATTATGAGGAAAGATTACTAAAAATAGATAAAATGCGAAATGTTTAGAGAAAAATGGCATGAGTTAAACACTGTTAAATACATTTTTAAAATATTTTTGACAACAAAATATTATAGTTTGAGGTTTTATAAATTTCAGTTTGAAATTTGGTTTTTGCTTAAAGCACTTATACCTTTTATTCCTATAAGCCAATTTTCATTGTCTTATAGAGATTTAAAAAAAAAATTAAAGTTGACATAAAATTAGAATTAACAATAGTTCGAGTATAAAGTAAAGATTAAAAATGACGCAAGGTACAGCGAGATATGTTTAATAGGCAGCACACGGTTTGATTTTACTTAAAACTATTGAACCAATTTCTTATGTAATCAAAAACATTTGATACACTTAAATTTTGAATAATTCATTGCATACATGTATAATTTTCGTCGTAGATTGAACTTTAGCCACAAAAGTAATTGAAAATGCAACTTTCGTAATTGAAGTGAAAATATACATTTTTCTGCAAACAAAAAGAACTCATAAAAATATTTCAATACTTTTTAGGCAAAGATTTGGTTTCACGGGAAATTCAAGTTTTATGTCGAGTCGTGTTAAATTTTTTTGCAAACAACTGCAAACTAACGAGAATTTGATATTTCTTTAGAAACATTCAAGGTGGCAAACTCTAAAATTATACACTTTTAATAATTGAGTTATGAATTTTTAGTCGAACTGTATGGTTTAAATCCAAAGTAATTTAATTTAATCTTTCGATCAAATTATTTTTTATTTTAAAAAAAAAATTCTAAAGCATGTGAATATTGAACATTCAAAGAAAAATTTGGATGTACGGAGGATTGAACTGATAGCTGTTTCGTGACCACCAAGTCTACTCGTCAGAGTCCTTTACCTACACCACCACTGACAGTGGCAACAACACTGTAGCGAAAATCCTACTAATTTTGGTAAGCTCAATTAACAGACTGTCGCCATCTTGTGGCGAGTCGCACCTATTAATTAGCTTTTCTAAATGTTCGGAACTTCACTAACTGTCTTTTTCTTAGAATGTTCAACTATTCTAAGCTTTTTTTTCATTTCTGTCTTACCAGCGTGGAATATCATCGATATTCTCAATGCTGGGATTTTTTGAATGTTTATTTTGCCCAATTTTTTGGAACAGTACACATTCATGTTTTAGCTAAGTGCCTTTAGAGTTTTTAATAATTGAGTTATGAATTTTTAGTCGAACTGTATGGTTTAAATCCAAAGTTATTTAATTAGTTTGGCTTCAGTTCATTATTAATTTAATCTTTCGATCAAACTATTTTTTATTTTTACACATAGTTGGAGTGACTCGGCATAGGAAATCTTGTAATCCTTACGTTTAAGGTATAAGATGGGCTCTTCGTTTTTATGTAAAACACTACGAGGAACATTTTTGTGAAACATTTTAACCCTCTAAATCTTCGTTGTATAGCTCTTTTTGTCTCTTTAAAAAAAAAGGCAAAAAGCTCCCCTTTCTTAAGAAAGGAACAAAAAGAACAATACAGCGTAGAGTTAGAGGGTTAAAATATTCTGCAAGAAGAGAAACATTTCTCTTTGTGTTTTACTCAACATATTTTATACCACGAATGCAATACCCTGTTCAGGCATACGCCTTAATTGCGCAATTTAGGAAATTTACGCAATTAAAGCCTTAATTGAGCTCAATTTTCCATACAAGGCTTCAATGAATAAATTGAGCAATTAGTACTTCATTGTTTCTTCAATTGAGTAAAGTTCGAAATGCAACCCTTTGTAACAAGTATGTTTAGTGCGAAGTATGTTCAGGGAGAAGCAAAAATTGTATACAGTAGCAAGCCCATTGTGTAATAAGTATACAGATGGCAGTATAACGTCAGATGATTATATTTTGCTCTGGTAACTTGTGCATAAGCTACGTCAAACACGTGTATTTTTTTATAACCATTATCTAGTTTTTGTTTTATTGTTGTATTCGTTGCCTTTATGCGGCCACCTGTATACTTATTACAGCATTGGCAAGTCAAATGCTATGTGAGTAAGCTTAATTTACTATGTCTGAACACTAAATTTAGTTACTCAATTAAAATTAAATTGCCTTAATTAATAATCCATGTCTGAACAGGGTATAAAGCTTATAAGATTTCTTACGCCGAGTCACTTTAACTATGTGCAAAAGCCCCTATAGGTGCGCCACTGCGAAAAGGGGTGTGAACAAATCACTTTTTTTATGTGTTATTCGATATTGTGGGAGTTGAAGTCTGCATACCAAGTTTGGTGACGCCACCTTGTCGGGAAATATTTATGGCCGCAACTTTGCGATTTCCGGCCATAGCGCAGTGTGATTACGTAGGCGACAGTGTCGCTTATTTTGTCATCATCAGGTACATAGCGGGCAATGTCATATATTTTCAAACAATTTTTTTTAATTAACTTATGAGTTTTAGACCATTTTTGTTTAATCATACAATAGATTTATTTAATATTTTATCTATTTACTTTTTTGTTCCTCTTTCATTTAAATTATTGAATGAGATTCGAACTGAGGCTGTATAATCCACTCATGTTTAGAAGTTATCCCATTTGCCGCCACCATGCAGCAGCATCACCTGAAACATCGACAACAAGAGGTCAACATATTCATTGTAGGACGTTGTTGTGCATCTTGCCCTTAACAAAGTTTGATTGAAGACAAGATATAGAACATTGTCGCGTTGTTGCTCATCTTGCGCTCATGAAAGTTGTATTGAAAACAATACTTATGGCATTGTCGCTTATCCACAATAAAGCTAATTCAAGACAAATCGTAAGACATTGCGGTCATCTTGTCCTCAACAGAGTGTTATTGAAGAAAAAATTTAAAACTTTGCCGCTCATCTTCACATCAATAAACTTAATTAAGACATTGTCGATAATGTTTTCCTTAACAGAGTGTGATTGAAAATGTAAGACATTGTCACTCATGTTGTTTTAAACAACGTAAGACACTGTCGCACATCTTGTCCTCAAAAAAAAAAAGTTAGGTTGAACACAAAACGTAAGGCTTTGCCGCTCGTCTTATCCTCAACAAAGCTGGATTAAAGATAAAATTTTAGACGTTTTCGCTTATCTTGTCCTAAAGAACTTTACTGAGGACAACAGTTAAGACACTGAAGGCAAAATGTAAGATATTGTCGCTCATTCTGTCGAAAGCAATTTTACTGTCCTCAAAAATGTTAGATTGAACACAAAACGTAAGATATGATCGCTCATATTGTCCTCATCAAAGTTGGATTGAAGACAAAATATATAAAATATAAGACATTGTCACTCATTTTATTTTCAACAAAATTCTGTTGAATGGAAGACTTAAGATATTGCCGCTTATCTTGTGTCATCAAGGCATCCAAAAGTTTGTTGTCGTGGGCGACGATTTCCTTTAAATTGTCGATTAGAAAATCCAATCGACAGCGGGCAAATCGTACATAAGTCGTCGAGTAAAATAATATAACCGACTACCCAGTTGGTTAGATTCTTTTACAAACCCTTGTACAAAAATTTATGAATATACGAAATTCGAATAAAAAGTTTGACTTTTTTTTAGGAAGTTGCGAAACCAAAAATTAAGGGCCTTATTATTTTTTAATTTTTTATTTTTTTTTATAAAGAGAAGTAACACAATCAGACAGTTAATGCCTACCAGTTAATTAATTAATATGTTACCTTCTTTGGGAAAGGAATAGTGAAGAGAGAACAGATGGTGAAGTGGGAGAGAGATAGAAAACTTAATTCATTATAACCCTGCATTGTTCGTTTTTTTGTACAGCAAAATTGCTTAAGCTGTGTAGCCTTTTTTTTAATGGATGATGTTGTTGGCTTGCCTGAAACTAGTCTTGAACTCAATACCTCAGGGTTTGTAGTCAAACGCGCTAACTACTCAACCAACAGCACCCTCATTTTGTAAAACCAAACTCTAAGCGTTGACAAGTTTTGGAATGCGTTTTGTTTTGTAATTAAACTTTTTTTCCATACGGAAAACATCAACACTAAGCGTTTCATTTTACACAATAAAAAAAATAAGTTTTATTAAAAAAAACTTTATTTAAAAAAAAGTTTGCTTAAAAATTTTTGGCAATCATATTTTCTTTATTTTGATTATATTTAAACAAAACAAGTTCAGTTTGATTCATATTACGATCATGTATGAATATATTATGATTGTGTCATAAATATTTCCTCTGAATTGACCAGCCTATACAATTGGAACCATATCAAATTGCATTCTCAATAAATTTAATCAATGACTCTCATTGGAATTTCAATTGAAATAGAAATAATTCAATTTTTACATGAAAATCTACTTAAATGGCGGCAATAAAAAAAATAAAATAAACAACAAAATGTTAATACTCCGCACATTTCAATAATGTAAAATGCATTTTTATTAACCAGAAATTAAACAAAACAAAATACAAACAAAGTTGATCAGTGTTATTTCTAGAATATGCTAATTAACTTTTGAACGAAATTCAAACAATAATATAAAAATTAAAAATATTTAGCAGAACAAAACTTTTACTAGCAAAAATAAAAGAGCAACAAAAACCGAATATATAATATGAATGCATTGTTTTAATTTTGTGCAGAGAAAATCAGAAACTCTGATTAAGTAGGATGTTAGAAATTTATTGTTTATTTTATTGTTTTGTCTTATTTCCTGTTACAATTTTGTACTAGATTTAGAAATATATTTAGTAGGTAAATAATAAACGTAAAAAACTTAGCAGGTAAACAATAAACATAAAAAATATTAATCGAAACAAAAAAAATTTTACACACAGAAAAATTTCATATTAAAATATGTAGAAGAAAACAAGGTTGATTTAACATTTTCGCTAGTCATTTTGCTTCATAGGTCTTCCATGTTGATTCAACATGATTTTGCAATTACCTTCAAAGAACATTTTTCTTTTTGAAAGGACTATATTTCATATTGATTTAATATTTCAGCACACTTAAATCCAAATGAAGCTCATATTGAAATAACAAAAAGAGTCGTGTTGAGTCAAAGCTATTTTAAGTGGTACGAACGTGAATTAGATACTGAAATAACACGAAGAATCATGTTAAATCAGAGTTTATTTCAAGTTAAAACAACGTGAATTTGATATTGATATAACACGAAGAATCATGTTGAATCAAATGTATTTCAAGTTAAGTCAACATTTTTCTTTTTAAAATCACTATATTTCATGTTTATTTAATAATCTAGTGCAGTTACATCAAAATAAATTTGATATTGAATCAACACTAAGAATCATGTTGAATTAAAGGTATTTCAGGATATTTTACTTACGTGATGTGTATTATCATAGGCATCAGAAATATTTGTGTTATACACTCTAAAACACCTTTGTTGAAA
This sequence comes from Panzeria rudis, assembly GCA_956483635.1. Classification (NCBI taxonomy): domain Eukaryota; kingdom Metazoa; phylum Arthropoda; class Insecta; order Diptera; family Tachinidae; genus Panzeria; species Panzeria rudis. The sequence goes on along the minus strand of OY101450.1, from coordinate 110,254,204 downwards.
ATTAGGTCGATAATAGTCGGCAACACTTTACAGATTATTATCGACCTAAAATTACACACGCACTATTTTTGAACAAAATGTTTTTACTAAAAAAAAGCGATTGGCTGCATGCAGGTTTGAACCGCAACCTCCTGACTGATAGTCTGACATATCTACCATTCAGCCATAGCTGTATTATACTTTATGTTACATTTTTTCCACTTGGACTAAATATGTTTAATTTGAAAGGTTTTTTCTTTAATAAAATAACTACAAAATCGATGTAATTTTAGACAAGGAGAAATTTTCAACACAAATTTAGACAATATATGATCGTTAATTTGATGTAATGTTTTAGAGTGTAGTTGGCTGTCCCAGCCAATATTTGAGCCTGGGCTACTTGCTTGGCAGTCAACGTACTAACCACGGTAGCCCTAACAGCCTCAAATAGACTTTAAATATAAACTAATATAAATACCAATATAAGTAACATGAATTTCAGTTTAATTAAACACGATTTATTTGATGATTGAAGATAAAATTTATTTGAAATTAAAGCTATAGTCATGTTGATTTAAAATGAAATATAATGTTGTTAGCAATGTTGTTTTAACAGTGCTAAATGTTAAATCAAAGAGATTAAAGGTTAGATTAATATTTTTTGAAACAATTTTAAATCAGCAGTAGTAAATTTTTTCTGGTAATGCGAAGTTTGTTAGCTATTCGCATTTACAAATAGCAATAAAGCATTTCTCATAAATTTTATACGATTTCCAATCAACATTGCGACATGTTGATTTTACGTTGGTATTTTTTTTCTGTATGAATGATGTTTACAATAGACGTTGATATATTCAAGAAGTGCATAGTGACCCAAAAAATACATATTTTGTCTTCTGTAGAAAACGTATTCAATTAATTGGAAACTTTAATTTCTAAAAGAGAATATGAAAACGATAGCGCTTTAAAGTCCTCAAATGATATTCTCATCATTTATACGGTGATGTCTGTATGCCTGTATATGCGAATTTCCAGAGGAAAGTCGACATAATTGCTTGGGGTCGAACGTGACGGAAAGTAGACTTTCCTGTGGAAATACCCATATGTGAGTGTCTATTGGGATCGTCGATGTATGAAAGGAAAAAAGCTCATTCAATCGATTTTAAATACCTCCAAGGAGTTATACATATGTTGCTAAATTGCAATAGTTCACAAATTTTCAACTTTTTTCCATAACATCAAAAAAGAGCCTAACGGAGCTCCTTAAAATGGTGAATTTTGAAAAAAGTATATATTCAAATTTTTTTTTAATCTTAAGGCATGTAACTCAATCAGTTTTGGTGTTGGTTGAAAGAGGAAAAACATACCTATGAAACAGTGCAAAATTTGTATAACAAAGGGCTCGCAATAGAAGTCTATATAAAAATGAACAGAAATGATCTTAAGTTGCAGCACTTGCGGAACTCAGATTCAAAATTGTATTGAATTTTTCGTAGGCTCTTTTGGGTGATCATCAGGGAATACAAGAACAAGTATTTAAGAACTCATCTGGTAAGAAGTCCTTTTTGGATTTTTCTCCTTGTTAATCATTGGTATATCGTTTAATTCAACACTAAGTAACTTCTGTTTTATGTTCATGTTTCATGTGGCGTTCACAGATATTTAAACAATTAATATGACATAAATACTTTGTGATTATTTAATTTAATTTTAAAATAACTTCAAACTGCATTTCTTGCTGTTTATTTAATTTATTAAACAAAATTAATTTCCTTATAAATTAAAATATTTTACCTTAAATGTATGAAATTTATTTGTTTTAAATTGAATCAATTAATTTAAAAAGGCATTTTATCATTCACGTACATTCGAGTGAATTGTTTTAATTTAACACGACATGCAACAATTACAGTTTGAATAAATTGTTTTGGTTTAAAATAAATTGCAAATTTGTTATAATTTGTAAAATAAATTTAGCCTCATAATTTTTTGAAGATAGTTTACAAAACAAGGGCAAATTCACATGTGAAAAAGGAAAAATAAATGTGAGAAAAATTTTTTCCAAGCACAATAAATATATGTAAGTAGAAAAAGTTTTAATAGGCTTAAAACAGTAGTTTAAAGTAAGTGAAAAAACTAGAAACACATTTTCTTAAAAATAAATCCGAATTCTTGAAATAAAATAGATTTTCCATTCGGGTGTGTCAAAATTAGCGTAGCACAGTGAAGCAGAATCAAAATATTTTAAAAATAAATCAGCCATTTTTCTAAACGAATAGTCCCATCGGTGCACAGAGAAAACAGATTCGTTGAGACAACCGAATTTGTTGCCAATCGAATTTTGGCAGTTTTGGGCAACTATCATAGAATTCATATTGGAAAATAAGTTATTTTACAATAATAAATAATTGCAAATGCGAACCGTTTAATCGGTTAAATGTATCAATGGTAATAAAATTAATCACTAGTTAGTTGCAACAACCGATAAGTAAAGTAACTTTAGAAAGACAATTTTATATTGACATGAAATTTTTCTTAATCGTGAGGCAAAATTTTGAAAGAAGTCTAGAATATTTTCCCAACATTATTTTTTCACTTAATAATAGTAAAGTTTCTGATATATATTCGTTAATTTATCATATCTGCAGGTGGGAGGTAAACCACAACAAGTCATATTTTGGAAATTTTACAGGAGAAAATCACAAATTATTCTATCTCTGTAATATTAACAATTTAACTTGCACCAAATATTTTATATAACTCTAATATTATTTTTTATATCGAACATATCCGTAATAAAATTACCGTTACTTTTGAAAATGGACTTGGTGTTCTTAAAGAATAATAGAATACAAGATTACGACATGCGCATGATTTCCCGTTAGCAGTGACCATCCATAATCGGCCTATTAATATTTTTTTTTTAATTAAGATATATTCATTTTAAAAATTGTTATTACTCCAAAAATATGCATTCATTGCCATAACATGCAAAAATATGCGCTTACCACTAAAATACGCAAAAATATGCAACTACAAATCAATGCCAAACTACTTAAAATTTGAGCCTTGCTAATAACCATTACGTAAGTAAAATAGTTAATAAAATATCTACATTAAAGTCACCTTGATATAACTATGATTCAACATAATTCTTACTGTTGTTTCAATATCAAATTCACGTTTTTTCCAGCTTGAAATAACTTTGATTCAACATGATTCTTCGTGTTGTTCTAATATCAAATTCACGTTGTTTCAATTCGAAATAACTTTGATTCAACATGATTTTTCGTATTATTTCAGTATCAACTTCATTTTGATTTAACTGTACTGCAATATTAAATCAACATGAAATATAGTTATTTCAAAAGGATAAATGTTCCTTCAAGATTATTGTAATCATGTTGAATTAACATGAAATGCCTGTGAAGCAAAATATCACTACCGAAAAATGTTAAATAAACCTGGTTTTCGATGATTTTACCTTGAAATTTTTCTGGGTATACTATGTCCCTTTAAACATAGGACTTCTTGGAATTTACCTATCGATAGAAAATATACTACTGATTCCAACAGTATAAAAAAGTTAATTTGAAAAAATGTGACTTGGTGTAGTTTACCTCCCACCTACAGATATGAACTCTTAGATTATAGTGCAATACAACAAATAGTTTTGTCCCCCATTAGTTTAAAACGTAAAATGTTTTATTATTTTTTTCTTTTTCTAAATAAACAAACCGGCTTAAATGGTCTTTATGGTTTTAAGCACACATAAGAAGGACGGACACAACATACGTCTTGCCATACACGACTACAGCTTTTGACATCATATTTCTGCGAACAGACAGAAAACCCAAATTCTTACTTTTTTTCTTTTTATTAGTTTAGCTTTTTTTTGACCATAGTGTTAAAAATGCCAAACACTAACAAAAGTTTTATGAAATTGTTCACATTTATTACATTTAAACTCAATAAATGAAGTAAAAATAACATCAAGCCAAGGCTTAAATATTAATAAAAAAATGAGTTATGAAAAAATATATTAAATCTGAACTAAGAAAAGCCGTTGACAATTGTATTTAGTTAATCTTGAGACAGTTTGACATTTCAAAGCTTAAAGTTGACTTGAAACCTTAAATAATAAATGCATTTTGAATCATTTGTATAACACATCTATTGTTTAATTAAATCTGTCTGATCATTAAAATATATGTATGTATAGTATTTCGTTATATTGAAAAAGAGGAAATATAATTAAGATTAAACTAATTTTTTTTAAACATTCAAAACAGGAAGTATTTAATATTTTTTTTATATAAATCTAAAGTAAAAGCTTTCATAAGCCATAACTTTTAAGCGAAACAAATTTATAAATAACTTCTATATTTTTCCTTGTGTTTATTAACTTGGTTTATAATTTTACTTCTTTAAGTGTCTTAATAACACTTATTTTTTATATCTAATTTTATATATTGTTTACTTTAGAACTATGGCATAAAATTGTTTATAAAATAAATCTATTTTTAAGTTTTAGATAATGGAAACGTTTGTCTCTTTTGTTCTTTGTAATCTATTTTATTTTCGATATTTTCAATACATATTTACTTGTCATTCAATACTCTTATGTGTAAGCTTTTAATATTTTATTTCTTTGTCCGTACAAAACAAAGCAAAATTATGCAGTTGGAAAAATATAAACAAAATACCTACATTCATAATCCATGTATAATATTTTCTACAATAAGTTTTCTTTTTTTATCAGTTTTATATTTAAAAAAAAGTCTCAGGTTAAGTACTTGGTTTAATTGTTTTGACACAAAAAGTCTCAGTAACAATCTTTTAAGACATGCATTTTCTAAAGCTTTTGTTACACAGAAAAAAATAGACAAGAATTATATTCAATAAGACCATGTTATTAAAAAAAATATGAATTTCAATAACATTTATCTTTAACATAATAAAATATTTCGTTGTAAGTATTTCTTTTCCATGCCGGTTATTTCTTTTCTTTTTATACATAAGTACTTAAAACAAGTTGTATCCCATAAAAAAATAAATAGGATATGGCTCAGCTAGAGAGTGTATGCTTTACGTCCGGAAAGCCCGGGTTCGTATTCCAGCCATGTCAACATTTTTTAAATTTATATATATATTTTTATTTTGAAATAATTCTGTTATCTATATAGGGGAATTCTTTATCACAGGAAATTTGAAAAAAAAAAAATTATTGAATACCGGGATTTTTGTTATCAAAAACGAAACTTATTTTTTTCTGTGTAGAGAGCTCAAAGATACATTAATAACAAGCTTTGCGATATCTGAGTGACAATCGTGGGCAGCGTACAATCATGATAATATAGTCGCCATTTAAAATTTATTGAATATTATTCGAAATTTCCCTAATAAAATGCATAATTTTAGTCTGGTTCAAGACATGTACATGTACTAAACATGTACATATGTACATTAGAGTGGTCGTAAAAAATAAAATTTGAATTTCTTCAAATCGATGGGTATTTATAAAAAGCTATTCTAAAAAAATTTTCAGGTCAATCAGTTAAGATTAAGGTGTGTCGTGATGTCACACGGCCACCAAAGTTTGAGCAAATGCTATTTTCTGTCTTTTATATCCCATAACTTAGGCCCCTATTATGAGTTGCATTCGATGTTCGATCTTCGCTAGCTATCGAACATCGAGTATCGAATGTTAAATACGTATTATGAGCTGGCAGCACTATCGAAAATTTGGTTGTATAACGAATTTTCAATCGAGCACAGTTTTGCTATTCAATTTTTTCTTTTATAAATTTGTAAACAAACAATATTTATTTATAGTGCCAGCTGATAAGTACGTATTATTGTGAACAGTCCAAATAAGAAAAAATCACAGTAGCGTTATTTTTAACGAATGTGCGCCATAATACCAAATCGTTCGATAAGTTAATTCGACCACAATCGAAACTCGAAAGTTGCTCATAATATGCACGTTAATAAATATACGGGGTATTCACAAGGTGGCTTATCATGTCATAATGTCATAAAGTGCTAATATTTTAAGATAGTTTAAAAACATTGTTGTTGTGCTTCAAACAAAAAAGTTCTAAAATAATAAGACTTTTTGTGCTGTGTTTATTATTTTGTCATAACTAACTACACAGTAAAAATCTGAGCCGAACGGCCGAAACTCTTTCGTCGAGCCGGTGATAATATTTACAATTCGCCGCCATTGATATAAATGAATGTATGTAAAATGCAGTAAAGTATGTCCGCAAATTGTTCACAGTCTTATAACTTCACATTTGATTATATTTTTATAGCTGTGTAACAAGTAAAAACAAAAAATCGAGATATTTAAAAATATGCAAGTGAGAAAATTTTGTTTGTATACTTTAGCTGGCTGGCAGCCACCTGACGTTTTTCCACTAGCAGCCGCGTAAAAAATTAGTCGGCTCAGTCACCGGCAACAGCTGGTTTCGTTTATGTTTATGTATTTGAACAATTTCACTTTCTGATTGCGTTGAACTTTGTTTTCACTTTAATTAAAAATGAAGAGTTTAAAAGATATTCAGCTGGCTTTTATTTACTTTATTAATAAGTTGAATAATTTAAAAACAAACTGGCTATTATTTTAATTTTTTCACTTGTTCTTGGCATTCTGATTTCAAGTATTTATAATTGTTTTTTTTTATCAGCTGATGCAAACTTTTAAATATCACACTAACACTTATGATGGGTTGCTCACAGCAGACATATTTGTTCATGTTATTATTTTAAACCATATGACTTTATGACTACCTTGTGAATCCCCCAAATAGTTTAACCCTCTAACTCTTCGTTTCATGGGTCTTTTAGTCTCTTTCTTAAGCAAGCGGCAAAAAAACTCCCCTTCAGGGGCAAATATAGCGGGCTGAAAGAAATGCCTGGGCGAAAAAGAATACGAGTCAGAAGAGAAAGTGATCTGTACAACAGAATCCCATTTTGACGGCCTTCCGAAATTTTAGATTGTGGAAAGCTAAAAAATTAGTGAAAGGAAACTATGTTGAAAAATAAAAATAAAAAAAACTTATTGATTTCCAGCTACTGTAATCTTTATTTCAATAGTATGTAGCCTTTTTTGCTATTTTTGAGTTTCTAAATCTTAAACTTTATTATTCCTTAATTCGTTTATCTGTCTGTGCTTCCTCAATCATACTATTAACCTACATGATTGACAGATATTTAATAAAAGCTAATTATTATAATTATCATAGTTTCAAGGAAACTGTTCAGAAGTACGAAAACCTTTACAAAAATAAAGTTTCCATCCGTTCACCTTAATCTTTCATGCATCGTTTCATCGCAAATTTTAAATTAACAAACACAAAAGTCAAATTTCGTACTGAGTTTGTTTCTAAAACAAATAAATAAATAAAATAAAATTTAACATGAAAGTATCATTTAATGACGATGAATCACTGCTTACGTCTGTATGTCAAAACAACGATCAAATTGCGCTAAAATTGCAAAATATAAGAAAGAAATTATTAAAAAATACAAAAGCTACACAGACTTACAAATAGGAACTTTTTCTTTCCGTTTTAAACAAAACTAAAATTTTTCTAATCAGTTTGATGCGCTTTTTTTATGGGCATATCTAATATTTCTTCTAGGTACACCAGGGGCCGAATTACCGCATACCTGATCGAGTAAAATTGTTCGAAAATTATCCTTTTTGGATTACGGCACACGATAATCGAGTACCTGCTGCTTAAATTCCACTCGTTAGCACTAGAGCGATCGAAAACAATGTTTTCTTTTATTATGTTTGTTTTGCAAAAAAGCATGGAACATTACCAATAAGCCTTATTACAGTTGTCAAATCGACTTGTGTCGAAAAATCAACAAACATAAAATCGTTGTGTGCAGATTTTTTAGTGATAAATTTTTTCGAAGTACCTTCCAATAAAAACCTGTCCAATTTCATAAGTTATTCACAATACGAAAATTTAAGTTGTTTAAGTGGACTTCAGCAACAACCCAGCAAAAACTTTGCTTACTGGTAGGCTTACTTACAATTTTACTCTATAACTACTTATTTTGGTTTGAGAAGTCCAAAAAATAAGGGGTACCCCTTACAAATGTATTTACATTGTCACAGCAATTAACTAGTTATTATTTGGGTTACTTGAACCTCAAAAATAAGTTATCAAAAAAAAAAACAAATTAAAATTAAAAAAATTTCACACACATTATATTTTATTTATATTTATTAAATTTTTTTATTTTTGACTCATCTGGGATAAGAACTTTACCCACTCAGCTATTATTGACTTATATAAGTTTAAGCAACAAAAATTAGTTTTTATATAGAAACACATGTTGAACTAAAAAGTGGTTGTCTACTTATTTTATTAATACATATCAACAAATTGTAACTACTGTCAGATAATGAGAAAAATACGTACTAATTGTATTAAGAACTAGGAAGTAGTTCTAATATGAAGCATAGTAATAAGATAAATAAGTATCTTTCATTACTTTGTAACCCATTAATAAAGTACTACCGATTACAAAAATCACAGAAGTTTTTGCTGGGAAATTCTTTTTTTTCTTACCGTAGTTATTGCAACTACTCGTATTATAGACCGACTTGTTACGTAAAAATTCTAATTTGTTCAACTAAAGTTGACGTTAAATTTTAAGATATTTGAGTATTTGTTTTTTTTAAACAAACATCTAGTTGCTGAAAGCAATAAGGTGTGTTTATTATTATGGTCGATTGTTTTATAGTACAGTCACCATTTTATGTAATCGAATAAATATTGTCTTGCACGTTTTGTGTTAATAAGCTAAATGTGATCTTTTCATCTGTAGTCAAGAGAATTACCTTTTTTTCAAGTGTCAATATCACAATATTTAAATAATTCATTCAGTACTTAATTATGTCAATATTTAGAAAAACAAATAAATAAACTTTTTGAAACTAATAGAAACTATTTTAAAAATTAATAAAAATATATAATTTGGTGCGGCTGGAAACGAATGTAAAATTCGTTTATTTTTCATAAGAAGCGTTTTGAGAGATATTCGCGAAAAACGTGTTTTTTGCAGTTTTTTTAACTATTTAAAAAAATATTGAGAACTGTTTATTCGTATTATAAAAATGTTGCACAGCTGCATAGATATGTTTTTCTTCTTTCAGCCAATACTTAAACATTAATGATCGGCTCAAAATTCATTGAGTTACTGGCGTTCAGGTTTGAAAAATTTTTAATTTTCAAATTTTTTCAAAATTTAATTAAAGCAAAAAAAAAAATTCGAAAAATTTTTTTCCATATCGTAAAGAAAATTTTGTTTCCAACGTATCAGTAGTAAAATTGTTAACACCGCCCAGAAAATTAGGAAGTTACAACATATTTAGTAAAAAACATCCAAATTTGCTGTTGGCTGAGTAGTTAGCGCGTTTGACTACAAACCCTGAGGACTTGAGTTCAACACTACTTCCAGGCAAGCCAACAACATCATGCATTTTTCTCATGTGCACTGGTATGTTATTGTGTTGGTTGTTGTTGGACTGTTAAAGTGATGAAGGCATAGCACTCACTCACTGATCACTTTGGCAGTACCGGCAGCGATTAATTCTAACATATCGTAATGCACTTCACAGCACCCTCCTTCGTCGGTATTGTAGAACCGTCGGCGAAGTAAAAGAACTAATAAAATGGCTACACAGCTTAAACAACTCAATGCCTCTGCTTGACACCAGAGGGGCTTGCAATACTGTTCTACAAAAAACGCGCAATAGCAGGGTTGTAAATGAATTAAGCTTTCTATATCTCTCTGCCATTTCACCACCTTTTCTATCTACACTATCCCTTTCCCAAAGAAGGTAACACATTGATTAATTAACTAGTAGGCATTAATTTCCTGATTGTGTTACTTCTCTTAAAAAAATAAAAAATATGGAGTATGAATGCAAGTGGGAAATATTTTGAAAATATATTAACGATAAATATAAAATTTCACATGAAGATAGCAGAGGAATATTCTGATTTAATTTAGGAAGATGATTTTCCCATATTCTTCAGGAGCAGAGGAATGAAGTGCGATTCCAAAAATATTTTGTTTCCTTATAGACCTTATAAGGCTCTAAAAATGCTATTTAGTTCAACAATTCCCTTGTATAGTTAGTGAAGTATGTATACCCTTTCTAAACTTTAAAGTTCTCTATTTTTCAAAACCTTGGTCCATTATTTTGAAGATATCAGATCGAAATAAGGACCTATTGTCACAATTGTTTCTTTGTTAGTTACGCAACAAAATTTCGAATAGTTAAAAAAAGAAGAATTTTTGGAAATCTTGGACAAAAAGTACCATCATTATTTTCTCTATAAAAAAATTTTTCTTAAGGACCATATAATTATTATAAGGGAGATTCTCTTTCTCAACGTACATTTTGTGTGTGTGTGTTTTTTTTTTATTTACCAACGTAACTATATGAAATATGAGAAGGTAGGATTCACATTATAGTTTACGCCACAAAAAAATTAATATAGGGTTTGAAAGCACTATACATCTACTCTCTAAAAACAAAAAATTATAATAATCGCAGGACGAAATTAAAAGTTATGACTACTTTTAAATAAAAAGATTTATTCATGAACAAAAAGAAGACTAACTCTTCTTTCAAATAAAACAATTTTTTTTTAAATCGACCAACAATGTTAAAAGTTATGTAAATTTTAAATATTTATTCTCAAATTCTTTTCTTGATTATGAAATAATTATTTGAAAAAATTCTCAAAGAAAAACGCCATATCTATGCAGCAGTGCAAATTTTGTACAATTCAGAGGAACAATTCTCGAGAGTTTTGGAAATAGCTAAACAACAGCAGAAAAACACGTTTTTCGTGAATATCTCGAAAAATCTTTTAAAAAAAATTAATTAATGCCATATTTGTGGTAAGCGGCCAAAAATTGGCTTAGAAAATATCTCTTTATTGAGGTTATGGCAAAAAGTTGAAAATTCTTGAACAAGTGTATTAAATACTTTAAGACATTTCTTTTAAGTGTCATTAAAATTCTAAAATTGGAATAAATTCAAAATTATTAAATAGACACTAACACATTTATGTTCTTTCACTCCATTGTGCAAAATACTTTCGAATTGTTTCATGCCATTTAAAAAAACAATTTTCCGATCAAAAACGGAAATGGAAATAATTTGAGATTTAATAATATTTACTTTCAATCACAAACATAAAAAATGTGCTTTAATTTTATGTTTAATAAATAAAAGAAATGATTATTAGTTATGCAGCAGTAAAAATTCTCTTGAATGCATGTTTATTTTTGAGATCAATAAAAACATACAAGGAGGGAGGGAATTCCTTGAATTTTATTAAAAACAATAAATTATTTAAACAGATGTTCAAATAATTAAATCAGTCTTTAGGAAAGAAAAGAAATAACCAGTTGCACACTTTTTTATAAGACAAAATGTATTTTTAAATTTAGTTAATGAATTTGTCAAAGCAAAAACTAATTGATTTGTTTTTTATTTTTATTTCTTTCATTACAGATCCAGTTTGACTTTGAAAACAGATTTTTGTTAACAAAAATTAATTATTAATTATAAGGTAAGTAAGCAAAAATGAGATTGAGATTAAATTTAAAAGCATGACTAATATAACATTCTCGTTAACAATATCGTTAAGGCATTTTAATAAATAACATATTTTATTTGTTATGCCAGCAGGTATAGATAGATACTCATATGTTGTCTTATTAATAGTTCGTTTTAAGCATTTACTGCAATTTTAACTCCTACATTCGCATTTTTCTTCTTTATAAAATTTGCATTTAGCTGATATTTTTCAGGTCAGGCCAAGTCATTCACTTTTTTTAATGATTATGAAAATTTTCTGTTTAAATAAAATTACTTCTTTTTTTGTGTTGGGTAGAGATTTTTATGCATATCAAAGATAGACATCCAGATAAAAAGTAATGCATTTTAACAGACATTTTGATTGTTTAGAAATTTACTGTTTATATTTTATTTAAAATGTTATATTGCATTGCAATGACTTTAAGACCTTAAGGCTTGTTTTATGTAGATAAATTTTACTGTTTTATAACTACGAGTACAAGCGAAAAGGAAGTAATTTTTTGTTGGCAAAATTAAAGCAAATATTTATGGCAATATTTTAATTAATTCGCTTGTTAAGTGAATAAATATATTGTATTTATTTTAATATATAATAAAATTGCATTTAATTAACGATTCAAGTGTTAAACATTGAAAAATAATTTTGCAAGAGATGGATTTAAAATTAAGATTTTGTAGATCATGTAAATTTCATTCGATAGTTTTGGTAGAATAAATAACGCTTTATTATTCGTAAATATTTTAAGCGTTATCGGAAAGATGTCTTACGTAGTATAGGATATTAGAGGATATTTTTATATTTAACGTTCCAGGACACTCAGACTCCTTTTGCAACTATATTGCAAGCGGGATTACCAGACAGAGTGTGACATTTAGCAGATCAATGATCTGCAAATGCATTGACATCCCTCTATCCCACTGCAAGCTGTCGATTCAGCATGAATCATATAAACTTACACAACATAAGTAGGTGGGAACACGTAGACAGGACACGCGATCTGCACATGCTCGGTAAAGGTCGTAAGAAATTATTAATAACACTGAACACTGTAATATTTGGACCAATGCCAGAGGGATTGGTCTAAACTACAACGACTATTGTAGAAGTTGTAATGATGAAGATTCTGAACTTGTGACACGGACACACAGAAAAAAATTACAATATAAAATCAACATTTCGCAATCTTGATTGGAAATTATATTAAATTTATGACAGATTTTTTCCGAGCTATTTCGTCAAATTGGGTTTTAAAAATCGCCAAAAGTCGCCAAAATCAATTTTATGCAATTTTTCTTAATATATATTTGTTAATAAATTTGTTTTTATATAAAACTTGTTTAAATTTTTATAAAATAATCGTATATAAATTTAACAGAAAATCGCCAAAAGTAGAAATAAAATCGCCAAAATTTTTTTCTTGTACATTTTTCTCATCCAAATTCAAAACACATTAATGACTATAATTAATACAAGAAAAATCACCAATAACTTTATTTTAAGTTCTCGCAGACGAGTTTTAGTGGGATTTATTTTTGAAAACACTCTTTCAACGAAGTAATTTTCCTAAATTATAAACATTTTTATGTCCAATTTAGTTAAAAAATTAGCCATAAAAATCGCCAACAAATTTATTTGTCGTCAGAAAAATCGCCATGTCGTCAAATCAAAAATTTTGACGCCAAACAAGCTGAAAAATCGCCACGTTTGGCGAGAAATCGCCATATCTGACAACCCTGGCTCATAGCTATAATGCACTGTGGTTCTCAGTTTTGTGATTGTTGTTGTTTTGTTATCGTTTATTTTTATGTTCGTGTTGTGTAAATGCCGACAAATATCCGAAAAACTTCGGATCACCAGCGAAAAACTCACGCTGCTGATTTAAAATGTCCATTGCTTCATATTGATTTTAAACAAAAAATGATTTATCTGTCCTTAAATATATTTGATTTAATATTTTTCACCGTTAACACATATTCTTATCAACGCTACATTTTATTTTAAATGAATATGACTTTAACTTTAATTGTAAATAAATTTTTTGTTAAATCAACAAATAAATCATGTTGAAGTAAAATTAAACTTATGATAGTATTTATATTAGTGTATATTTAAAGTATATTTGAGCTGTTGTGGCTGCAGTGGTTAGCGTGCTTACTACCAAGCTAGTCACACGAGTTCAAATCTCGGCTAGGGCAGCCAACTTTAGCCAAAACGTTTTGTGTACCTGTGCTAATACACATCACGTGCATTAATTCAACATGATTCTTCGTTTTAATTTCAGTATCAAATTTACGTTGTTTCAACTTGAAGCAACTTTGATTCAACATGATTCTTCGTGTTATTTGAATATAAAATTCATGTTGTTGCAACTTGAAGCAACTTTGTTGCAATATGATTCTTCGTATTATTTTAGTACTAACTTGTTCTGTTCACTTGAATGTTCAGTGTTCGAGCCAAATAGTTTTGTATAACACGTCAACAACGCTTTCGGAATAGCGCAAAGTGGTTTCAATTTAAAATAAAGGTAATATATCGTTATCATTGAAACTTGCGATCCGATTGCAAAACGATGTATGTCAAAATGATAGAGGACCTAAACTTTAAGAATGTTGAAATTGGATCACCCTGTTGAAATACACGTTGAGCTACAGGGTGTCAAAGTTGACTACCTCTGTTATGAAAAACTTTGTCGGCCTCATAACTTTTACATATATTATCCAATTGTTTAAATTTAATATTGTTGTAAATTTTATTAACGGATAAAAAAATTAAGTTTACTTCATTAAGATATCTTTAATATTTTGGCCTCGACTGTGTTGTCTATTTCGCCAATATCTCCGGCAATAGCATATCCAAAGTGCTCAACAAAATATTCCATGACTTTTAACACAGTTTTTTTACATAACTTCGTATCTTGCCTTCAAATTAACTCATACCAAATTACATACACTCTAAAACTGAAATTTAGTATCATATGTTGTCTAAATTTGTGTTGAAAAATTCTCGTTGTTTAAAATTGCATCGAGTTTGTAGTTATTTGTAACAAAAAAACATAATTTGTCTAATTTTTCGTAAAAATATAAATCTGCTTTTAAAATTATTTATTTTTGAACAAAGTATGATGTCTAAATAACATTAAAATTTTGAATATTAAGCAATCTGTCTAAAAAACTGCAAAAAAATATTTAAACAATAGAAGCACTCTATATTTTTCTTCGGTCATCTACGTTTAATTTCTGGTATTTAAAGGTTTTTAAATATAATTTTTTTAAGTATTGGTAAGTAAATATTGTTAACTTATAAACAAGGCTTTTTCTTTTTTAACTTAGGCTTTTTCTTGTTTGAAGAAATGTAATGAATTAAGAAAACGTACTTCATACATTTTTATTAAAGAAAAACCTTTTCAAATTAAATATATTTAGTCCAAGTGAAAAAAATTTTACATAAATAATAATACGCCTATGGCTGAATGGTAGCTACGATAGAATATTAGCCAGGAGGTCACGGTTCGAAGCTGCACACAGCAAATCGCTTCGCAGGCGTTTTTATTTTATTTTCTTTTTATATTAAACACATTGTGTTTAAAAATCAACAAACAGAATGCTTGTCTAATTTTAAGGCAATAATAATCAGTAAAGTATTGCCGAATATTATCTATCTAATTTTCAACAAAAGTGTTTTAGAGTGAAGTTGGTTGCTTTGTATGGGGAGTACCCCTTCCCTCGTGCCTACCCCGGCAGTTTTTTACCTAACTTTGCATATTAACTGACACCAAATTTGAAGATTCTTACTTTTATAGCTTTACAAATAGCACATTATTATTAATTACTTTGTATGAGGAGTACACCTTCCCCCGGTCCTATACTGTACATTTTTTTACACAATTTACAATAAGCTCTAAAAATAACACATACCATATATGAATAGTACTCTGAATGCTATAGCTGTCATGATATGAGATATTTACTTAGTATAGGCCCATATATCCATCATATTGTATTGTCATGGGAACCTAATATGTATGCAAAGTTCAAAGATGATTAGAGAGCAAAATTATATGATGTTAAAGAGCACACTTTCGCCTTTCTCTGGGTGATTTACTTTATTTGATCCTTTTTGATCTTCAAAAGTTCTAAAAATTTTAATTTGCCAAAAAATATAATAGTTTAAAAATATTTTATAGCAGCTTAAATATGAACTGGAAGACTACAATCCTACTAACTTCGCAAAAAAGACCGCATCCCATTATCGATGATAGTTTGCGAGATATTATAATTTGTTTCTAATTAAATATAAATAAGTAACCTTTTTTCTAAAATTATATAAAATATGTATGTATGTTTCACAGTATGCCACGCCCACAATTACAAATATTTTGATCTAATTTTTTGGCTACCTTAGGTAAGATATGTTAACACAACAAAAAATTTAGGTTTTGGCCAAAGAATTCAATTTCGAAGTCACGTGCGGTGGCGAAAATCAGAAAAACAGCGACCTTAATTTTCAGAGCGAAATTTTCCTGGGAATATCATTATCATATGAAGTGAGCCCGGACATGGTCATGCATCTCTGGCCGAATTTGGTGTCCATAATAAATTTACGTTATGCTGGTCATGAAGCTGATCTGGTATGTGATGGAAATCGGTCGATTTCAAATCGCGCGATTTCATAAATTTAATAGTATCTAAATAGGTGTTCTGTATATTGTGAATTTAATTTAGAATAAAATATTCTAAGACTCGGAAACAATAAAAAAACATCAATGTCATCTTTCAGTAGAATTTGTTTTTTGAAATCGCGCGATTTAGCAGATGTTACAAATGAGAGAACAGCCAAGGACTAGTACGGTGGGGTTTGCCGGTCATTGTAGTTCCACATACCTCCAGTTTATTATTGGAAATCCGGAAACTAAGCAATGTAGATTCTGCGAATTTTATGGTGAGATCTCTGAGTATGTGATAAGTGATTATCCAATCAAGAGACCTCCTCAAACGGATCTTATGTTTTAAAATGTTTTTAAATTATACATATGAAACACAACCATTATTGAAGTCGAATATGAAATGACTGTAAACTTTGTTTTGTATAAAAGTATTAAACATTATACTCTTAAGCCATAAGATGTTTAATTCAATTTATTTTATTTTCAGAAATAAAAAAACACATCATGTTACGACTTCAAAAAAAAAATATTCACAAAAATTACTCATTCTGAATTTACCGATTGATGTCATACTTTTTTTCTAGTTACAATTTAAATATGGATCTTTAACGAATTTCTAACGAAAACTAATACGAATTTTATTTTCATACAGACGAATACACTTTAAATGGAATGAAAAATATTGTCCAAAATAATTAACACTTAACGAAACAATCACACACCTTTTTATTAATGATGTACAAACATAAAAAAACGTACAGATGTATCTAGATCCCTAAAAATTTTAGTATTTTTGTTTTTAAACAAAATAAACTGAACAATGTTAAGAATTGTAATTGAATTATAATGAATTTGCAATCCAAACACTTTTCTCCACTTCTACAATTTTTCTGTTTTAAACAAAGTGTGAAATAAGCTAGCGGAACATGACAAATACAAGTTGTATACACAGATGTAATTGGTATAGAATAAATATGATTTATTCATTAGATGCTCTAGTGTTACTGCGACAGCAACATTTAATATTTGCTAAATATTTTGAAATGTTATTAGCGTATCATTTTTATAAGTGGATGCAGTAGGCGATTTCCACAAATTTTGCATCAGTTTATTAATAAATTTCCGAAATAGCTTTTGTAACAAGTTTAAATTAAATTTCAAAGAAAATAAGCAAGAGTGATGTGTTTGGCTAAGTGGAATCTTATATACCCTTCACCTATAAATAAAATAATAAATACGCAATGAAAAAAATCGTCCAAAGTCAATAAGATCCCGAACTTGTGATACGGAAGCGGTATGCATTCGGACCATTTCTAATGATTTTTACATGGGCTTGACATTATAAGAGGTCACATTGTACCACCGTAGTGTAATCGATAGTTTGCTAGACTATTAACCGGGAGGTCGCCAGTTCGATTCCTGCCAAGACCGTGGGTGTTTCTGCTGAAAAGCAGAAAAAGGCTTAAGCAGCATGTGTGTTTGTTTTTAATATTCTTGAGTACGATTACTGTAAAATTTTATATATTGTGAATGAGTTAGTGAAACATACGCAATTTTTGAAGAATGAATTTTTCTGTTTAAGGAAACTCTTTGCTAGCAATGACAAGAATTGCATCGAAAATCGTTGCCATTTGCTTTCTATTTTGATTTGTTATGAAGATGAATAAATGCAAAACTCTACTACAGTATTGTTTAGCGAAATCATCACTCATGCAATTAATTACTTCCTTGGATGGGTCTCACCATTAACCAGGGCAGAGACTTTTCCATTACAGGTCTAGTGTGAAAAGTCGGTGGTCAGAAAGAGCTCTACTTCCTCTTGTATATACAATGAAAGGTCATGCTGACTGTACTTCCGATATTTCCATGCAGATACTTCAGTTTGGCATAAAGAAGGTAAGCGCCACAACTGCTTGCAGCCATACGAATTTGATGAAGATTCCCATGAGTAAATCAAAACTGCCATGTCGGTCTTAACTCGCAGTGGTACTTACCAGTATCCCCATGACAAAAGTATCCCTCTTGCCGAGGAGTTGAACCGATCTAAGCTCTGTGGTTCTATAGGCAGCTTTCTGTTGCAATACAACAGCATATCGTGGCCTAGCCACTATTATGTCAAGTCCTCGCCCCCATCACGTATACTCCTAAAGGAGGCATCACCTTGGATTAAGAGCAAAGTCCGCCAACAAATTCGGTTCAAGAAGCTTTGCCGAGGCAACTAGTGAGTCCCGGTGGAATGAAGTATGTCAACAGCATTAATTCCAAAAGAGCTGGCATAGTAGTGTGCTTCATCCCTCTATTGGTCCAATGGAGGGATTTCATCCGCCGCCGGGCTACTGGTTCCTGTTCTGCGAAATTCAATTTAAATTAATTCATAATAAAAACTGCTACTATTCACAGCCCTCTGTTGGAATGCAACAGCACATGATGCTCAAGTTACATAATAGACACAAGTCTTCATACCTGCGATGTAGGTTTAAATCGCATCCACCAAATGTACTTCCGAAAGAGACCTCACCTTGAGTTAAGAAGTCTTGCCGAGGCAAGCATCAACTGTTGCACGCCTAATGTTCAGAACAGAGTCTGCCAGCGGAAATGGCCAACTTCCCTATTAGAGACAATCCCTCATCGCTGCGATTTAGGGTTAAACCACCGCCAACACATACTTCCAAAGGAGACTTGACTTTGGAATAACAGCGAAGTCTGGCGACAAGCTTGCCATGGCAATAATCTACTTTGGAACGTCGTAGAGTTAGAATGGTACCAGTGTTACAGATCGCTTGTCAGACCCTGAGGGTTTAATCCTCTTTCAGGTGGCAAGTATGAGCTTCTGATACATCTCTATGCCGCAAAAAGCATAGCTGATCTGGAGACTTTAGGCATAGAGAGCCTTTTATTGATCCATAGCGGTTCTTAGCGGTTCCGTAACACTATCTGCCAAAGACAGCTACTCTCAAAGTTATTTTATGTATATGTTAGCTTCCTGCTGTTGCGTTTACAGATACTGATGTGGCTGAGGTGGTAACCGCGTCGACTATTAAACATGTAACATCACGCAACAGTCCCCTTTTCTTTTCCAAAATAAAAAGAAAAAATATGACGAAAAAATGTTTTTTTTCCTATGCCCGCTTTGACCATGTGGTCTGCACCAGCTTATTAAACGAAACATTTAGCGAATTCCTGTGGACTTTGGCTCGGTCTGTGCATAAAAGTTTAAAATAATTGTTTCCCTTACGGTTGGTCCTTTTAAAATTTTTACTCTCGTAGCTTCGGTTTGTGGTGATACTGGTCTCGGACTTTTGGCAGAGTTTTCGGCTTCCGGGGCTTAAATTTCTCAATCTTTTTATATTCGACGAGTGCGTTTTATATAACTCGGGTTCATTTCTTACATTTAGCCATGTCAGATTCCGTTCGGATTGGTTTTGATGCCGTAGTTGTCATTCCGAAAAAGTACATTTTGGTGGTTTAGATTCCGTTTATTTTGTATTTCGTTTTTACTATGATAAAGTTTTTATACCTTGAGGCGTTTGTTTACTCTTGTTTTTAGATGCAAAGCTCACATTAAGCTTTTTATTAACATGGATAGCCCATGACCAAATATTTATTTGACGCTCCTAAAAGTATGCACGTTTTTTAATATTTACTGCAAATGAAGTCTGTAGAAAAGTGTTTTTCACTTCCACTTTGAAACTTAAAAGTGGTTTGATTACGAAGAAATTTTTCGTTTTCTGAAGAAGCAACTTACGGAATTGAAACCACTTCCGGTCGGAATGGTATTCTGTGACATGGCTGATTGTATGCGTTTTTCACCTTTAATTTCGGGAGATTTTGTTTTTCGGAAGTCAGTTTTTAAGACTGCAGTTTCAGGAGCGTTCCGTCCCTGCTCGTGCGCCATTTGTAATACTGTTTCCTTTCCCAGCCGATATACATTCAGTTCGTCCAGGCTCTCCTAACCATTCTAAAAATTCGATGAGGTTTTCATCTCCCTAGTATATTATGTCCCAGCGCCTAATTATGGCCATGACCTCACCATCCCTTGGTGTAGTTGCATTTCTATCTGGAACTGGCAAAGATACTTTTTGGTAGGGCTCTTGGTGGGGCTGGTTACCTTTCTTCCGCCAAGATTTCTTCCTCTAATAACCGCAATAAATTTTCAGACGACAATCTAGCACGTTTGGCGCGAGTTAATTTACCCAAAGACTGTCGTAGTTGGCCTACAGCTGCTCCCTCCGTTTTGATTTCATTTTGCCGACAAACTTCAATGAGTTTGTCTTTTCGCAATAGATAGATCCAACCGACGGCATCTATCTGTAGGGTGTTGCCGTTGGTTGGACTGTCATGGTGTCAATGTGGTGGAGTCGGTCATCCTTCGCTGGTGGTTGCATTCATTGGTTTCCCACTGTTATAGGGTTTGGAGGCGAAGCCCTGCTCGGGCGCCATTTATTTGTGAATATATTTATAATGAAAGTATTAATAATCATATTGTGTTAGAGTATTTATAACATCACGTCGCAAACATTTCATGAAATAAAATTCCTTAGTTCGAGTCCAACTTCTGTCAGTCGAACAAAAAATATCAATAAAATTAATTAAATTATGTAAATTGAAATTAGATATAATAAGTTTGTAGCAGACCAAAAAACCAGATTTTCTCAACATTATGAACATGACTTCAAATCCATTGAATAGTAATCAAAAAAGAAAATTTCTTGCAATGACAAGCCCATTAAAAAATCATTAGAAATAATGTTGATTGGAACAACTTTCGGATCACAAGTACAGAATCTTATTGATTTCTTTAGAAGCTCCTTTTTCACTAAGTATCACTTAACGCGTGTCCAAAGAAATCCGGTTGCGTTTGAGCTGTAAAGCTCGCTGTTGGCGGTAGCTAGTGCCTCGCAGTCTCCTACTCACATTCGCAGATAGCTTCGAAATTCTCAGCCGATCGGGCGTTCTATTGACTTATGGATGTTGTGTCTTTAATTTGGTTGCGAAACATTGCGGAGTCGTCTGCTGTAAAATTACCGCAAAGACCGTTAATAAATTTTAAAAATTTCCAGGTGCGGCTTAATGTTTTAAGTTACCATAGTGATTGGACTTAAACTACAGCAGATTTGACGAAAGCATCCAAAACAATAAGGCAGCCATTGACTGGCAGAGTTAACCCGACCTAATTGGAAAATCCTTAGCTATTGAAAAATAGGAACATCGTTTAAGGCCCGTCTAAATATGTGTCGTACTCAACTAATAGTTGGTTAAACAAAGTTTAATTAAGACATAAAAATTTGCCCTTAGTAAATATTTCGATATTACAAATCTTATTACATATTTCGACTTAATAACTCTTTTAGCGTCGTTCAGTAAATATTACAAAAATAAAAGGTTTTCTGATTTTACTTCTACGCTTTCACAGATCTTTTAACACCCATTATGGACAAGGTATTATTTTACAAAATGCTTACATCATTTACAACATATGCAAATTTTCAGACACAAAATAGTTGTTTTTCCCTCTCTCTTCTCCGCGATCCGTGAATATATTAAAGCAATTTCCATAATGAATAATCCTATGAAGAAAAAAACTAAATTGATAAAAAAATTAACAAATAAAAATAACTATGCAACAATACAAGACACGTATGAAATAATTTTTTATTTATTGAGGACCGCAATCCGATTAAAAGCTGCATATCAAAATGAAAAATTGAAGGCGACATGTAAATTGTGTCTCGTACATTGAGTTTCTTAATATTTCTTCTCAACTTCTTGGTGACTTTAATGACATTCTATACAATCTTCACAATAGTTTTATGTTGTATAAACGAGTACAACATTTTTGTTTGTTTGATCATAAACAATCATAAAAGAAGATTATGATGATGATTGTGGCAGTATCGGTGGTGTCTTGATTAACCGTCATTTGCCACATGATAATTGAAGTTTCAAAGAAAAAAATATGCATATAATCAAATTTTCACCTTTGGACAGTGTGGTGAGCAATAAAAGTAAGCGACCTTAAAAACAAATCTTAAGAAGCTGATGACAACAACAAAATACTTAGAATGATCTTTCAAAAAGAAACAGACATAAAAATCTTCCATTAAAAAGTGCTGCTGTTGTTATTTCTTCTTGTTTCTTTTTTCCTTTTTTTATTAAGCTGACAATTTCGACTAGGCACGATCACGTTATTTTGCTTGGCTAACTGAATAAATATCTGTGTCTGTCCGTTTCATGTCTGGCGGTTTTAAAACTTGCATTACGTTTATTATTGCTTATAGTTTTAACCAAAGTTTTACGAGTATCTTTGAAATTGTTTTGTATTGAAGGCACTCCCATATGTCATTCATTTGTCTTATATAAAAAAAATTAAAACAAAAAGTGCAGCAGCGACAACAAAATAAAATTTTTACAAAATCATCATTTAAATAATAATCATCTAAATCAGAAATAAGGTGGAGCTGCCGGGAGGTTGGTTAGGAAAACACAGTTTCATTCATTGACTTTATTAGCAACAATTTAAACTTGAAAACATGTCAAATAATTAGAGTCGAAAATAAATACTTAAGTCGACTTAAGTAGAGTAGTATATAAAACTATTTTATAGTTTAATTGTAAAGAAGATTATGATAATGAAATTAATAAATTGGACTTACCACATTTACTACTTCGATGGTTCTTTATTTGAGAGAAGATTTGAGTATCCTGAAAGAAATCAGATAGAAAAAATATATCACAAATAAGTTAATACCGATATATCTTAATAAAAGTGTTATACATATGTAATCTATATATATCGAGGGCTTATACTCAAATAGTCCTATCTAAAAAGACACAATTTTCTTAGGAGGGTACAAATTCGTTTCGTTTTCTGATTATTAAAGCTTTCAATGTTCTACAATATTAAAAGCTTATATTATAACGGTTTGTATTATTAGAAGATTCATTGTGGAAAACTTTAGTACTGCGAGAACGAAACGGTTCTTGTCCTTGTAAAAATATTAGTGTTTGTAGATAGCAATATTTGCATATAAGTCCTCGATATATAAAAATGAGACTGTGTTTGTATGTTTGTATATTTGTTTGTTCCTTATAGAAACCAAACAGCAATACCGATCGTTTGGGCAAGGGAGAGGAGAGGGTACTTCCCATACAAAGCTATTTTTAATTTCCCTATATCTTCACAATTACAACAGTTGGACTCTTTAAATTTAACCTGGGTTACTCTTGGAATAAAGTGCAATATCCAATAAAATATTGGTAGTATAGGAGTGGGAAACACGTATATCTACACAAGTACTATAGTGGGTTGCTCTTAGAATAAAGTGCAATATACATATAGCAAAATCTTGGAGGTATAGGTGGGAGAAGACGGTTACTTACCATACACCTAGTGTACCTCGCACTACACCATGTAAAGTATTGTTCATCATACTGCGTTGGCTTCCCATCGTTCTAATGATCAAGCAACTGGCCATGAACTCGCCGGTTAGACTAAATAAATCGTGCGATATATCTTAGATCTACTCGACCACACTGATTATTGCTCTCCTGGTCTCCTACCCGACAAAAGATTCGAGGTGGATTTCTCGGGCATATTCTCTGAGACAAGTATCATACATACATCAACGTGAGGATATGCTTGAGATCTATACCGATGAATTTAAGTTTGGTATTGGAGTATACAGGGTCTTCTTTATTCCACACTTACAACGTAGGATATACTTTAGGCTATCCAATCAATGTAGCACCATACAGACTGAAATATGGGTAATCAAAAGAGAGGTCAACTGGTTTAGGGACAATAAAGTATTCGACCAGGATATCCGTATAAGTACCGACAGTAAGGATGAACTACGCGCTCCATTTTGTTATTTACACAACATCGGTTTTGGTTAGCGAATGTCGGACGTCCCTAAACGAGATGGCGAGACATTCCAATCGATGGCTTTTCTGGGTACCAGGGCATGCTGTTGTGCACGGTAACATTATTCCGGATCAGCTACCCAATGTTGACCCCCGCTAGCAAGAAAGGTACACCTACTGGTTTGTAGCGGTCCCCTTAAAAAGCTTCAAAATACAAATTCAGCATCAACTATTTGGGGAAGCACAAACAAGATAGACAAATGAAATCACATGTGAGGTTGCTAGATCGTATAACGTCGCATGATCTGCAACCATACCTGGGCTTCCTCGGCAATAGCTGCGTATACTTGTACCGGTCATACAGGCACTGCCTCATCGGTGCTCATACATAAAATGACAGCCTGTTCAAAATAACCTAGCCTCCGTATGAGCTGCATCATCACTGCGACCAACCGTATGCAAATTGACTTCACCTCTTCTAATTCAACAGCCTCTATTTTGAATTTGGTGTTGCTTATAGTGTGGTAATGCGGCACTTTCTCCTTCCGTATATTTATTTTTAGACCAGCCTTTGCAGCTTCGGTTTCGAGGGAGTTGAGCCTATCTGACATATGGCGGCGATTATGCGATAAGAGGAAAATATCTTCAGCGTATTTCAGGCTCTTGAGCTGTTAGTTGAGTCCTCATCTTATACCTCTGTTTACTTGAGTTGCATTACAAACTATAGCATCAAGAACGATGTTAAATAGAAGAGGAGATAGAATGCAACCCTGCCGGACACCAGTTACAATGTCAAAACTGTTGCTCAGCATTTTATCATACCAAACATCCCTGTACAGAGCTTGGGAAAGCATAATGATTTTTTTTTTGGAACATCGTTGTATCGAAAGCCTTTTCGAAGGGGGGAGATTGTCACTCTACAAACTATTCTGTAATTATACGCAGGCTATTTATATGGTCGACGCAAGACTTTTTTGAAAAGAATCCAGCCTGCTCAGGTCTGAGATCTTTCATTACAGCATCTGAAATTCTATTGCTGATAATATGCGTTATTAGCTTATTTACTGCGGTAAGAATTGTTCCTGCAATCAATTGGAACTGAAGAGCTAGTTGTTCGTGTCATCTTCTTTTATGGTTTCTGGCACTCCGCTTCACTTGCTCGTCGGGTGTAGGCCGCTCTTAATATTTTCTTCTCATCGCAAGTTCTTGCTGTATTTATTTTATTTACTTTCTTTCCAGTATTAACTTCTAGTTGTTGTTAGACATGTAGTGAGTTCTTTTATTTCGCCGACGGTTCTGCTACAATACCGGCGAAGGAGGGTGCTGTAAAGTGCATTAGGATATGTTAGTATTAATCGCTGCCGGTACTGCCAAAGTGATCAGTGCTATGCCTTCATCACTATAACAGTCCAGCAACAACCAACACAATAACACACCAATGCACATGAGAAAAATACATGATGTTGTTGGCTTGCCTGACACTAGGCTTGAACTCAAGACCTCAGGGTTTGTAGTCAAACGCGCTAACTACTCAGCCAACAGCACCCTCGTGTGGGTGACAGAAGGATAGCTTTCCACCTCAGTAAAAGACTCCATTAAGCCCATTTAAGTCAAATATTTGAGTTTCCATAGACGCGTAGCCAAATCGAAAAATCTTCCATTGGAGTTTTTTCTAAACCAAAGCAAATTATAAATTTTTTCAAAAAGCTTTTCATTTATAGTTTTATTCAATAAAAAATATTTAAACCACATATTTGAAAATTAAGTTTTCAACTATTGAATGAATTATTTAGCAAATAGATTTATGTACGTAAACTATAATTAAATAATTTTTTTTATGCACATGCGACTATTTTGCACGAATGATGCAACTGAACATTTTGCAGTTCCAATGCAGACAGTAGTAAATTGTACACTTATGCCAACAAACGTTTTAAAATTTTTTTTGCAACTCTTTTTGTTTTCAATCTTTTCAGCATTTTGTTTTGTTTAAAAATTCAATACAAAAGTACAATGCAGCAGCGAATGTTCACAATGATGATAAATATCATTATTCAAGCACGGTTTAAAGTAATTAATTTTTCTGCTTTATGTTTAAAGTTTCGAGCCACCAAAATAATGCGTTTAAAAGACAGATAGACAGTCAGGCAATTTATGCTTGACTAAAGTGAATTTTAAAATTGTTATGATATTTAATATTTTGTATGCATTTAATGACAGAAATGTTATAAATAAATACAATGTAATTGAAAAATATTTTTTTTTGTCCAATTAAGAGAAAACAAATATGTTTTTGGGACACAAAAAATATTATTAAAAGGGAAAATGTACAATTATATACTGTACAGGCTGTAAATTAACTATAAGATGTTTCAAAGAAATTTCAAATTTGAACACTCCAAAAATATTGAATTCAACAGATATTTTGAACTTATTCAAACTCTTTTGAAAAGAAAACATAACGAATTCAAAATCGCATGACCCCTTTTTAAGAGATGACAGTCAAAAGTATATTTTCTTCGTTGGCGATTTTAGAAAAAAAAAACACTAGAAAGCATCGACCTTTCAATGTATTAAAGCACCACAATTTTTAGCTAAGGTGCCATAATTGCATGCGTCTTTTAAAGCTGTTGCAACGACAAAGGTATTCGTATTGCATACCATTAGAAAGGTAATTACATTCACAATTCATGTATTTTAATAATTATTTCGAAAATTGTGGACGAAACCAATAGGGATGGAAAATATGCCAACATATAAAAATATATTTTAAAAAAAATGTGACTTGGACTTATTAGCACTTTGTCAAGAAATTTTATACATTGGGCCGTGTGAATAAAAAGGTAGCTAAAGATAATACTAGCAAATTTAAAGATTAAACTAGGTTTGAGGTGAATAAAAATTTCAGTTAAAGCTAGTACTTTATACTGACTAGTAGAAACTAGTTTTTCCAGCGTTAACTTAAAAAAGCTGTGAATAAAAACTAGCTAATGCTTTAAATTACTAGTTTATGCTTCGAGTTTTGTAAGCATGTGGAAGTTGGTACTTTGCTGCTTCATTTAGCAAAAACGGTGTTATAGTTTATTATCATTTAAATATTAATATATCTGCATCATCTTTTGCTAATTTTTTTAAGGCATGTGCGATTTAAAATTCTTTATAAATTCTGCCAGCTGTTTTAACAGGCACATTATAGACTATTATCTGAATCAGGGAACTTACAACAACATTACCACGAGTATATGAAAGGAGTAGCAAATCTTATTGTTTCTAATTTGGCTATCGCTTTCATGCTACGGTAGTAATGCATAACACATGATTAACGTCAAAGTTGTGGATTCTGTTTCATATTCTGTGCGTCATATTTTCCAGCTTTTGCAACCACTTCTCAGCATTAGCTATGTAGAGCACTAGCAAAGAGTTAGTTACATTTTTTTTAGGTTATACTTTTCAGCATTGCTAGTACTGAAAAGTTAAAGCTAGTGCTAGTACTAGTACTATGTAGTATAATCTACTTTTTTATTCACTCTACCTATTTTAAGGAACAGGAATAAATATTTAGATCATCATTTTTTTGTTAGGAAACATTTTTAAGTAGTTTTATTTTTAGCTTACCGTGTTTGTGGAGTTTGGTTCAAATCTAATAATTGACCGATTCATCTCAAATTTGGAAAGCGCCTTTCGTATTGATTAAGATTAAGATAAGTTTTTTTTTCTATAAAAAAGTTTACCAATTGATTTATTTGAAACTACCTACACTCTAAAATATTACTTTAAATTTACGATCATATATTGTATAAAATTGTTTTAAAAAGTTCTCCTTGTCTAAAATTACATCGATTTTGTAGTTATTTTATTAAGGAAAAAATCTTTCAAATTAAACATATTTAGTCAAAGTGGAAAAAATGTAACATAAAGTATAATACGCCTATGGCGGAATGGTAGATACGTCAGACTATCAGTCAGGATGTCGCGGCTCAAACCTGCACGCAGCCAATCGTTTTTTTTTACTAAAAACATGTTGTTGAAAAATAATGCGTGTGTAATTTTAGGTCGATAATAATCTGTAAAATGTTGCCGACTATTATCGACCTAATTTTCAACAAAAGTGTTTTAGAGTGTACCCATTGTTGGTAGCGAAATGTGGGATAAATCAATAAAAAAATTTATACAAAAAAACTGATCTTTAGCTCAATAAAGATAAATTTAATATAATTAAAAGATCGAAGGAAAAACAGAAATATGGGCGGCGCCATGCCCATAACCGATTGATCTAAAATTTGGTAAACACTTTTAATTTTAATGACTATACAATTTTGAGATTAGAGAAGTGGGCTGCGGGCCTTCCGATTGATCTGCAATTTTATAAACACCTTTACCTTTCATGGCAATACATTTTTTGTGTTGAAAAAAGTGGGCTGCGCCGTGTTGACCGATTGATCTGAAATTTTGTGAACACCTTTACTTTTTATCACCGATTGATCTGATGCGACTATGTGTATTCAGTATTATTGTAAATCAAAGATGGCCGCCGCTACAAAATGGCGAATTAGTTATTTGTTTACAAACACCGCAATATGGATATGAAATGAAAGGGTTTGACTAGTAGAATACAGTACGCAATGAAAAAATTCCGATCCCAAATAGCGGCCAGTACAAAATGGGGGCCTATATACATATATTGTCAGCCCCCTCAATATGGTTATTAAATGAAAGCGCTTGACTCCTAGAATGCAATACACCACGAAAAAAAGTCCAAGTCTAATTTACAGTCCGAAACAAAATGCAAGATCATAGAGTTCAGACAGGATATAATGTAAAAAACTTAAAAATAAAATACTTTGCTAAAAAATATTTTTAAGTTAAATGGTGTTATTGTAATAAACATAATAATGATGAAGATAATACCACTAAAAGCTAAAAAATAATTACGTAGTACCAGGTACCAGGTACCAGCTACCACACACTCTCTTCAAAAGCATATGGCATTGATCAGACTAAAATAAAACCGTTGAGCGCGTCAAATTGTGGTTATCTATAGTCAACAACGCCCTAAGATTTTATTTTAGTCTGATCCCTTTGTATTCCTTTTTTCGTTTTGGCGATTTTAATTTAATTTTTTTTTTGCCTTTTTAATTTTAGCGTGATTTTTTCGTTTTGGCAAACTTTTCTGTTTTTAGCGACTTGTCTTTAGTCTTTGCGATTTTTTCGTTGTGGCAACTTTTTCGGTTTTTGATGATATTCTTAGTTTTGCCGATTGTTTTTAGATCTGGAGATTTGTTCTTGGTTTTGCGATTTTTTGATAGTTTTAGCGACTTCTTCTCGTTTTTTGGCGTTTTTTTTTGTTTTGGCCATTTTTTCGTCGATATTCTTCGTTTTTGACGATTTTTTAAGTTTTGCCGATTTTTTTAATTTTAAAGATTTTTTTTTTCTTTTTTCCTTTGAGTGAGCGTTTGTTCTCATTTTGGCGATTTTTTTCGTTTTGACATTTTTTAATTTGAAATTTTTTTGTGCGTTTTTTATTTTTTTGTTTTTACGATTGTTTTCGTTTTGGCGATTTACTTTTCGACTTGTTCCTTGCATTACTGATGGGATATCCTTTAATAATTAATTTATCCATTAATTACTAATTTTATTTGTTTCAAGTGTTTAATTCTTATAGTTGAGAAGATACAGCTTAATTTTAAAATTACACAACCTTATATGATACCCTTTCATTTTTAGTTTGTTCTTTTAGCATTCGCTACTGTTGCCTTTAAAATTTCAAGAGTTTGGCTCTTACGTTTTCCAAGATACAGTTAATTCTCAAAATTACATAGTCAAAATTACACTAAGCGAAAGAATACCCTTCAATTTTTATTTTATTTTATTTAAAATTCAGTATTTATTTGGTGGTAGTCTGTATAATAATACACTTACTTTGAAGATTTTTAGTGTCTATACAAGTGTCTGTATACTACATTATGGCTCAGAAGATATAGCTAAATTTCAAAATTACATAACCTTATAGAATACCCTTTAATTTTGAAAAAATCTTTTTAGCATTCGCTACTGTTGCCTTTAAAATGCTGCACTAGTTGTGAAAATTACGGTTTCCAAGATACAGCTAATTGTCAAAATCATATGTTCAAAATTACATTAACTGATAGAATACCGTTTAGTTTTTATTTTGTTTAAATTTCAGTATTTACTGGTTTGTGGTCTGTATAATCAATCATACACTAACATTTCAACATGTTTCGTTGCTCGCTTTAAAACACCCTTTAATTTTTAACTTTCATATATTTGTTGTTGTAGTTGGCCATAGTTGTTCATATTCTCTGAAAGTCTCATGTCCGTATCTCTTACCATACGTCTTCACGAGCCATCGACTGTAAAAAATTCATCAACTTCTTTGTTGTGGTGAATACGTACGATGTCCATGTTCTGCTTTATCAATGTGTTTTTCGGTAGTGCAATAGCGATGGAATATTTACCAATTTTGTTCTGTCTCTTTTCTTTCTATTGAAAATGGTTGTTGATGGCGAATCTCATGGCGAACATTGATGCTCAGACATATGTTCGGGCATCGATGTCAGAGCATGGACGCAACATGGACATGATCGGTGTACATTTGCCACATGCGATGTTTGACATGATGTTCATACCAACTTCATGGCTAAAGTATACCCCCAGTTACGGTTCTCGTGAAAGCAGCATGTGACAGACAGACAGACGGACAGCGTAGCGAAAACAATAGGGTTCTTTTTACTTTGGATGCATGCCCTAAAAAACGTATTCATAGAATTTTAAATGTCAACTGTTTTTGTAGTTATGGGGGCCATAAAACATAAAAAAAATAACGTGGTCATCAAATGGCATGACAAAAGTTCTTTTAGATACAATTAAAATTTGTATAACTAATCAAAGATATATTTTGCACAAAAAACAAGAAATTTTTAAGAAGTTCTCACTGTTAAAGTTTTTGAGAAGGACCATATACAAATTACATCGATAATTGCAAATTTTGTCTCTGTTTGGTGATATCAAAGAAGGGTAGTAGACAATAGAAAAATTCTAAAATGTTCAAGCATTTTGAATCCAAATTGATTGTTAGGCTAATGTTCGTAAGGTTATATTCAGAAAGAATTGGGCATGATTAATATTCCAAAGAACAAGGGAAAAATGAACATCAACTTAGTTTTTCAACGTACACAGCAGAACAGAGTAACGCGCCACTTTCGGAAGCCGCTACACTTCTGTCGTCAGTGCTCACGTGTATTTTGCTTACCATCAATTCTTATATATACAACTTTTTCGTGAAAATTTTCCCTGTGTTGCCATTGGTTTATTTTTCTTCATTCCCATTTTTCTGATTTTTGTTCTACTCAAGACAAACTTTTTTGGTTTGATTTTATACTTAAGTATATATGAACATGTAAACATGTGAAAAGCTCAAGTCAGTAGCTAATTGTTTATTAATATGATTACTTCGAACGTATTTGCTTTGTCAATCCAAGAATTTTGTTTTAAAAAAGTTACCAAGTGTAAAAACGTCAGTCATGAACTTAGTGGAAGCCAAGTAGATGGATGAATCATTTCTTATCCCAAATTCGGCGGCTAGAAGTCAACGAAAAGTGTTTCATTGCAATAAAAAAATTGTTCTTTTTTATCTTTCCCGCGTCATTACTGGCTGTTTAGCACTATTTCCAATTTTTTTTCTAGTTGACTAACAACCACATTGGCTTTTCGGCGGCAAGCTTTTGATTTTTTTTTCAGTTACATATTAAACAATTTTTGTCTGGTTCAGTTTTTGTT
This sequence comes from Panzeria rudis, assembly GCA_956483635.1. Classification (NCBI taxonomy): domain Eukaryota; kingdom Metazoa; phylum Arthropoda; class Insecta; order Diptera; family Tachinidae; genus Panzeria; species Panzeria rudis. The sequence continues at coordinate 110,222,254 of OY101450.1, read as the reverse complement.
TAAAAAAAAGAGAAAAAGGGAAATAAATAAATAAACGAGTGGGCTTCATTTTATTTAGTTGTTTAAATCGAGTTTTATAATTGGGGTGTTCGATTTGAGAGACAACGAAAAAAAAAGAAACTTAAAGACAGAAATAATTTTTTTGGCGTATTTAACAAACAACGTGTACAGGAAGAAATTTTTTTAAAATTAATTTCTTGTTTTATGCATATTTTTCATAAAATGTATTTCCAAAATAAATATTTTTATAGCTTTTTGTTTGTGTTCCATACAAAAATGTACTTTCTACGTGATTTGCTTATTAAATGATAAACAAAATAAATAATTTTCAATATAATATAAGAATTTAATTCTTAGTTTATACCCACCCGTTTAGTGGAATAATTTTCGAAAAAAAAAAATATTTTTTATATTCAAAACTTGTGTTATAAGAATTTGCTTCATTCAAAGTGCCGTAATGTTTCAAGTTTTATTTAAATACCTATTGCTAAATGTAATAAAAAATTTATATGTATAAAACTAATTAACATTCTCAATAAAATGTTTAAATTCTTGTTTGTAAAAATGTACTCGTAGTCTCCACGTAATCGAGAGAAATAATCGCAAGCATTATTTGTTGAATTATAAAATTGATTTTTGTTTTTAATCAAAAGTATTGGTCATTGAAAATATACATACGTTTAGTATAAATAATGAATTTTTTTAATAAATTTAGCATAAATCACAAGTATATGAGTAATTAAAATTATAAAAATTGATTTCTAAAAATCTTTAAATAACTTTTCAAAATAATCGATTTGAATTTTTTTCTTTACAATCGGTTTTAATTGTTAGTAAACAAGTTTTTTTATTAATTCATTGCTGAAGTTAAAAAAATCTATTTTATTTAATTCGACACTTGTCAACTTATTAGAATTTTAATTTAGTTTGACATTTTCTTTAAATTTAATTATTTTACTTATTTTTTTTAATCATATTGATTTAATTGAAAGGTAACAAAACAGAGCCTGCTTTTTTGATACCGGTAAAAAAGAGACAACAATTGCAATTACCGTTTACAACTTGTTTATGGTTATTCGAACCAGATTCTTGTTGCAGTCGTTACCGACGCTGCAACAATTCCAATTACCGATTGCCACTTGTCTAAGGCTTGAGTTCGATTTCTAAATTTTTGATAAATTCAAATTCTTATTTTTTAAATTAGGTTTGTTCAGAAAGGAATATGGAATAAGCTAATTTGTAATAGGAGAACTTAACAGTACTCTTTTGAGATCGTCACACCATTTCATCAGCCTTTAAGCGCATTGTACCGCTTTTCAGATGAAAGCTGCTAGATGCGAATATCGATTATTTATTTTCGGTTTCTATTTATTTACGGTTTGTAATTTCCAACATACAGGAAGACGACTGAACGTATTAGAAAACATTGAAATATGAAATATGCAAACCAAATAGAGTATACGGTGTCATGAGACACCGGGTTCGAACGAAGTTCCTGTCGCGTTCGGTCTGCCCCCTATCGAGTTGGGCCTGCCGGCTTCGGCCTGCCACTTTCGCCATTATGCCATCGTCAGGCCACTTTCGCTCGGCCACGTTTGGTCGGTATATAAGACGCCTCCTCGTCTTTATCGCCCTCCGCTACACCCCTTTATGAAACCAAGTAAATGCACATAATAATTTCAACCTCTAGATAAAAAAAGGAAGATAGCTCGTCAATAAAAAATCATTATCGGCTAAAAGATACTTAAGCGATACTTCTCCAGAATTTAACCGAGACACTTTCACCTAGCAAGGACACCACCCATTAGCCACGACACAAAAATGCTCAAAGGATTTCCAAACACTGCGACATAAATCTTCCTAAAATCCCAGAAGTCCCCTGGCACTTCCGCGGAAAAGAATAGCAACACCGAAAACCTCGAAAATACCAAGATGGCAACAGTGATTTTTTAGGTAACTTGGCCTTTGCACCGGAATTTCATCTTGAAATCTGAGACAGCCACTTTCGGCCTGCCTCATTAGGCCAGTCACCTTCGGCCAGTTACCTTTGGCCAATCACCTTCGACCGGCCACCTTCGACTGGTTTTCTTTGGCACACCACCTTCAGCCTGCCGGCTTCGGCCTGCCACTTTCGGCCTTATGCCATCGTCAGGCCACTTTCGGTCGGCCACGTTTGGTCGGTATATCAGACGCCTCCTCATCTTTATCGCCCTCCGCTACACCCCTTTATGAAACCAAGTAAATGCACATAATAATTTCAACCTCTAGATAAAAAAGGATAGATAGCTCGTCAATAAAAAATCATTATCGGCTAAAAGATATTTAAGCGATATTTCTCCAGAATTTAGCCGAGACACTTTCACTTAGCAAGTACACCACCCATTAGCTACGACGCAAACCTGGTCGAAGAATTTTCAAACACTGTGACAAAAATCTTCCTAAAATCCCAGAAGTCCCCTGGCACTTCCGCGGAAAAGTATAGCAACACCGAAAACCTCGAAAATACCAAGATGGCAACACTGATTTTTTAGGTAACTTAGCCCTTGCACCGGAATTTCATCTTGAAATCTGAGACAGCCACTTTCGGCCTGCCCCATTAGGCCAGTCACCTTCGGCCAGTTACCTTTGGCCAATCACCTTCGACCGGCCACCTTCGACCGGTTTTCTTTGGCACACCACCTTAAGCCTGCCGCTTCGGTCTGTTGCCTTCGTTTTGAATTTTCGTTACCAGAATTCGTTACAGGTCATTGATTTTATGGAATCACAATGAGGCCAGTATTATGCGGGGCCGTGTCGTCTCAAAAAATTCAATCTAACCAAATCGCTTTATTTGTGATGGTATTTCTGAACTATAGATGTTTACCCTCATTACGTATGTACATATGTTGAAGTTGAATAATGCGATGATGAAATTCATAATAACGTGTCCAAACAGGAAAATTCGTTCCAACGATAATTGAATCTTCGCTATCGAACATCCCGATTTCCTCTCGACCAAAAGTTGTGAGCAGCAGAGATTTATTACACTATGCCGAAACAGACCCCTAAAGTTCCTATAACTCAATAAGAGCTAATGCTTTGCAGATTCCATGATATGCATGATATCTCATTGGGGCACATTCTTGGCAACTGTTCGTATAATTAATGTTTTGTATAATTAAAATTTTTGGAGCAGCTTTGTAGACTCCAAGTGAAATGTATGATCTATCACCGAACAAAACAATTGGCTTTATTTGTAGCCTTAATCTGCTACACTAAACATTTAGGTCACACAAATATAATATAGATAAAAGTGCTTTAGACCCTTATAGAATAATATTAATCATTAGTCATAAAAACCCGTTATAAAATTCTGTTATACAATTATTTCATTTATTGAAAAGGAATTTTTTCTATTCCATAACTATTGAATAACGTTTTCTGTTTAAGTGTGTCGACAACATCAACTACTAATGGAAATAATATTTAATACTTTTCTGCATAATTGTTTTTTTTTTTGTATCTTATCAGCGGCAAAAGATAACAGTTCATTTTTTGTTTATTTTAGATATAAAAAAATAGTTACTGTTTCTTTATTTACAACAAGTTTTAGACAAAAGAAAACTCGAACATTTTGTGGGTTTTCTTCCTAAAATTCCACTTAAATAAATTATGTGTACTCCACAATATTTACCCTAGCAACTGAAGATCTATATAACTAATAATAATTTATTTTATTTGTCTGTCTTTTTAGATTTCAAAACACTCCACCATGTCACGCCAGTCAAGACTGGTTCTACTATTACTCCTCTCCATAGGGATCTTTTTCCAGTTGGCACTCGCCAGTACAACCATTTCACAAAATCTTGTGCACGATGATATACCAGACGATCACTTGGACTTGAATGAAATCTTAGCCGAGGAAAAGCCACATATAAAAATTTCAACACCCAAAGTTAAAGAGACACCCTTGCCTACGACAACAAGTGAAAAGAATCGCGGTGCTACCGCCACCAGTACCCAAAAGACCATCAGTGATAATTTGCTAAATGATTTAATGGAAGCTTCTAAGCACTCAGAAGCTTTGGCTAAGGACGAAAGGTATGTATTTTTAAAACATAAGAGAACAATTGTATCACTACAAATGGAAAATATAATTTTGAATATCTTACAGATTTAAACAACTTTTGGCTAAAAAATTAAATTCAACTAGCACAACAGCTGAACCACTTGATGATACATATGATGATGATGATGATTACGATAGCTATTATGATTATGAATATGGTTCGAATAATGATCAATCGACTACAGCCGCCATTAAGAAGGGGAAAAATAAGGAGAAGCTGGCTAAGAAGCCCATAGAAATGAAACCCATTAAGGAAGATATCAAGGTAAGTGGAGTGCATCAATAGAGGCCTGCATAGGACGTCTTGAAGTTATGTTTAAGATATTTGTTTAGTTTAAAACACTTTCACAAGAATAATGCGAGGTAAATTGCGAAGAACTTTTGAAAAAACATTTTTATTGAACTTGTGGTATGCAAAGAAGGTTTCTACACGTTGTACAAGTTGAAGAAACTATTTTCTGCAACATTAAATACTATTGCTAAAGTGTTTGAAAGAAAACAAATATCTGAAACATGCCTTGAAGACGTCTTGTGCAGGCCTCTCTCTAGTCGACAAATATGAATTTACACATAAAAGCGAGAATGTATCTAATATGGCTTCATATTTTACAGACTTCCACAGCTAAAGCTAATGTAGGGAACAATAAAGAATCAAACAATATTGAATTCCATGATGACAATACTATTCATGATGATGAGGAAGATGATGAAGATGATTATGATGACGAAGATGGGGATGATGATGAATTTGATAGTGATAACGATATCAAGGATGAAGAGGAAGTGATCTTTAGTGAGGATGTGCCATGTCCCCGTTATTGCACTTGCGAACGTAATGTCAACAATTATTTGGTGGCCTACTGTAGTCGGTTAGTTTGTTAAAGACTTATATGCAGTTTATGTCTTTCCAGGCTATCTAGCAACTTGTTTAAAATTAATTTCTACACAGAATTTTCTAAACAATTTGATCACTTGGAATACATAAATAACACTATAAAATATGAAAAAAAATTATGGGGTTCTGACAACCGATTCTGATAGAGGAGACCAAGAAAATATACATGAGTGTCGGCGTTTTAAAAGATCACATCGAAATTTAATTTCATGGGGGGCGGGTTGAACTTTCCCCCTTTTTGCCCCTTCGTGCAGCATATCGGTATCGGGTCTTTTTGTCCCTTTCTTAAATCAGGGACAGAAAACTCCCCAGAAGCAGTGACATGGCGGGCTAAAATGTTTCACAAAAATGTTTCTCACGGTGTTTTACATAAAAGTTCTGAGCACATCTTATACCTTAAACGTAAGGATTACAAGATTTTCTATGCCGAGTACTATGGTATACGTGGTTGCCTACTGCACGCAAGCAATCAATGAGATTCCGTTTTGACAATTTTTGCCCAGTACTAATTGTGAACAATTAGGAAATTAACCCTTAAACACAGTTTTCAATGATTTCTGGCGTAGATGTTGAGTCCGGAGCTTAGTTGTCTTTAAAGATCTATAGTAAAATTTTATGTCCAAAATGTTTGTAGAACATGTTATCCCCGCCCGCCTCTTTTTATGGGTTTTTCACGATTTGTTAGAATAGAGCCAAAAATTACCGTTATGTGGGGGGGGGGGGGTTAGAGGCTTAATATGTATCACAAAAATATTTGCCTTAATATTTTGCTGAACATACCCTACACCTCAGATGTAAAGCACACATAGCTTCATATACCCATATGATGCACGAACAGGCCAAATTGGATGAAGTTTAACCCCCCTAAAAAAATTCCGATGTGATCTTTCAAAACGCCGTTAAACGTATATTTTTTGTTCGTCTCTACTACTACAATTGGCTGGCAGAACGTCCTAGTTTTGAAAAAGTTCAATATTGTTGTATAGTGTAATGCATTAATTATAACAAAAAATCAATAAAAAAAAATTATTTTCTCTAGCATTGATCCTGGTACCCAAAAATTCGGCAAGGATATTACCGATTTAGTCGTTACCGATGTTGGTCCCAAATATCCAATTCTCTTGGGGCCTGACTTCTTCCTGGAATTGGGTTTGAAACATGTCTCCTCTATTAAGATTGCCAACTGCACCATTGAGTATTTACATCCCGATGCCTTTAATGGTTTGGATGATTTATTCTCGGTCAATTTCACTAATGTTGGTTTGGCCATTATCAATCCGGATACTTTTGCCAAGAACAAGAAATTGCGTTTGCTAACCATATCGGGGAACGATTTGAGTGTTATGTCTAGTGTTCATTATTTGTTGAAGGTGGGTGGGTGGGAATTTACATTTAAAAACATTAATTATTAAACTTTCTATTATTGCAGTCTTCGAGCATTGAAGAATTGGATTTATCACGCAACAACTTAATGGAACTTAATCCCAATGCCTTCTCCCAGCTGACCAACATTGTTTACATTAACTTGTCTCAAAATAATTTGCAGAAAATCCCCGAGGGTGTATTTGATACACTGGACACAATTGAAGAATTGGATCTTTCTTACAATACCTTGAAAACTTTGCCTCCAACTATTTTCAATCATACGACTTTGGCTATTTTGCACTTGAAATATAATTCCATCACTAACGATTTGAAATTCGGAACTCCTGATTTGCAGCAATTGGATTTAAGTTTTAATCAAATACACACTGTACACCATGGCATGTTCGATAAAATGACCGGCTTGACAAATTTAAATTTGAAGGGCAATGGATTGACTAAAGTACAACCTGACTCCTTTATGACTTTGAAGAATATGAGAAGCATTGATTTATCCATCAATGAGCTGGATCAAGTATCTAGCATGATCTTCTTTAAGAATTCAGAATTGGATGTTATACGATTAAATGACAATCCCAGATTGAGCCAATTGCCTACAGATGGCTTCCGCAGTTATAATGGTTATTTCACAGTATACTATTTGGATATTTCCAATTGTGCCATTGGTGCCTTAGGCCACAAGACTTTCTCTACAATGCCACATTTGTCTACGTTGAAATTGGCCTGGAACAATATTAACAATTTGGATAGAGACACTTTTGGTAGTTTGAAGAAATTAATTGATTTGGACTTGAGCAATAATTTAATTGCCAAACTAGATGATTTTATATTTATGAACAATACCGATTTGACAAAATTGAATTTGGCTGGCAATCCTATACATAAACTATCCATAAGGTTGTTTTTGCCCTTCAGCAAATTACGTGAACTGGATGTAAGTGACTGCGAGCTAAAGTCTCTCTTGAGCGACAATCAGTATGGCGTGGGCCGTAAATATAAATTCTATGAAACTTTAAAATCTTTCAATGCCTCTTCAAATCAAATCCATAAAATACACTCAAATGATGTGCGCTATTTTAAGAAATTAAGAAGTCTCGACATCAGTCACAATCCTTTGAAGTGCAACGAAGATTTCCAGGACTTTATTAGCTATGTCTCGCTCAATCACAAATTAATGCCACACTCTATGCCCTTATTGGCCAACATGGAAATGGCCGATAATCAACAGATGGAAATTCAAAGCCAAGCCGGCTGGGCTTCTTTTGCTCATGAGGTTTGCAAACATGATGATTTTGTATATAAAAAGCATGTGGATAGTGCTAACAAGTTCGAAAAACGTTTACAAAAGGCCGACAAAGACTTGGATCAGGATGCCAAGAATTTGTTGAACATTATGGAAAATAATAAATTGCAAAAGATTTTGAAGGATTCAAATCATGAGGTGTTGATGGACGAGAATGATATTAATGCCGCTGAGGAGGAGAAAGATAACGAGGAATCTGATTATGAGGATGAAGAAGATGAGGATGATGATGATAATGACGATGAGGATGAGAATGAGAATGCTGACAAAAAGCAAGATGACTACGATGATTATGAAAAGAAGGCTGAAATTTCCAAGAAGATTATCGATCATGGCATACGTGTGCAAGAGATCGATTTGAGTAAGGAAACAAGTGATCGATTTTTGTTGGGTTAGTATTCTTTTTATGGATTTTTTTATATCTTAACAGTTTTAAGCACCACCAAACAAAACCGATAAGTTCAAAGGGAATGAAATCTCCGCTTTTTATTCGCGATAAGGGCGACTGACTAATTGGCTTTTGCAGCATGCACATCACATTGCAACTATAAAAATGCTTTTGTTATAAATTTATAACGCTCTCTTCAAAGCTTTAAAGCTTTCAGAGATAATTTAATTGATCGTAAATCTTCAACTATCGTGATTGTCCATAGTTGAATTCCTAAACCTCTTAAAAGTCTACGAAACGAAGTAAGATTCAGGTTGCTAGAGAAAATGTGCCGTGGACTTTTTTCCATCAAAGCTTCACTCTAGTAATCACAAAGTAGATCAAAGGAAGAGAGCTTTTTAATTGAAATGAAATCGGCTATCGATTATATCATGGAACTGAAAAGCTTTTTTCATTATCAGCTTCCACAAAATTAATATATTTCAGCTGATCCCTCCTAGCAATATACAGTTCCGGTCTTCCGCACGAATAACCACATTTGTTTGCTAAAGCCCAAGCGGCTAAATTTAAATCCGTCATGACTTTGAATATAATCAATTCAATGACTTTTGGCTCTCCAGTGGAAGAGCCAGCTTATCCATATTCGGAGTAGCACAAATGATAAGTTTTGGGATACCTTTTTGCACCTTTTTAGTAGTTCTAGCTCATAACAATTTGGCTCTGTAACGCTCGTTGACCGAAATGTTTTCGAAAATTTAAGCTTTAAGGTCTATCCTAAGCAGTCTTTATTTGCGTATGCATTGATCGAATCCAAAAAGGTAGCAATTTAGAGACACGTCACAAGATACATAAAAAGTGTCAATTAACTTCATACAAGGCCGCCACCATGAAAAAGTTACTGGTCCGCTTCATAGGAAATAATCGAACTCAAATCGATTCCTACCACTACATCACTAGGGGGAATAAAACTAACACAAAACTAGTCACGTAATGGTCGTGCGCAGGGGCACGTTTCTCAAAAATTACAAAGTTAAAAATCTACAAGTAAAATACACACAAAACAACAATACCTTTACAAATTTCATTGTTATTTTGTGTGTATATTACTTGTAGATATGTATCGCCCACCATTGACTATAACGTCTGAATGTCAACATTTTTGAAAATATATGCACCAACATTTCCACCAGGCAATAGAGCTTACAAACGGCAACTGTTTCTGAATTTAATGATGTTTTGACAATGACTTGTGGATTATCATCGCAGAGAACAAACAATATAATTCGCGATGAATTTCTTGAATTGTAATGAAAAATCTCTCTCTCAAATTGCACTTGCATCATTTTAAGTTTAGTGGAAATATTTCTTTTTCTTTTAAGTTTGTTAGCTTCCCGCTATCAAAAATAGGAAGTTACTGATTTCATCACGATTTTTTTAAATCGAGTTTTTATCAGATCTCGACGTTTTGAGGTATATTCTAACTAATTTTACGATGATCTCCGTATTGCAGTGTGTATATTTGTGTGTGTACCACGCAGCAACACAATATAATGTTCTCGGAAGCAGTAAAAAAAATTGCATGCCTTCCTTCTACATACGATGTTTTGTAGCGCTTCCGAGGATGCTCAAAAAGAAGGCAGTGATCTCTCAGTGTTATATTGTTTAAATTACGAAGTTAGTCGGCCTTTTACATATGTATATTCAACATGAACTTCAAAATAAACAAAAATCTTATTCAGTAGCATTGTAGCTTTCGACACAATGTGTTCCAAAGAATTGTCGCACGTATTGTTTCAAATAAGCACTAATAGAAACTGTGGGTCCATCTTGAGGCTCGTTGGAGTAGTAACTGGGCATTGGGCAATCGGCAGAAATGCTAGCCTTTCCTACAATGCGTTCTGCCGTAGTTGCCGGGATCAAAGCAAAGAAGGAACCGTCTTTCACTTTCTTTGCGAATGCCCGGCCGCGCACATCTCGAGACTCAAATTCCTGGGCAATAGCATACTAGACGAACTTTCGGAACTATCGGGGATAGGTCTGGGTGGCCTGATCAGGTATCTTAATGCGACGGGTTCGATCTAGTACGTACTACCGAATCCGAGGCCTAGGTTCGGAACTACAAAGGTTGACACTGGCGGGTGGAGTGTTCTGTCAAAACGGAATCTTATTGATTATACTTGAATGCTTGTGCGTAACAGGCGGCCACATAAACCAACCAAGCAAGCACTAACACATTTAAAAACGCATTTAAAACATGCTCTCACTTATTGCATGGAAGAGAGAGATTTATAATAAACCCCGATTTGTATTGTATGTAGTTTAACGATTATACAATTGGATAAAGCAATAAGACGAAGAGACATGATTTTAGAGCATTTTTGATGCTTCGAAAGATGCTCTGTTTTATGTCGAAGCAGTAGTTTTTACGAAAAATTTGGCATAACACTACGTGGTGGCTTTTTTAAAATAGTCTTAAAATAGTCAGATTTTTTCTAATATTTGTATATGTATGAGGGGTGCATAACTTAACTAGTAAAACTAGGCGTTGACTAGAACCATTTAAATGCCCTAGGAAATATCTGATGCCAATGTCTCAATGTGGTCCCATAAGAACTATCCAGTCAATAGTTATTCGGTAGTTCTGAGGTCACTGGTGTACAATTTTATTATCGACATTTCCTGCACGGAAGTTTCTATTGTGTGTGTGTCTATGTATCTTTGTTTCTGTCTGCGCCATCGTAGAGCCCAAACGGCTGGATCAATTTTATTTTGTTTTTTTTATATGTGACTTGATCGAGAGTGTTCTTAGCTACGTTTGAAGCAAATCGGTCCAGGTGTTTATAAGTTATCAACTCATTTCTCGCTTTATCCTCTTGAATCTGTGTGTCTCTGGCACCGTAACTTCCAAACGGCTGGATCGATTTTAATTTAGTATTTTCTGCAAAAACACCCAGGGTCTTGTCAGGAATCGAACATGCGACCTCCCGGTTAATAGTCTAGCATACTATCCACCAGACTACGGTGGTACCCTTTTAACTCGGGTCTACATTAGCATGAATGAACTTGGTATGAACATCATGTCGGACATCGCATGTGGCTTATGTAGACCGCTCATGTCCATGTTTCGTCCATGCTCTGACATCGATGCCCGAACATATGGCTGAGCATCAATGTTCGCCATGAGATTCGCCGACAACAACCATTTTCAGTAGAAAGAAAAGAGACAACAAAATTTGTAAAATATTCCATCTTTATTGCACTACCACAAAATACATTGACAAGACAGAACATGGACATCACACGTATTCACCACACCATAGAAGTTGATGAATTTTTTACAGTAGATCTGCCGGCGTCATGTTCATGTCATGTTGAAGTCGATGGCTCGTGAAGACGTAGGCTAAAGGTGACAGAAACTAAATTTCATGTTCAGTACAGAAATTCAATGAATTAGTAAATATTTTTTCTAGAAACGGACTTACAAACAAATTTCAGTAAACAAGTTGCTTAAATCTATAAAACAATTTGTCCAAAAATATTTTGCAAATTTTAAACAGAATAATTTGCTGGATCAAACAATAATATCTACTGCTTCTTTTTGTTATATGTGTATTTTTAAATAATAACATCATCATTCATTAAGCATTTATGAAATTTCACTTTGTTAAATGTGTTCAACTCTGTATGTTTATCTAAAATCTAGAAAAAATTAATGAGAATTAATGCAACAACATTAACGAATTGATTTACTCAGAAATCTTCAGTAAACAAACTTGTTACAATTTACGTTTGATTCTAAGTGTATGAATTCCAACATCGCATTCCTTTTGCTACATTATTGTTGTTGCTATTTATGTGTATATCGTCATGGGCGTTGTTTTTTTACGATACAGAAAAGTGGTTTCTGTTGTTGTTTTTTGTGTTGTTTTTGATGTTTGCGTTTTAAATAAAAATCAAACATCTAATTTACTGATTCAGTAAAGAACATTTACTGAAAATGAAATTTTATTTTAGATAAACTTTGGTTTGAAAATTTTTTGGTGATAATTTTTCTGTGTATGTTTGACGAAAATCGGTCCGGCATCCATTTTCTTCTGGGGTTTTTAGAATTTTTCATCTAAATGTGAGGATTTACACAATGACAAAATCTTCTATAATTTCAATTGCATATGGTTGGGATACCTCGCTTAGCTCAAGAAAATGCTTCGGAAACATTAGGGCAGTTAGCACTTGTACCAAGAGCTAGTTATATAAAGAAGAACGTGCGTAAAACTTCGGTATATGTGGGAAAATTTGTCATAAAAACGTAGTTGTGTTTTGAGCGGAAACATTTTAGCAATTGCGAAATAAAAATTACCAAGGATCTTCTTATTTATGCTCTATTCGATTATACTAAACCGTTTTTCTAATTTAAAAATTTGTAAAAAGTTATATGCCTAGTGTGTATGTATATAAAGCTCTCATAAATTAAGAATGGCTTAACCGATCGGAATCAAATTTACGCCATTTTAAAGACCTTGACCTCACTTAGATTTCGTGATATAATGAACCGATTTTGTTCAATAGATTTTGAGAATTTTCGAAAAAAGTTTTTTTTTTCAAATGAATTTTATACTACATACTTAACCCAGCGAATCCAAAATCTAACAAGCTCTTAAACTCAAACGACAGCGTCGATTGATTCGTTCGGTAGATAGAGTTGAGGAAATTAAAAAAAGCGCTTTATTTTAATAACTCCTAAAGTTCTTGTCAAATCGATTTCCAGGAGTCATTTACTTGTTTGGTCTCGAAAAACTGCGTCGAATGCCACAAATTTAATATGAATCAGTTCGAGATATATTAATTGTTCGAGAGATATCGTTGTCAAAATTTTCGAAAAAAATTCTTTTTCTAATTACTCCAAGCGCTTTGAGCTTGAAATTAGCGGGTTCCAGGGACGGCTTCGCAATAGATCGATTTGGAAAATTTTAATTTTTTAATTTGTATTGAAAATTATATAAGAAATGGGCACTGCCACTCCCACAAAATGTAAATATTTGTTTCAACTAGTATTTTTACTCTTCAAATTACATACTTCTTTTGAGCCGATTCTGAAATTAATTTATATATTTTTTTTCTCTAATTTCCAGATAAATTCATTGCCGATCGCAAGAAGCACTTGCAGCACATTGACGATGAAGATAATGAAGACGAAGAGGACAGTGATGACAACGATGAGGAATATATTATTGAACGTGGTCATATTTACTACAGTGGTTATAAATTCTTAGTGCCCATCATTATTATTGTTACCTGTGTGATTATATTACTTTTGGCCATTGCCAAAGTCATATCGATGGTTATGCGCAAACGTGGAGAACGTTATCGTATGTCACTATTACAGGCCCATACAAATTCCATTGTATATCAAAAACTTACCGAAGACATTAAGCCACCCAAAGAGCCAAAACAGCCTAAAGTACATCAATATACTCCCATAAATCAAGTTTAAAACAACAAGAAATACACAAAACTTAAAAAAAAAGTCAGAACAGTAAAAGAGTATATTGTTTGATGGTTGTTATTAAAGGAGTGTTTTGCAACAAATTAGAAAACAAACCAGCTGTAGAGAACTTTTGAGAAAAGCAAACACATCTTTCGCAAACACTTTTATTTAATCATGAAGAGAGCATTAAAAAACTAGAGTTTGTTGGCTTTGAGTAGTTTTTAGTTTAAAAGAGCAGCACATTTAAGAGAGAGAGAGGGTTAAACATATTTTCAGTTATTTTGTAGTTTTATAAAGAAAATCTTAAGAAGCAAGTATTTTTTTTTTTTAATAAAGAGAAAAATTAATTTTTTTCAAATTGAAACTGAAAAGAAGTTATGTATCAGTTTTTATTTATACTTAAATATGTATACTATATAAATAAATATTTACTTATTTAAACATAAGATGATTTAACCAAGTTCTCCAACATTTAATGAAACATAAAATGAAAGACAAGTAAAATTCTTTTTAATTTAAAACTAAAAATATAAATTGAAAAAATAGTATTAAAAATCTTCAATAATTCCTGCACAACTAAACATTTCCAAAAATAACAAACGGAATCCATAAAATTTTACTTAAAAAAAGAAAAACTTTCCATACCAATTTGCATTTAAATATATTTTCTGCAAATACCGATACTCTTATGCCCCATTCCATTTAAAGTTGATATATTTTCAAATTTTCAGTTTTTAGCTCCTTAAAGTGCCATTATTGGTAGTCATCACTTTTAAATCAAATTTTTGTCTGAATTATTTGTTGATAACTCCATATATAAAAAAAATAAAATTTGCATACCAGTTTTTTATAACTTGTTACTAAAATTAAATTTTGGGGATTTTCTTTTTGTTTTTAACACAAATCTATCTTTTTTTATAAATTATTATAATATGTATACTTTTATTTAATTAATTTTTCTTCTGTATAAATTTTTTGCAGTTATTTACATTAATAATTTAATAAATTAATAATTAAAAGGAACAAAATGAACTAAATTTTCCAACTACAAAAGAAATTTTATTATTAGTTTTTAGTGTTAATTTTTAAAATTGTGCGCTTTTTGGAAGACAAATAGAAATGTATTAAATAAAGTGTGTATTTAATTAAAACTTCCAAAAAGTTAAATCCTTTGTGTTTTTTTATTTCTTAAGATTCCTAATTTTAAGCCCGTATTCATACATGATTACAAAATTTAGGTTTAAACTTCACTTAATATATCTTTTATGAATACGGGTCTTAAAATTTATACATTCCTATGGCGAAGCATTACAAAAATTTAATCAGTGTGTCAATTATAGCAGATTCTGAAAATAATGAAGGATTGCCAAATGTTAATGTTCCACAACTTATCTCTTACACCAAATTGAGCTGAACTAGTCTTGTTAATCCGAGAATTTTGTTCCGAATCAAAAATTTACAAAAAAAATTTCAAATAAAAATAAATTAAAAATAACGGGGCTTTAAGCAAACCTGACTGAACAATACTTAAGTTATGAGTTTAGTCGAACTGTATGAGTTTATATCCAAAGAAATTTAATTATTTAGGCTTGAGTTCGGTTTTAATATAATTATTCAATTAAATTATATTTTTATTTAGAGATCAGTACTGCCAGAAAAGTTTTGCCTCATGTCCCCAATTTAAACAATGATGTCCCCAAAAATCCCCATTTCAAAAGTAAAAATCCCCAATTTTGTCCCCAAAACATGTTTTTATAATAAGCACTATCATTTAATTAATATAATTTTTTAGTCCTTTGCGTACTTTATTACGTCGGAATAATATCATTATTTTGCTTTAGCCATATATGATCCTACGTACATAGACTTTTACATATGTATCTTTCACTTTTAATTACACAGCGGAACAGTGATTTTGTTCTTTTAATAAAGATGTCTGATCCTTATGTATATTCAGCTGTTGATTACGATGGCATCATTAGTTTTTCCCTAGCAGCTATAGTTTTAAAGATAAAGTGACATTTCATATTTGTATAATTAATCGCTTAATATTTCACGAATGGTGCTCAAAATTTAAAAATAGTTTCTGGATTATGAATCCACACAAAAATCTCTTTCATTTGAGTAGAGTCACATTGGTGGTATATCAGGATATCTTTCTGTTTTTGTAAGCATGCTAAAAAGCAAATTTTCTGAAATCAATCTAACTGAGCCTTATGTATTTTTATTCACTGATTACGAAAATAATATTAGCTTTTTTCTATCACCTCTTGTTTTAGAGATATTGTGAATTATAACGCCATCTTCCTCTGCTAGTTAGACAGCCAGCCTGCTCTTTCCAGCATGGCGGGGCATCCAGCACAATGTCAGTTTATTATGAGCCTCAAGTTCATTAAGATATCGATGGTCATACGTTGAGTTAGATGCAGGAATCAACACTTTATAATATATATCACTAGAAAAACTTCAGAACTCTCTGATAACCTCAAAAAATTGTATGTATAGCAAAGTAAAAAAAAAAGTAAAATGCATAGGAACAAAAAAGTTTGTAGCTTGATTACTCAGAATTTTCTTTTTGCACTTGTACCCCTCTGCTTCTCAGCTCCGCAATCGAGCTAAAAGCGCTACTAGCCGGAAATAAAATAACTGAAATTTTTTTAGTATATATGTACTATTTTCGGCTAATTTCTTCTGAAGATATATTATTGTTTCCGTGTTTCCTTCCATATCCCTACCATTTTCAACTATTGAATATGCAAATCGGTATTTTTCAGAAGAGCGCATAGACCCATTAATTGTGAACATGAAATCAGCGCCTTCCTAAATATGCAAGTTTTAAACTATTTTATATTGACTTTTCAATCCTCCATGGGAAATTCAGTATTTTGCAGCGGGGCGTGTCGTACAAATTGGAGGACCACGCTCAAGAATCTAAAAAGCGAATTTGTTACATTCGAAAAAAAAAATTCAATTTCGGCCTCAATTTATATCGTGATGCATTCAAACAAATGAAATTCATCAAGTGATACACTATTTTAAAACAATTTAAATACCTACTACAAATAGAAAAAATTAATGTGTTTATATTAGAAATCCCCAAATCCCTCCCCACGAAAATTTGTCCCCAAATATAAGTTGAAATCCCCAATTTGGGAACAAATCCCCTCATCTGGCTACACTGTTAGAGATAAATGTGTAGCACATAGACAAAGAAAATTTTTGACTGCGCGGAGGATTCAACTGACGTTTCGATAGCTCCCGCTAATCTCTTCAAAATTATTTTTCGCCTGACGACTCGAAAAAAATTTCGTTGTCACATTTATCTCTAAATAAAAATATAATGTAATTGAAAAATTATATTAAAACCGAACTCAAGCCAAAAATATTAAATTTCTTTGGATATACTTGTATCGGTGTCTTGAAAGTTTACACAAGGGAATCATATTAGGGGAAGTTACCCAAAACTAAAAAAAAGTCACAAAAAACCGAAAAAATCGCCAAAACGAAAAAAGCGCCAAATCTAAATCTAAAATAAATCGCTAAAACTAAAAATATCGTCAAAAAACGAAAAAACCCATTAAAGCAAAAAAACCCCAAAACTAAAAAATCGTCTAAAACAAAAAAATTGGTAAAAACAAAAAAGAAATGCTCAAAAAACGAAAAAACGGCAAAAACCGAAAAAAGCGCCAAAATCTATAAAATCGCAAATAAAAACTAAAAAAATAAACTTTAATAAAAACTTAAATGAAACGAAAAAGCAAAACGAAAAAATTGCGAAAGTGAAAAAAAGGGAAGGAACCAAAAGGGATATATGTATATTCGTACGAAACCCTTCGTGCCCGAGCCAAACTCACACTTTACTGAATTTATTACATCCACACGAATATTAGTGCTAAAACTTGAAAAAAGCAATAAAAGTGAGTGGTGGATGGATGACATGGCAACATAGCCATTTCTTATAAAAGCAAATGTATTTTTACCGAAAGGGAGAATACTACTTGCTATTGTTTTGTGCACATCTTTCTTTGTCACTCATTTGTAACAAATGGAAATTGTAGCCAAGGATCCACACTTTCTCTTTTCTCAATTGTACTTGTGAATTTTTTTACAAAACTTTGAAAGTTGAACTTAAGGCAATTCTTGGTGATCTATGAGAGATTTTTGTCATATTTGGGCATATCTTTCTTTGTCACTCATCTGGACCAACTGGAAATTATAGCCAAGGATCCACACTATTCCGAGGATATGTCTCATTTTTTTACAAAACTTTGAAAATTGAACTTAAAACATTTTTTGGTGATCTCTAAGAGATTTTCGCCATATATATTTAGGTACATCTTTTGGAGTCAAGTAGAACCATGTATGTATGTATGTGTTGTGTTTAAATAATTCGTGAGGAAGTGGCCTACTTCGCTGGTGTTGAAAACTCTTTTTTTCTTTTTAGGAAGATAAAACATCAAAAATGATTAATTTTATTCCGAAAACAATATATTGGGCCTGATTGTGTAAGGCGTTGGCCTAAACTCCTAAGTTGTTTTTTGTAGTAGATTAAAGAGCACGAGTGGTATGTGGCTTTAATCTATTACAAAAAACGACATAGGCATTTACGCCAGCCACTTATACAATCAGGTCCATTATTTCCTTTTTAAAAAAGTTTCTCCTTTTTTTTGGGAAAATCGTCTTCTTAATGCCACTTTTTCCTCAAAATTCCCTTTTTGTGTCACTTTTTGAAAATTTTCACCCTGGTGGTAAAGCTGTTCTTTCTCTTATTGTTGAAAGCAAACATAGTATGTGTGTTAAGCCAAATTAATCTGGCAGGTTATCAAGAACTCTATGCTGATTTTGATCTCAATACTTTTAACGGCCGAAATTTTTTAATAAGAACTTGGCCTTATTTTCCTAGAAAGTAAGTGAATGATGAAAATCGGTTTGACAAGAACTTTTGGAGTTTAAAGCTTTTTCCTCAACGATATCTCTCGAACGAATCAATCGGTTTTAATCAAATTTGCAGCAGTTAACGTTGCTTGAAAAAAAAACCTTTTTTCGAAAATTTTCAACGTCTACCTGACCCAATCGGTTGATTATATCACGAAATCTAAGTGAGGTCAATGCCTTTAGAATGCACACACGCTCACACACATATATCCATACGGAAGAGGTGGAGAAATGGAACAAAAGAGTATTGTGTAGTTGTAACCCTACACTAGGATTTCGTTCCCGGGAAGAGTCAGAAAAAAATGACCGGGAACTAGAGCTTCCCGATTACCGGAAATTTTCGTCCGGAATGCCGGGAATTAAAATGAACAAAACCAGTAACTCCTTGGTTTAATAGGGGAAAGTTGAACAAAATTACTCAACTTGTGTTTTCTTTATTTTACTTCCGTCTCGAAATCGGAATCGTCGGTATTCTTGGTTGGGTATAGGTATCGTATCCGCAAAAATGTGTACCGATGCAGCCCAAGTCTTTATACACTTCTTAATGTCATATTATGCTTTAATTAACTGAACAAAATCAAAACAAAAACAAAGAAAAAATATTTTTATAATTTAAAAAAAACATTTATTAAAATGGCATATAAATAATAAAACTATACAAGCTTTTATTTATAATCAAGGTCAAAAGTTAACAATTAATTTAACTTAAGATTGAAAATTGGACCGATTAAACAATAGAAGATATAATTTTAATTTTTTTTCTTTCTGGTAAACTGTACAAATTGGATTTTTTTAATACAAATTTCAATTGAAATCTGTCAAACATTTAATTTTTGTTGGAATATGAAATAAATCCATTGAATTGTATTGAAATTCTCAAAAACATAAAGTTAAACTTTCTAAGGGATTATTATTAGACCATCAAATACATTTGGCATACTAGATTTACAATTAAATAATTTTATTGTGTGGACAATTTTACAAGGAATTTTTAATAAAAATTTTATTGGTTTGTTAGCATTTTATCTGTTCGAATTTGTCAAACATTTGAAATTGTTTATTTTAAAAGCATAAATTGTCATCAAATAAATGCATTTATGTTCAACATTTTCAACCTTAAGTAAGATGATATTATTAACAAACAATTTATGAATTTATATATGTATACTAGGATTCTTTCGAACATGTTCTAGCTAATATTTTAATTTATATTAAATATACTTTAAACGAGAAAATATGCCATGAAATCGATCCTCTTAATAGTGACTTGTTACAAAACATGTAGTAAAATGTGTTGTGGTATTTAAACAACATTTAAAAACATTCGAGATAAAAGCCTTATTTTATACAAATACATAATATAAAATATTTAAAACGACATTTTTAAAAGTTATAATTGTAAAATGATATATATAAACAATTAAACGAAAATTTGTCTTTTTAGGATAAGTAATTAATTAAATAAATTAACATCAAAATATTTCTTTTAATAATACACTATATCACAATGGTGAAAGCAGAAAAAAAATAAAAAATAAAAATAAAGACTTTCAAGCCGGTTGAAACTTTAAAAATATTTCTCTAAAATATATAAATAATAAGCAAATTAAAAAAAGATATTAACAAAACCAATTTAAAAAATTTTTTTATAAAAGTAAATAAATAAATTTGTTTAATCGTTAAAAAAGTGTCTCTTCTAGTACAACAACATCATTTCTGTTGGCAATCAACTTCAAACTTTGGGACAATGCATAGCTTTTGGTCAAACAATTGTTGCAACTGTTCGATTTCTTCTCTTTGGCGAACTTCTTCAGCAAAATCTTGCCACATATTCTCAAAATCATATAGATCGCCACTGAAATCATTTTCATAATTTCCCTCATCAAAAGTAAATGAAAACTCAAATTCTGCCATTGTGTACCGGAAAACAAAAAAAGGGGTATCTGAAAAATATAGATTACGAAGCAGAATATAGAAAAAGTATTTTAATGGGGAAATGTTTCTTTAGTATTCAAAGGAGGTTAGTCTATATAACACTATGCAACAAAATGAAACTGTTGTCATGACGTTTGATGACCACTATACCCTTTTGACGTGTTATTGTCTCCTAACTAGAGGAATTTAACTCTACCTAAAATGAATCCCAGATGTAAACTTTCAAAACGCCCATACACAAAAAAAATTATCACCAAAATACTTTCAAACAAAAGTTTGTCTAAAAATAAATTTAATTTTCAGTATATGTTCTGTACATAATCTATGAATTGTGTATTTGACTCTTATTTAGGACGCAAACACCAAAAACAACAAGAAAAACTGTGTTATAAAAAAGCAACCCCGATGACGACATACAAAATAATAATAACAACAACAACAATGATAGCAAAAGGAATGCGATTGTACCAAGTTTCTTTACTGAAAATTTTTGAGTGAATCAATTCGTTAATGTCGTTGCGTTAATTCTCATTCATTCTTTTAGTCTTTAGATAAAAATTCAGATTTGAACACATTTAACAAAGTGAAATTTCATAAATGCTTAATGGCTGATAATGATGATGACCCGACCAAATTTTTGTTTGATATATTACAAAAAATCCACTAAATATTTTTGTTAAATTAAATAAAAATTTTGTTTAATATTTGTTATTATTTTTAGACTAATTGTTTTATAAATTCAGACAAAAATATTATTTGATATTTTTCAGAAAATCCAGTAAATCTTTTTGTTTGATATAGTAAATTGTTTTGTTTACAATTTGTTAATATTTTTAGACAAATTGTTTTATAGATTTAAACAATTTGTTCACCGAAAAAACACGTCTTTTTTCAATGAAATTGTTGAGATATTTTTGTCTATATTTACAAGTTTGTTTGTAGGTGCGTTCGTAGACAAAATATTTACTATTTCATTGAATTCCTTTAGAGAAAAAGAAATTTATTTTTTTTGTGTACACGTATATTAATTACTCGCGTTGTCAAATTTTTCAAAATGAAATTGATCAAATGAGATTTTTAATCACCCTATTGTGAATATTTTTTCCCTCGAAATGTTTTCCCTTTCTCTTCTTTTGCGATCGTGAATAAATCGAAAAATTCCCCTTATCATGAATGATTTTTTTTACGTGGATTTTTTCCCCTTATTTTAGCACGCGAAATGGATAAATACATCATGTAATTGCTAATTTATCCTCCCATTTATTTATTAAAGTTTATAAACATTTATTTTCTGGACAAATTAAGTAAATAGTGTTCATTTATCTTAATACTAACACCTTCCCGGCACACATGAACTAAGTTTCGCTATTATGGAATAGCAAATGATTTTTTCGTGTCCGTAGAGAATCATTCATGGCGTCCAAAATATATAAAAACCCAGTTTTACTTACTCTTGAGAAAATTAAATTTAATTACTCCAAGGCATTGGATGCATCTAGCAATCCTGGACGAACAAATCGATTTTGTTTAGATTCCAATTCTTAACAAAAATTTCTTTGATTTTCATGTTATTTTATTAAGTTTCTTCCTTATTTACATTCACTGAGAACTGATAGCGAGAAAAAATGTTCACGGGAACTTCACGATAGCAATTTTCCCTCGAAGGGAAATTAAAATTTCATGGGAACATAAATTTCACTTGTTATTCGCGATAGGGGTGAATATTCGCAATAAATATATATAAACAGATACATACATACATCATCTTATAAAAGGTGGGCAAATTTGAGGTTAGGAACTAAACAGGCTGTCAAATGATGAAATGTCAAGAATTGAGCTGTCATCCTTTGGCATTTATTTAGAGACAACTTAGGAAATTTGAACCATGGAACGCTACACTTTTTAACAACGAATTTTAATTGTGAAAATTTACTATCAAAATGGTGAAAATTTTACTGTATCACTTCGTAAATTTCGAGCAGCTTTTCCTCGTAATCAGCCTCCTGTAATTCTTGGATGAGTTGAACTTTATAAGCGTGAAGATGAAGATATTTATGTAAAGTGTTGCGAAGTGCCTCTTGTGATATGAAATTGTTGCGATCGTCGACGAGGTGATGCTCCAGGCTCATTCGAAGTGATACAGTAAAATGTTCACCATTTTAAAATTTCTTTACAAATTATATTAGATATGACTAATATAATTAATATGGCCTTTAATTGTTACTCGCCTGCTCAAAAATGTGGCCAGAGGAGCAGATTTTCTAAAAATAGTAACATTTTCAGAAACATTTTATTTGCCTACATGAAAACTGTACTAAACTTATTTTTTTATTTTTATTTCTTTACTATTTATTACAAAACAGAGCAATCCTCTTATGTTTCAAACCTTTTAACGATATATTAAACAGGCAAATTTTTATGAATTTGTAATTTAAAAAAGATACGTGAAGAAAATGCGGATTTCCAATACTTTCGTCATACGTATGAGTAATATGACGGTACCATTTTAATTTAGTAATTTTTGTTTGAAATGGACTTGATCCAAAATATTCTAAGCTATGTGTGAAAAAAATTGGTCCAGCCGTTTTGAAGTTATCGTCTATTTTCTTCGAGGGTTTTTTAAATTTTTAATTTAATATTATTTTAAAAATATTATTTATTGAGTTTTAAGCAATGAGGTCAGTTTTTCACAAAATGTTTATTAACTATCCAATATTTCGTTATACTTTGTGTAACTTCTTTAGCGATAAAGTTTTTAGCAATTAATCGAATAAAAAATATTAACAATACAATTTGTACACAGAAAAAAAATATTTTAAAAATTATTTGAAGTTAAAATTTAAACAAGTTTCAAACACAACAAAAAACTTGATACTATGAAAATTTTTCAAAAACACCTTTCATCTATTATTGTTAGTGTATTTTGTAATTAAATGTCTGTAATTCTGAGCAACGCTATCAGTATCTGCTTTAAAGTTTATTCTACGGTCTATGGGTGTATTAATAATTTGATTGTTGTATTCTTGTGTGTTTTTAACATTACTCTCTTTATATCATAGTCGCTCATACTGGCACCAGAGTTCCGAACATTGTTCGGCTCGTATGTATATGTATACAGCCGAATGAAAATCAATATACTCACTAAAGCAGTGATTGAAAATGTGGCATAATTGAGCCATTTGTGGCACTTTTGAATGTTTGATGGCCCTGTGGTACGTTCTAAAAATGTTTGGCCCTTCCAGCTCATACTTCAAATAGCTATTTCAAACCGGTCGAACGTTTATATACGAATTTATACGGAATCGTTCAACGAATTCTTTATATTCAACACCCTTCAGCAGGTATAGAAAGAATTTTTCTTCCCAAAATATGATTAAAACTAGGGATGTAACGATACGCCGTTTTGTCGATCCGATACCGATACCGATACTCAAAAATAAATATCGCCGATACCGAGTCCGATACCGATACGCATATTAAAATTGAGTTCAAGTCTAAATTAACAAAACTCAAGCAGGGAAATTTTTTTATTATACAAAATTACAGTGAAGAGATTGTAAATATTTAAAATTTAATTAACCGAGTATAAAAAATTGGAAGTAATTTTGAAGGAACTACAATGTCATTGCTTCAACAGAGTCTATATTAAAAATATGCCGATAATAAGTAGAAAAGCAAGCAAAACTTTATTTAAGTTTTATAAAAACTCGATATGCTTTTGAAAAAAAAAGATTTTTAAAGGACATTTATCAACTAATATTCTTGTAAATAGCTTAATAGCTTAATTGTTAAAATTATTCTAAAAGTTTATATTTATTCACTTAAATTTAAATGAAAACACAATTTTGCGTTTGAATTCGCATAAAATAAACAAGTTGCGAAAATGGATAATTTTTCATCCTTTTTCCTTCAGGAAAAGTTTTTTTTACAAAATAACAGCGTAAAATATTATTAATATTTAAAATTGATATTAATAAGATTTAAAAACAACGAATTGAATTCAATTCATGGTAAAATTAACAAAAATAAATTATTTGTTAAAAAATAAATATATAGATACATGCAATAGAATTATAATCGCATATCGTTACTTTAATATACAAAAGGCGTATGTATGTATCTAACATATAAAAAATTTTTAAGTTGAAACAAAAAAAACATTTATAAAAAAGATTATCAGCCGTGTCACAGATTCTGTTCGGATTGGTTTTGATTCCGTAGTAGTCATTCCAAAAAAGTACATTTTTGGTGCTTTAGATTCCGTTTATTTTGTATTTCGTTTTTACAATCATAAAGTTTTTATACCTTGAGGCGTTTGTTTCTTTTGTTCTTAGATGCAAAGCTCACATTGAGCTTTTTATTAACATGGAAAGTTTATGACCAAATATTTATTTGACGCTCCTAAAAGTATGCACGTTTTTTAGTATTTACTGCAAATGAAGTCAGTAGAAGTGTTTTTCACTTCCACTTTGAAATTTAAAAGTGGTTTGATTACGAAGAAAATTTTCGTTTTTAGTTTTCTGAAGAAGCAACTTACGGAATTGAAACCACTTCCGATCGGAATGGTATTCTGTGACATGGCTGTATTTATAGTTTTAAAACTATAAGAAATGTAGGAAAGGATCCAGTCTACATATTTCATAGTTCTGAAAATATATATAATACTATTTTGTAGTTCTTTTATTCAGTTTTATGTTAAAATTTGTATATGTTAGATACACCTTTTGTAAACTAAAGTAACGATATAAGGTACCCCGTAGTGTAGTGGATAGTGTTCTATACTATTAGCCGGCGGTCGCAGGTTCGATTCTTGCCAAGACCACATTGGGTGTTTCTGCAGAAAAGCCAAAAAAGGTTTAAGAAGTATGTGTGTTCGTTCGTTCATAAAATATTTTTTTTTAACTACAATTTTATTTTTTTAAACTACATATAAAATATGTAATTACTTTAATATAGCTTTAACAAAAAATACTTTTAAGCAATGCGAATTTTTGTCGTTAATTTTTTTGTTTTTGTTCTAAATAATCGGCCTGATTGTGTAAGGCGTTGGCGTAAACGCCCAAGTCGTTTTTTGTAATAGATTAAAGTAATACACAACCCGTGTTCTTTAATATATTACAAAAAACGACTTAGGCGTTTACGCCAACACCTTTCACAATCAGGCCCAATATAAACACATGTACTATACTACTACAGAGGTCGTGAGTTCGATTCCCAAATCGCTTCGCGGGTTGTTTGTTTATAAAAAATACTTATTGTTGAAAATTTATTTAATCAAAATAAAAGTTGTTGTGAAAAAAAAACAGAGACTGGTCCAAAGAAAAATCGGGACTGGTGCAGATTTTGGCACTCGTGGGAAGAGAGTTTAAAATAGAGCTATTTAGCATCAATAACTTTAAATCTACGTAACTCGACTTACGCTGTTATTCAAGAAAACCACAGAAATATGCATATAGAATTTATTTAAAATTTAAATTGAATTGATTTAAATTTTAAATCCATTAAACGATAAAGAAAATATCGAAAGATCTTTGAATACTTAAGAGAAATTGCAACTCGTCAAGTCTCTTTTTATATAGACAAAGTAAATAATATTTGCAGTATGAATATTATTCACTTTGTCGGTATAAAAAGAGACTGGAGAGTTGCAATTTCTCCAAGCATTCATTCATTAAGCATTAAGATGTATGAATTTCACACATCTCTCTGTTATGCCACTATTTCTTTGTTTTGATAAAGTGGAATCTACAATTTGTTATAAAATTAGTGCAGCAATAGCAATTGTGGCGACGAGACAAAAATAAATAAATTATAAAACAATTAAGGTCTAATAAAATGTCACGAAAAAGTGTTTTAAATTTAGTAAATACAATTGTTAATAATTCGTAAGTAAATTTAATAATTGGTTTATTAAACTCATTTAATTGAAAAATATTAGGTGCAAATGCCCAGCCCATTCCACCAACTATGGATCGAGTGCAGCAAATGTTACACAAACCGGTAAAATGGAATATGCTTTCGAGGTAATTAGCAAAATTATATTTTATTTGTTTCTTTGGCATCAAAATAGGTGGCGACAAAATTTGTATTGTCTTGTTCATAATTAATAATATTAATAACAAAGTCCATTTGGAAAGGAGGAATGGTTATGGATAATAAAAATAAAGTATTTATTAGAAGAGTAACAGCAGACAGATTAGAGAGGAGTGAATCGTTATGGGTACAAGGTCCAAAAAGATGGAATTAATTTGATTGATTGTACACTTTATGTTGTTCATTTCTATACTATTAAATAAAAGACAATTGTATTCAATTAAAATACATTCAGCTGAAAAAAAGTGTTGTCAATTATGGACCATAAATTCCTGTTTCTACTTAAAAGAGCTTGTCTAAAAGTATAAAATCTTGGCTTAATTTCCTTTTAATTTGTTAATGCATTAGATGTCCTCTTCTACTGTCCGTTTTGGTCCTGGCGTTAGTGCTGAGCTTGGCGCTGATTTACGCAATGGCGGTGCAAAGTCTGTATGTGTGGTGACTGATAAAAATGTTGTCCAATTACCAAGTGTTTTGGCAGCATTTGATTCTCTTAAAAAAAGTGGCGTAGAGTTTGAAATATATGACGAGACTAGAGTTGAGCCAACAGATGGAAGTTTATGGAAAGCTGCCACATTTGCTAGATCAAAAGAATTTGATGCTTTTGTTGCAATAGGTGGAGGTTCGGTAATTGATACTTGCAAGGCAGCAAATTTATTTGCCTGTGATAAAGAGGCGGAGTTCTTGGATTATGTTAATAAGCCAATAGGAAAGGGTAAAGAAATTAATGTGGAATTGAAACCATTGATTGCCTTACCAACAACGGCAGGTACCGGATCAGAGACTACTGGTGTAGCTATTTTTGATTACAAAAAGTTGCATTGCAAAACTGGCATATCAAGCAAATATTTAAGACCAAAATTAGGTAAGTTTTCGTTCTTAAGTTTTCCTTCACAATAAAATGCATTTATTTCTATCCTCAAAACAGGTTTAATTGATCCTTTACACACATTATCTCAACCTGAAAGAGTGGCTGCCTACAGTGGTTTTGATGTGTTTTGTCATGCATTGGAAAGTTTTACTGCTGTCGATTACAGAGAACGCGGCTTAGCTCCTACAGATCCTAGTCTAAGACCACCCTATCAAGGACGTAATCCTATTTCGGATGTTTGGGCTCGTTATGCTTTAACTACCATAAAAGACAACTTTTTATCGGCCATATTTCAACCAGACAACTTAAACGCCCGTTCTCAAATGCATTTAGCCTCAACAATGGCCGGTGTAGGCTTTGGCAATGCTGGCGTTCATTTGCCTCATGGCTTATCATATCCCATATCTGGAAATGTACGCAAGTTTCGCCCCAAAGGTTATGGTGATAGTCATGCTATTATACCCCATGGTCTATCTGTTGTAATAACAACGCCAGCCATTTTCGAATTTCTGGCACCAGCTTGCCCTGAACGCCATCTTGAAGCCGCCCAACTATTGGGCAAAGACATACGCAATGCCAAGCAAGCCGATGCTGGCAAAATTTTGGCCGACTGCGTTAGGGATTATATGCAACGCGCTGGCATTGAAAATGGCCTTAAAAGTTTAGGTTTTGATTCGTCCGATATTCCATATTTAGTAGAAGGAACTTTGCCCCAAGAGCGTATAATAAAATTGGCACCGCGCGAACAAAGTCGTGAGCAGTTGGCAAAATTGTTTGAAAATTCAATGGAAAATTATTAAAAAATATATTTAATTTCGTAAACTTACATGTTCTTTTTATGTGATTGAAGCTTCTTAAAATATTTTTCACTTTTTTTAATAAATAAGACACAATTTTTTCACTTGTAAAATATAACGGTATCTATTTGTTTGAGAAAAGAATTTTAAAGAGGGAATCATTTTGACATAAAGTTGTTTTTGTTTTGATATTTTGGTGCTGCCTTTCATTAAGGATAAGTGTCTCAAAAAGCGTTTTTTTAATTTGAATTGATTTACACCTTGAAAAATAATTGTGTTGAGATATGTATTTTTATTCGCAAAAAACCATCTATTTGTTGAAATTAATATGTGCAAAATAACGAAAAACTTTTACAAGACGAGAAAAAACAAAATATCGAAAATGCCTTGAAGAAACAATTTTAGTTAGGACTGAGTTGCGGTTCATATACTTCAACCTTTGTTGATCAACTTTTGATTCATTTCTTTTGTGTTCATTTCAATGTTTTTCTTTTAGCTGAGTTGAAAATTTATCAACAAAAGTTGAAGTGTGGGTACCGGGGCTTAAGGAAGTACAAAAATTCTGCATATTTCTTTTCAGAAAGTTCTCTTCATATAATTATTTACGAAGTGCTATGCAGATATAATGCAACGTACTTAGAGGAACGTGGAGCGTTGAAAATTCGTTACAAAAGATTTGCTTAAACGACAAGAGTGGTGCTACGTAATATGTATGTTTTCAGCCACATAGTACAAATTATGTATATATATTACTCATGTATAATGTGACTACTTTCAAGTAAATATGTATGTGTTTATTTCCAAAAGATTTTGATAAAGTTGAAGTTCGCAAAATTTTATTTAGAATGAATTGCACATAAGACAATATTCTAAGTAAGAAGAAAGTTATCTATATACACATCTGTACATATAGCTTAACTACCCTGGGGAAATTTTGTACTAATTGCGTTAAACGTACTGCACTGTGAAAAGTAGACTGACGTACTGACTGGTGAAAACTAGACTGGTACCGGTGACCAGTGAATAGAAAACACACCACAAAACTAGACTAAAAATGTTAGCAAAATACCTCAATGTTCAAGCAGATTTTTTTCAACGCAAAAATATTTTTAATTAAAGTGTAGTAATTTAACTAGTATTAAAGAAACTACCTAGGTCAAGTGCCTTAAGTTTGGGTCTAGGGCCCATCTAGGCCCTAGATGGAAAAGAAGCACTCATGATATGCCCTAGATTCTAGGGCTATCATCCCCTGTGTATTCCAAAGATTGTTTTACAAAAAACAATGGCGAATTGTTCAACTTATTTAGACATAAAAATAGTCCCTTTATATTGGTTGGTGTTTTCCGACTTGACTTCACCATTTTGTACTAGTTTAATAAAAAATTTTGCGTTTTTTCTTTAACTTGTTCATTAATGACATTGGTAGCTGTTTCTTGAAATCGAGGTATCTGCTACATGCCGATGATTTGAAATTGTTTATGAATTTGGAATCAGCTAATGACGCGCATATTTTGCAAATTGAGATTAATAATCTAAGTGATTGGTTTCGTCTTAACATTAGTAAACGTGTACATGTCTCCTTTCACAGATCTCTGACTCCCACTGTGGTTGTCTTTAGCAATAATGGTATAAATTTGAAAACGTCAAATTCAAAGTTGGTCTTAGGGGTGATATTTGACAACTCCTTTTCTTTTGCATCTCATGTTGAGTTCGTACTAGCCAAGGCTTATAAAATGCTTGGTTTTTTGAAAAGAAGTTGCTCTGAATTTGTTTACCCGTACACCCTCAAGTATATATATACTTCTTTTGTAAGATCTAAGCTACAATATGATTTCTCGTGTTGACAGAGCTCAACTCATTTTTATTAAATTTGCTTTGCGTCAGCTACCTTACTTATTTTCCTTTCCGTATGAGTCCAAATGCCTTTCCACAGGCTTACGTACTCTAGAATCGCGTAGAATAGTTCAATCGGCACTGTTTGTATATGATATTATCAATGGTACCGTTTTATATACCTCCTAGGAATCTTACGCTACATTTGCACATGAAAGTACTTTCATGAAAGTTGTGTATACGTATTATAAATAAAAATTGAAATGAGATAGACAACTTTCTTGAAAATTTCTTGTTCGTTTACACAGGAAAGTGAAAGTTCATTTTAAAAATGTCACCGAAGCGAAGAGTTGCAAATATTTCTATACTCATGGAGTTAGAAGTAGAGTTACCTAGAATACCGTATACACAAGTTTATAGGGCAATAGTCGGAAATAATTTTATTGCTAATTTTTTAATGATATTATTGTTATAAAGCACATTAATTGTCTTTTTTTGTGTATATAACGAAAAATATTTCAACTCTTTTCATACATGTACAAAACTAGTTAAATTTACTAGTTTTATTTTCTCGCAATTCTTCATATATGTATAAATCTTTGTAGTGGGCAGCACTGTTTACCTCTTTGTCATTTAACTTTCAGAAGTGTAAAAAAATTGCTTTCTTGAAAAAATCGTTGGAAGCTGAGTGGAAAGTAAAATAAGTTTGACTGTGTTAGTGAGAAAGTGTGAGTGTATTACGACTTTCTTGCATTTACTTTCATGAGTAAATACTAAGTTAGATTGTCAAAGCTATTTGATGTACCCTTTCATAGGACTAATTATGCACGTAATGGTACTTTAACATGTGCCTTTGTTCAGCTCAATGATATTAATTTCAATTTATAAAAAGTTTCTCAAGCTTATATCGAATTCAGCACTGAGAAATCTGAGTTTAAACTGCAACTTTTTAGTGTAATAAAATAACTATCTTAATATAGTAAAATAACTGATTTATAAACTGTAAAGATAATTTTTTATATATTTACGTTTATCACATACTTCATTGATAATTTAGATATTTATACAATATAATTATATGTATTTATGTTACCTTATTCTGTAATGATTTTTTATCCATAGACTGAAATAAATAAATAACAATGTTGCCAGTAGTACAAAATTTTTTTTTCAATTTTTAGAACTAGTTACACATATGATTGAATCCTGGCTATTAAAATATATTATGGAAGGATATCAGTAAACGAAGATAATAGTCTTTATTTTCTAATGAAAAGTTGTCATATTTATTAAAGAGGCTATTGAATATAAGCTGTCGATATACATTTTCTTATTACTAAATTAGAAAAAAAGAAAGATCATTTAGCAGTATGAAATGATTTACATATAAATACAGTTATGTACTTAGTTGATTTTGAATAAGTTTACTTTTAATAGCAAGTAATCAATTTATGAGTTAACTCAATTATCCCAAAGTATTTGTAATTTGAAAGCACTATTCGTTACGTTTTAATAGCAACCCTGTTCTTATAATAAGTGCTGCCAAGTTCCCATTATCGGCTGACAGTTGCTTTTTCCAGATGTTTTTTGTTGCTCTCCTTTTCTCTTTCACTCTTCTTTGCTTTCGCTCCACGTGCATTTGTTTATACATATTTTCACAAAATACATTTTTGTGATATTTCGTTCATTAATTACAGAAAATTTTCTTTAATCCTTGTTTTTAATTTAATAAAATGGTATTTTTTACTTGTAATAATTGTGGTGAATCTGTGAAAAAACCATCTGTAGAAAAACATTACAACACGCGTTGCCGTCATAGTCCCAAAAATGTGTCCTGTATGGACTGTCTAAAGGATTTTCATGGTGAAGCATATGTGGCCCATACTAAATGTATATCCGAAGCTGAAAAATATTCCGGCAAAAACTATGTAGCAAAGGAAAATAAAAATAGTGGACAAAAGAAACAAGAAACCTGGATGGATATCGTTCGTTCAATTTTGGAATCAAAGGAATATCAATTGTCAACACAGACGCGAAACATATTTCAACGTCTACAAAACTACGACAATGTACCGCGCAAAAAAGCGAAGTTCCAAAACTTTGTTGCGAATTGCTTACGAATTCCCGTAAATCAAGCTCAACCGGTATGGGACGTTTTAGAAAAAGAACTTGAAAACATGAAAAAAGTTAAGCAGGAAGAGATGGCAGCTGCCAAATTAACCATTGAAGAATCAAAGAAATCCAACGAAACTCACAACAAGCAACAGAATGGCTTAAAACGCAAAGAAGAAGATAATAATGATGCAGAGGAAAAGGTGGAAAAGAAAAAGAAGAAAAAAGAAAAAAAATTGGAAATCGTTGAAGAAAATGGTGATGCGGAGGCTATAGAGGAAACGGACACTTTCCAGTGGTCTACGACACTGGAGAAAGTTGTGGCAAAACATACAGAAGGTTTAACACTGGATAAGTTAAAAAAGAAATTGCTTAAGAAATATAAAAGCATTTTGAATCTAGAAGACTTGAGCGAAAAGCAACAGAAGAAATTTGAAAAGAAATTCTCCAAGACACTGAAAAAATGCCCAGCTGTACAAGTGGATGGAGAAATAGCCAAACCATGTTAGAGTATCTTTTAAGTGATGTAAAATTTTAGCATAAATATATTTTTACAACAAATTCGATTGCAAAACAAAAACCACAACAAATTTATTTGGGATTATTATAAAATTTAAGAAATCAACCTTGACTAACAAAAAAATTGGTAAGATCATCTGCAATATTTTTGTTCGTTTTTATACTGAAGATTATTATTAAATTTATGAAAATTTTGTATAAAAGATGGAACATTTTTGGTAGACAACATCAAACAGTTTCAGTTGTTCTTCAAGCAAACTTCTATTAAGAGTTATTTGTCTCATTAAACGAACAAAAAAATGTCGTTAGTTTCTGTTAAATTGTTGGCTCTTATTTTGATTGGAGTTGTCGGTATGGCAAAAGCTGCTCCTGGTCATATCCACGAACATCATCCTGTATTTGTATCCCATCCAGTTATTGTTCATGAACCTGTTGTCATCCATAAACCTGTGGTGGTTCACAAACCTGTTGTAGTTCACAAAGCTGAGATCGTCCATGTACCAGTGATTGTTCATGAGCCAGTTATTATTGACCATCATCCTCATCATCACCATCATCATTTTTAAGGGATGTAGATGACTTTGGAATGGCCTGATTTTAAATACTCTTAATTCTCATGTCATGAAACGATTTTAAGCGAAAAGATATTTACATATTATTAAAGTTATAAGTTTGATTTTTACATTCTTGATAAATAAAAAGTTGTTACATATTTACATTTTTGAAACGAGAACTGTTGGCAGTTTCATTCGACCATTAAAAAACAAATAAAATATTTGGATACATTGTACAGTGGAGTTTCTAAACTAGTGTTCTAATAAATAATGAAAACCTTACATATTAGAAAACATCAGTTTTTAGTCATCTTTTTTCCAATCGCAAAAAAAGCGGAAAAACACTACTTCAAAATTTTACAAAAAGAATTGAAACTAGGCTAATCCCTGAATCAGTAAATTATTACAAGAGAATTTTGGACAAAAGTGACGCAAATATGCTGTTTAGAAAATGTTAAAAACTGTAAATTGTGCCCAAAATTAGGAACAAAATATAGAGTCCGACCCAAACCAGTTTTTTGAGGCCGAACCCGAACGGAACCTAATATTCCGCCGAATCCTAAACATGCCGAAACTTTTTTTTAGCATTAACTGATATTGACATTTATAAAACTTAACAGAACTGAAAAGTCATTTAGTTTATTAACGGACCTTTTCACAATGTGATTAAAAGTTAACATGGTCTTTAACGGCAAATTCGGCATACAAAACTCTTCGTCAAAGTATACGTTAGCTTTTAACTGTACACTGTGAAAGAGGTCGTAAGAGTATTTCTACATGCATACATACAGTGTCAGTTAAAATAATAGTAGAAATTGAATATATTTCATTCCATCGAGCAAATATAAAACTTACCATAACTGAAAAGATATAAAGTGGAATTTTTACCTATTTTTGACACTAAATTTATAAGATTTCATTCATTTCTACTAAAGTGAAGCTTTTTTTTTTGTTTACGGCCGCGTTTCATCGTTGATATACACAATAAAAAATTTTTCTCGAAGATATTGAATTTTTCGTGAAGATTCAAAATGAACTTTCTTCATATTCTGAAATAATTAAAAAAAATCTATTTTAAAAAACAAATAATCAATCGCAAAAATTGAATTATGTGTTGTATCCACAATGCAAACAAGCACTGCTTGTCTAAAATTTATATGAAAAGTACTCAGTTTTTTCAGTGAGTTCGATACAAATTTTAGACAAGCAGTGCTTGTTTGCATTGTGGAAACAGCACATTATTATAACATAAAATATATTTTCGATTGGATTCGAAATCGGTTTAACATTCCCTAGTTTATTTTGGCAACAAACTTTATGTTACTATGTATATCTTTTGGTTTCGCTTTATAAAACTAAGTAAAACTTTCACTCATTTTGAAAAGATATAAGACGGGAAAACATTTTCATGGCGGTGACATATTTTAAACTTGGAAAATATTATTTCGAATAACTTCCTTATTTATAGAGAATAAAAAGTTTCGGTTTCGGTATTCGGCCAAAAAGTTGGCCTAAACCGAATATCAGCCGAAACCACAATTTTGGCCGAATCCGAAACCGGAATCGAGTATTCGGTCAGACTCTAAAAAAATACTTTGACCAATTACTAAAAATTAAGAAAAACGCTTAAAATTGGTTGAAAGTCGCTAAAACTTATGAAGTTGACAACTTATTTTAAAAATGTATTAAAAAGCCAAGAACCGTAATAATTATGAGCAATCAATTACGATTTGATTTTATTCTTCAACTTTTATTTTTTGAAATCTATTT
This sequence comes from Panzeria rudis, assembly GCA_956483635.1. Taxonomy (NCBI): domain Eukaryota; kingdom Metazoa; phylum Arthropoda; class Insecta; order Diptera; family Tachinidae; genus Panzeria; species Panzeria rudis. The sequence goes on along the minus strand of OY101450.1, from coordinate 110,187,273 downwards.
TAAGAAAATTTTGTATGAAAAATTTGACATGAAATACATTTCAAACTCATTTTAAATTCTATGAATATAGGTGTAACAATTTATTTTTTAATTTTTTCTAAAATTTTGGATTTGGATTAATTAAAAAAGTGAATAAAAAAGTAATAACATAGCTGTACAAGCATTTGTGAAGGATATTGGTGCTGCAGAAGAAAAAAAAGTTACTCTTTGCTGCATTTATGGAAACCAAAAGCAATGGATCGATCAAAGTTAAAAAAATGTTGTGTTTGTATTCGACCTACAAGAACAATAAAATATTTTTTTATTGATAGAAATTTTTTTATTTAAATATTACATCGATTTTTATGCAAACTCCCTTCTGTTTTGCAAGTGAAAAATTCCGGGGGAAAAAACGTTCAAATGCATTGAGAATAGGTGCTTTTTTTCCCCTATGGAATTTTTTCCGACTGAATTTTTATTTATAATAGGAGAATAGGGAAAACTGAAAAAACTCTCACGGAATTTTCGTTTGTGATTGGGCTGTATATGTATTTCGAGCAACAAAATTAAAACTAGTCGTTATTTTAGAGCAAAAAAATAAAACTTAAGAAATTAGAATTATTTTACGATCTAAAATAAAACTCAATTATAATTCCTATTAAATGATTTTTTGGTAAAAATTTAAAATAAAATCTTATTACATAAATGAAAAGCAAGCGTTATAGTAAAAGATATTTAAGGAAAAGTTAAACGTAATTAACAGATTTTGGTTCACGATTTTTTGTTTGTTTTTAAGAAAAAAATCGAGATAACTTTAATTTCCAAATCATTATTAATTTTAACTAGGGATGTAACGAATACCGATACCGATACCGATATATCGGCGATACTTCAGATTTTCCGATACATCGGTATCAGCGATATTTTACTGTCGATACGACGATACTTTTAAAATTTTTTTCAGAGTTTTTTTTTAACAAATAATTTATTTTTGTTCAATTTTACCATGAATTAAATTCACTTCGTAATTTTTAAATCTTATTAATATCAATTTTAAAAATTAATAATATTTTATGCTGTTATTTTGTAAAAAAAATTATTTATTTTTTGTTAATTTTACCATGAATTAAAATTCAAGTCGTTGTTTTTTAAATCTTATTCCAGCAAAAAAAGACACTCCAAAGAAGTCATGAAAATGTAGAATTCGCGATCTGGAAGTATTGCAAATTTGGATAATTTCTACTTAGTTTTAAATATCCATGCCACTGCAAGAAGTTCTTTTTTTCGATTACCAATCACCGAATTGGAAGCGATACTAGGACAAATTTCTTTTTCGGTGTTCTATAATGATTTTTCAAGGAAAAAGGATAAAAAATTACCCATTTGTACAATTTTTTTATGCGAATTTAAACTCAAAACTTTATTTTCATGTAAATTTAAGTGAATAAATATAAACTTAGAAGACTTTTAATAATTAAGCTATTAAGTTCTTTAGAAGAATATTAGTTGATAAATGTTCTTTAAAAAATAGATTTTTTAAAAAGCATGGCGAGTATTTTTTAAAATTATAAAGGAACTAACAATTTTTTCTGGCTTTTCTACTAATTATCTGCATATTTATAATATAGATTTTTTGGAAGCAAAGAAAATGTAGCTCCTTAAAAATTACTTCAAATTTTTTATACTGGGTTAAAATCAATGTTAAATATTCTCTCTTACAATGTAATTTTGTATAATAAAAAATTGCACTTGAGTTTTGTTGATCTAAACTTGAACTCAATTTCAATATTCGTATCGGTATCGGAATCGGTATCGGCGATATTTATTTTAAATATCGGTATCGGATCGGCAAAACGGCGTATCGTTACATCCCTAATTTTAACCCCCGTTAAATATGTTTTAATTCCAGTATGTTAATTCGAAATTGAGTTTATTAATAAGGAAGCCTCCAAACTTCTACTAGCTATAAAATCTGTTTATAAGGAACATTTTAGATTAAAACAAAAATCTTATATGTGTATTTCAACTAGAGTTTTTCTTTTCCCGGACTTTTTCATTTCCCGGGAAAACGGGATTGATTTTTCAATTTCCCGGGAATTCCCGGGAATTCCCGCCCAATACAAAACGATACAAAATAGCATTTCACTTAATTTATTTGGACAAAAACAAATACCAATTCACAAGATCTATTAAATAAGTTTATGAATGCATTAAATGTTAGTAAAAAATATTATAAAATTTGAGGTCTTTAGCTGTGCCGCATGCTTTTTAATTTAAATTAAAAATTTTTATTTTTTATTGTATAACTTCTGATTAGTAGCCAACCGAAATAAAAAAATTTACTAATTTCATACTTTTTTATAATTTCTCTAGCTTCTTAAGTAGAAAAGATTTATGCTTTATTTCATAAGAAACGAATGAGCATTTCATACTGCTAAGCAAAACTGAATAAAATAATTAGGTGGCGGAAAAGCGACCACCTGCAAGTTACATTTTTTTTTTTCGTTTGTATCGATTTTTAATTGAACCCGATGTGAACCTGTTGTTTTTTTTTTTTTTCAAAAATTTATAATTTTTGAAAAATTCAAAGTATTGAGCTTTAAAAGCTCATGTGTGGCTTAAAATAACAATCTGATATTTTCAGAAAATATAGACCAGTACTTCTTTATCATGCCCACTTTCGCTATGTCCACTTAGTGAAAATCTGTTATTTTCATTTCTTCACGAAATATGATTTTTTGAGAGCTGCTCTTAGAAAAATATGAAAATAAAAATGGAGACAGACAAAATGTGCTCAAAAATACATATTTTTTCTTTTATTTACATATTTTTCTAAATACGTGTGCGTACAAAGAAAAGCTACCATAATAATATAAAAAAAATCCCGGGAATTCCCGCACAATTTTCCCGGGATTTATTTCCCGAAAAATGTGCGGGATCCCGGGAATTTTTTCCCGGGAAATCCCGAATGAAAAACACTAATTTCAACACAATTTTTGTCAGGATTTACATATTTTGCATTTTTTACATTTTTATTTCAGATTTTAAGTTAAGTAACAACACTAGTTTGCAAATCTTAACTTTTTGCCATAATCTCAAAAAAAGTGATGTTTTTTTTAAGCTAATTATGGGTGTCTGAACAAGAATATTCATTTATTTTTCTTAAGAACCGTTTTTGATACATTCCTGTTTTCAAAAAAATTTTGAGAACTAACTGTTCATCTGAATTATAAAAATTTTGTACTGTTACATATGTAGCTATCTTTCTTCCTTCAGCAAAAAATCAAAATTTCTCTAGTTTTCGAGATATACCATTATTTAAAAAATTAAGGCAATTGCACGACATATATTAGCATAACTGTAGAAAAGAAAAACCAAAATACGACAACAAAATTATCTTTAGGCTCAAACTTTTACGACATCACCGAAACTAATGGGCAAATTTAGAAACAATGTTCGCTCGGCTTACAAGATAATTTTAGCGTTCAGTTTGGTTTTTCTCTTTTACTGAATAGGGCGAACCCTTTTCCAGTAATGCCATTATATGTCCTGCAAGTGCTTTCAATTTTGGCATAACGGTATATCTCGAAAACTAGAGCTGATAAAAAAATTAAGTGCACATTCGCGTTCAGCGGCCCAAGTTACTAAAGGGACAGCCTTCAGTTTTAGGGAACGAATAGCTATATTAGTAAAATAATTTTGAAATTTTAATTGTTATGGGGTTATTTCGATATTGCTGTTTATTTAGATAAAAGTCGATAAGACAAAAGTTGTTGGAACTTCAAAAACAACAACTTGTTTGAATAACTTTTGTTTTGTAAATGCTATATTTATTATGAGTTATTTATATTTATAAGTTATGAGACATAAAAGGAGCATTTGCTCAAAACATGGGTGGACGTGTGACACGCCTTATTCTTCACTGAATGACCTGCAATTTCTTTTAGGATAGTTTTTTATAAACAACTATCGATTTGGGATATAAGACCAGGAGTGTTAAGTATGACGATTTTTTACGATATGACAAAAAACGATATGACATACTGTGTTGTCACATCGTAAGTTATTTACGATATGACAACACCGAGAAAGCCATACACGGTGCATCGCTTTCTCAGTGTTGTCATATCGTAAAAAAACTTACGATATGACAACACAGTATGTCATATCGTTTTTTGTCATATCGTAAAAAATCGTCACACTTAACACCCCTGTATAAGACTTGAAAAAATCAAAATTTTACTTTTTACGACCGCTCTAATGTATATTTGTTCAATTCACAAGCTCGTATTAACGTCGTATGTGTTGTGAATCGTCTAATTATACAATATTGTATTTTTGTTGTTGGTAGTTTTCATACAAAAGTGCGTTATAAATAATTGTTCAATTCACAAGCTCAGTCGTAAGTCTTATCGTTTAAAAAAAGACGACACTTGTTTATGTGCTTGTGAACAGACAAATTTGTTGTATCGTTATTTTGTCGTATCTTAAATGTCAATTTAATTATTGCCAAGGCAAGGCGAATTAATGCCAGGTGGCCTCGAGAGATCAGGTGACTAAGAAAATGTTTCTATATTTGAACTATCAACAGTGTTAATATATCAGCTTTTTGACATTTCAAATATAAATTCGCCGTGCAGAATTTATATTTGGACTATCAAAAAAGCCGATAAATTAACACAGTTGGCAGTTCAAATATGGTAAATAATTCGTAGTCACCTGATCTCTCGAGGTCACCTGTTATTAATTCACATTGATTTGATACCATGAAATGAAACCAGGCATGGGAGTTTTAATTTGACGCCAAATAGAATCACTTCTTTCGCGACAAGCAATTTTGATTAAAATAGTTTGAAAATTAAATTGAAATGAATCAATTATATACTTATTATTAAGAAGAACGTATTTACTGGTGTTACTTATCACATATATTAAAGAATTTAAAAATTAATCGAACAAATAGAATATTCCCAGACCTGGCCTAAATACAACTATTTGAAGAACATATGAAATTCAATCGTATAATTATAACGCACTTTTGTATGAAAATTACTAACAACAAATATACAATATTGTATAATTAGACGATTACACAATACATACGACGTTAATACGAGCTTGTGAATTGAACAAATAATTATTAATTATACGATTGAATTTTATATGTTCTTCAAATAGTTGTATTGAGGCCAGGTCTGGGAATATTCTATTTATTAGATTAGTTTGTAAAAATCTTTTATATATGTGATAAGTAACATCAGAAAATACATTCTTTTTAATGATAAATATATAATTGATTCATTTCAATTTAATTTTCAAACTATTTTAATCAAAATTGCTTGTCGCGAAAAAAAGTTGTTCTATTTCGCATCAAACTAAAACTCCCATGCCTGGTCTCATTTCATGGTATCAAATCAAGGTGAATTAATACCAGGTGGCTTCGAGAGATCAGGAACTACGAATTGCTTACAATATTTGAACTGCCAACTGTGTTAATGTATCGGCTTTTTTGATAGTCCAAATATAAAATCTGCACGGCGAATTTATATTTGGAATGTCAAAAAGCTAATATATTAACACTGTTGATATTTCAAATATAGAAACATTTTCTTAGTTACATGATCTCTCGAGCCCACCTGGTATTAATTCGCCTTGCCTTGGTATTAATTAAATTGACATTTAAAAAGACACGACAAAATAACGATACAACAAATTTGTCTCTTCACAAGCACATAAACAAGTGTCGTCTTTTTTTAAACGATAAGACACGACTGAGCTTGTGAATTGAACAATTGTATACAGTAAAGGTTTTAATACTATGGGAGAAATAGTATTAAAAAAGGCGCGCTCCTGAGCAACATCGAATTTTTACTGGTCTCATTATCCGTTTAAAAATAGTTGATTTATTTCCAAAATATTTTGGTTCTGTTCCACTGTGGAGCGTTTATAATCAAAGGCCTATTTTTTAATATTCCATTTTAATCTGCATTTAATTGAGATATATTGTTTATACTTTTCCAGTAAAAAGTTTTAATTTCTACCTAATTTTAGGTAAATGCTGCACTACAAAGAACGTCATATACAATCAATTACCCCGATACAACGCAAATTATCTAAATTATTGTCTGATTATATGCATTTTGTTTTTGCCTACTAAACAGTCAAAACAACCGACTAATAAATAACGAAGAAATCACAATCAATTGCAATTAATTTTGATTGTTTGAATAATAAAACAACAATACAACGAATTAAGCTTTTTTTACAACTCAATTAATATGAAAATTTAAATCGATTTGAAACACATAAATCTTGTCGGAAACAATGGAAATGCACCAGATTCTAAATAGTTAAATTGGAAAATTTTAAATGTTTTAGACAGATTTTCCGCAAAAAACATACACAAATAATTTTCAAGCCAAAAGATTTATGTTAAGCAATTATGGAACATAAAATTTTCCAACGTAAAAATGTGAAAAAAATTGTATAAAAGTGAAATAGTTTTTAACTCACAACTAGTAGTTAATTAACATTTTGGAGTGAAAAGCAAAAATAGAGAAAAAATAGAAATAAACATAAAATGAAATTGTTAAATATTTTCTTCTTATTCGGTTTATTCGCTGTCCTGGCTACATTGGGCACCATGGTGCAGGCTGATCCTTTGCCTAGTCCACGCGGTCGTCCTGCCACCACAAAACGTCCCAAAACGGATGGTGACAATAATGATGCGGGAGATAGGCGCTAGCTAAATTCCGAAGAGCAGTCATCGTCTCAGAAAGTCTCTTGCTCGCAGCCTAAAAAATTAAATGATCGTAAGATAACCGTTCATTGTTATGGTGAAAATAAATTGCAAACTGTGGAAATTTTATTAATTTGAATTTATATAAGAAATTTTTAATAAAAATATAAAACGAAATAAGTTATAATTGTTTTAAGATTTGTTTCTTTTTGGATGCTAAGCAGGATATGTTTGTGCAAGTTACACCATGCAACAAAATTAACCATCAACCAAAATTTTTTGATTGAAATTAATAATCTGCATATCTGAAACTTTTTTGAGAGCTACTAACTTTCAAAAAAGTTTGTATTTTTGCAGCCGTACAGCTAAAAAAAATTTTGTAATTTGCGTGAGAGACCAATTTACTCTTAACACTCTTAAATACGCACCAAGGTACCCGGGTACCTGTACGTGTTTTATATGGCAATGAGGCCGTTGTAAGTACATATATTTGTTGTTAGTTGTTAGTAGCTCTGCATAAGTAAATAAAAGTATATATAAACGTGGTAGACGTAGAAATTTCTAATCAAATTAAGCAACATTTATGTGCACGACAAAAAACACCTTCTATTGCGCCGCAATGTACCCGGTATAAAATATATATGAGATTGGCTACAGATATATATTGCCAATCCCATATTTATTTTACAGCTACATATTTAGTGCGAAAATGCTTGTTTTCTACGTATCTTTTATATAGGTACCCGGGTACCTTGCAGCGCATTATAAGGTGTTTTTTTGTCGCGCACATAAGGGTTAAAAGCAGATCAGTTAGTGTGATTACGACACTTTAATTGTAGACTAGCCGACGGCTCCCGGAAGATCGAACTTTTCGTATCGAAGATCCGAAAGGGAGGCCTTGTCATAGACCCTTTAGTTGTATAATTTGAAACGAATGCGCTAGATAATGTGAGATATAATACCTACTACCTAACAGCATTAATAAAAGTTGGCTCTGAGTCCCTGTTTAAAATCTCTATGCCCTCGCAGTCTAGAAACTTTAACATATCCTCGCGCCTTCCATTAATGTCACTACTACCCCATTACCGCTCTAGGAACACAATTTCTTTTATGATATATTAACCTACCTCGTTCTTGTTGAAGGACTAATATTCTAAGTGTTGTATTTTTTTTCCGACGGAGTTTGTTTGAATTTGGAACGATTTTCCGTCATCCCACGTCAAATTTAGTTTGTAAACAGACCGGTTTCGGCTATGTGCCATCTTCAGTGTTCTATTGAATTTAATAGAACACTGAATATTTGACGTGGGATGACGGAAAATTGTTCCAAAGACTAATATTTTACCTTCGAAAGCACATGGTTCATATACAAGAGCTATGTCTATCCGTTTTTCCAACGAAAACCTCCTTTAGTGTGGTGCAAGTTCGCTTGCAGCATCTACATGGTGCGCTTCTGTTTCGTTAGAATATGTAGCAACTATCCTCTATAGATGCTTTCTTCTTGTCCTTTTATTGGGTCGGATTGGGTTAGTTTTCTTAAAGTTAGGTATACCTGCCTTAGCTACGGTTTGAGTGGCTATCCCAGCGACAGCCTTGCCGGCTGATACCAACATCCACTGAAACACCAAGTTTCCTGCCATCGGTTTTGGTCCGCTTCGATGCCAAGTTAATGGTTTTGCTGGATTGTTTCACCTGGCTTAGCCATGCTTTTACCAGCTTTCACCTCAGAGGCCTTACTAGTGATTGGGCCAACATCCACAGGAACACCAACTTCCTTCCCACAGTCTAACCAGACACGTCAACTTTGACAGTTTAAAATTCCAAAATTAGGTTTTTATGCCGGCCAGTTGAGAAAGAGACAACAATTACGTGTTGGTGTTTCATTTGATCCAATTAAAAGTGTTGCACATTTTACAAATGTATGCGTTTCCTTTTAAAAGGAAACACAAATACTTTCTTATTTGTCTTTTGTGATGCTGGAAGCGTCGACTGAGTCGGCAATATCTTCCGGCTCGTGCCGCGTCTGATTAGACTGTGGCTTCAGGTGGATGAAGCGGTAAGCAATTCGGCCATTAGTCTGACGAGTTTGGCCCAAAAGTTGTCATCTACTGCCATTATTAAATGAAGGAGTGGACCATCGTTATTCCTCATAGTGCTGATATTGACCTTGAGCAAATTAGCAGTTCTCCTATTTGTACAGTTGAACATGAACCAAAATGTTATTGGAGAACAGCCATCGAATTGAGAGCAAATATCTCCTTCTAGTTCAATTTCCGTACCAATTATTGCCTCTTTTATTTTGTCCATTCGCTCGACTGTCAGAGCGTTTACCGTCGTGTCTGTAGTCACAAAACCGACTTTAAGTAGTCCAGCGATATGGTTGTAAGTCGGTTGCGGTTGGGGTGAGATTTGCCGCATTGTACGGCTAGGAAGGTGGCTACTCGAACGCTTGAGCCTCTTGCCTTCTGATACCTGTTTCTAGTCAGATACCGCTCGTTTAGTAGCTTCGCAATTTAGGTAGCCTGTTCATGACTTAAGCCAACTTCTAAGGCTTTGTTTGACAAGTTCACAAAGCGAGTTCCCGTTTGGATCTTCATGTTGTCCAACCCTTTAACTATTATTGTAGCACCCGATTTGCCAGAGTATACTCTTTGTTAGCCTGATTCCATATTATTCGCATTCGGATCCCTTGTTTTGGACATTTGTTACCCTTAGTGGTTTACTATGGTGATATGAGGTTTAACGGGCTGCCCAGCATGCCTCATAGACTCATTATTCTGCACATCCGCATCAGGGTGGGCATTGAATAAAACTGGAGTTCCATATTCCAGAGTCTGCATATTAAAAATATCTACCCATTACCCACGCATCCAAACCACAGCCACCACGTTGGCTTCCGAAGCAAATCTCAACAAACAACCGATCACAGAATTATCCTTCTTGTTGAGGGTAATACGAAGTCCGCCAGACATCTTCCGAGATCATGTCCGAATGCCAATCATCAGCTCTTAAAGCTTCTACAAGGCAGGTCATCTGTGGGGATCCCGGCTCCCGTGGTACCATTATTTGGTTACTGGCCAAGCCTCGAAAGAAAACCCCTAGATGTTAACTTTTTATTCAGTTTGGTCTTGTAAGAGACCTTAGATGTCTGTCCACCTTCTTTTAGACTCACGTTGCTTTGTTATTTCAGAGATTGGGTAGTAACACATAAATTTTATGGGTAATTGACCAAAGGTAATGTCTGGAAAAACCGATTACCCATTTCTCCAGAAAACACAAAATCAAGATGTGGTTAGTCAGCAAGATGCATAACCGTCCCCCGAGGGGCAACACCACTAAGACAGTACAGATAAGTGGCCAAAAATTAGCCAGGTTCCTACCTGAATATTCATAACAGAAAATGGACGAAACTGTGGTGCTTGTTAGCAGCTGGCATCCACGTGTAGGGTTTGGAGAAAGAATTATGCCAGCTGATCTGTATGTTTCTTGAAAGTCACACAGGTCCCTTCGCGGTTAGCTCAGCAGAGTAAAAACTTATATGCTAATAACCAATCTCGGAAATAACAGAGCAACGGACGTCCATATAAATATCCCAAGAAAGTAGGATATCCTACGCTGGTCTGGTTATAGGAGAAGCGGTACCTAAAGTCACCGAGCTGAGCTAAAGTAAGCAGAAATTTAACATATAGGTTTTTTTCGAGCCCTTAGCAGTGACCATGCATTGGTACCATAGAAACCGGTAGTTCCACAGGTGTCCTTTCCTTAGAGAGGGTTTAAGAAATTATGCCCGCCATTGAGATATATTTATTCCAATTCCATGCGAAATGGATATGCTGGCAGACTTCGCCTTATCCTCAAGGTGAAGGATGAATATCAACCACATGGCTGTGTGTGTGTACTGGGGAAAGCCAGTACAGCTTTTGTTTGGCTTTGTGGTAGTCTTCTAGCTTGGTGGTTATTCCTTGATAAAATTCGGCGATATTGAGTAAACTGCGGATTTGATAAGAGTATCGATAGCTCAAACTCTCTATCAAGGTGACGTAGCGCGACAAAAAGTGGACTTTTCTGTGGAAATGCCTATATGTATGCCTATATGCCTTAAAGCAAGTGCTGATCCACAGCAGATAGAAAACAAGAAATTTCTTTTCCCATAACAGCGAAAACCTCTGATTTTCAATGAGCTGCCAAAAGCAAAGTTTTAAAATTATAGATCTTATTTAAAATATCCATTCCAAAAGGTTGAGCGGTATTCGCGACTGACTTTATGGGAGCACAAGTAAACATTGCAAAAACTAAATATATACATACGAACGTAAGGACAATCTAATATGTATGACCTCATTGGTTGTAGTGAAGGGAATAATAAAACAATAACAATTTATCACTTTATTAAGATCGCTTAACATCAAATATATCGTGAGCTTAATTTGATTATAAAGTCTTTTAAATAATGGAAAAAAGTGATTCCCATATGGTGAGAAAAACCCAGGCAAATTGTAAATAGTAATAAAAATAGATTAGACATTGTTTGTCAATGAATACAGAGATGGCACCAGTAAAAAGTATAGTGTCTAAAAATCCAAATTTTTTAATATATAAAATAAATTTTTTTTGTTCTCCTCGTCTTCATATTCACTCAGTAATATGTCAAGCCTAGCGGAGATAGAGCCATGCGGCAAAATATGAATAATACGCTTAACCACGAGCTTATAACAATATCTGAATGAAGTCGTCCGAATAGGGTCGATTTTAATACTCGTAAGACCCAATGCTGTATGCTTACACAGAAAAAAAGATTTGTAAATACAATTAATATATTTGTAAATACAATTAAAACTTTATCTAAAATGGCACTTACAGCGATTTTTGTAAATACAAACACGACGTTAGAAAATAAAATCAACTCGATTATTTCCAATTAAAATTATTGTGCTAATCACAATCGAGGTGTTAACAAAACCAAATATTTTTAATAAATTTATTAAAATAAACGTTATGCTTTACAAACAATATTTTCAATTAAATATATCAACAAATAGTTTGCTGACTCCCGTGGTGTACTGGCTAGTGTGCCAGGCTATTAACCGGAAGATCCCAGGTTCGATTCTGCAAAAAAACAAAAAAAAACTTACGCAGTATTTGTGTTGTATGCAATTTTTTTTTGTTAGATTTTAAAAGTATATCAGTTGAAATTATTGTTATATTAACAATGTAATTTGTTAAATTTTCGAATCATATTTTATTATTTATTATCATACATAATTGTTATATCAACAATATTTTCTTTATACTATACACAAACAACCACAACCCTCGAACCGATTTTTTTTTTGCTTGTCTGCGAAAAACACCAAATATCTTTGGGTGGAATCGAACTGGCGAACTATGGACTAATAGATTGGCGTACTTACCTCTCAGCTACAGAGCAACTCGTTAATAAATAAGCAAATAATAAATACATGCAAAACGTGATTTCTTATATTTCTTCTACGTATGTGCATTCCTTTATGATATAACTTAGCAAATCATTTTATTGAGTAATTTAATTGATTAGAAAAATTTTAATTTGCAGTATCAACAATGATGATTGTTGATTTTTTCACAAGTTTTTTTTATAAAAAAAAATTTACAAAAACTATTGGATTTTTGCGCCATACATAACATAAAATTTAATTAACTCAGTTTGTTGAAAAAAATTTCTATGTTTGTTGTATCAACAACCTAATTTCTTATATTCATTAAATATATTTTTTCATTTAAATTAAATATTAATGACTTGATTTGTTAGTGGCTGTTTGATGATATTTTTTCTATGTACTCACAGGCGTACAACCGAACTTGCTGCTCCATCTGTAATTATGGATGGTACAACCAGAAAAACTATTGATTGAAAAATAGTTAGCATGATAAAATATTAGTTGAATAGTCTATATTTCAACACATGCTATCAATTTTTTATGAATCCAAAAAACAATCGATGTTCATTACTATAAAAGCATAATTCTAATAAAGATATGATTCCAGCAATTCTTAAATACGTAACGAATATGATGAGCACAACCGAATATTTTATATTATGAATTAGATTTTAGTACCAATTATTGGTATTTGCAACTAAAAAAATGTCTGTCTAAATTTACTTTACTTTTTATCGGTTATTGCAACTAACTAGTTGTTAATTTTGTTATCATTGCTACACCTAACCGATTAAACGGGTCGCATTAGCATACACTTATTTATTATTGTAAAATAACTTCTTTTTCAATAAGAATTCTATTTTAGTTGGTGCAACTGCCAAAATTCGATTGTCAACAAATTCGGTTGTCTCAACGAATCTGTTTTTTCTGTGTAGTTTTGCTTTGACTTTGATATTATTTAATTTTTTTTATTTATTCGAATGTAAGTGTAATATAATATCACTAGGTTTTTTTTTTAAATTTTGGGTAAGAGTTCCCTTCCCTTATGATCTTCCCAGTGAAATTGCGAATAAAAAATAGTTAATACTCTGCCATAATAAATTTCAATGTATTTTTAAGAAAACATTTAATGCCTTACGAAGAAAATTTTGTATAAAAATCTGCTTCATAAACCTTTTATAAATATTTGATAATGTATTATGGTCCTTATATAGTGTTCTATTTAATAAGGAAAAGATATTGCACGAGTAAAATAACATTACTTTTATATTTGCCACTGACTGTTGCCATTCATGCAGTGAAATGTGTTTACGTGTCAATAACCATTGTAAAGAATTTTATAATTGCAAAACAAAAATATTATTGTTTAATTTTAGAAATCGTTTAATCCATCCAAACACGTCTTCTCATTACGAGTGGAAAAATATGTTAACAAACTGTGATGAGCTTTTAATCTCATACAAACTAGCTGACACGTTTCGCCTATAAAAACTACAAACAGTTTGTATTGAAATCATAGTTTCACTTTCAAACTGCAAACTGTTGCAACTTCTTGACGATGCAGTTCTCCTATTTATTGTTATTTTTTGTGGCGATTATGTCAATTTTTGGCACCAATCAAATGTTGGCTGAAGGAACTTTGAAAAAAGGAAGCAGCGGTGGTGGTGGAAGGTCATACAGCAGTGGAGGTGGTGGTGGTAGTAAGGGAGGTGGTAAAAAACATGGATAATACAATTGAGTATTTGGAATAAAATTTTTTTATATGACATGTATAACACATACATACACACACACATACATACATACATACATACATACATACATACATACATACATACATACATACATACATACATACATACATACATACATACATACATACATACATACATACATACATATATTGTTTGTTAAAAATATTATGAAATAAAATTATGAAAATTTTAAGAAATAATCATAACATTTGTTTTAATAAGGAAAACATAAAAATTTTGGCAAAGCTGCTACCCAGTACACAATTTTCATGATTTTTGAAGCACTAAGGCAATAAAGCGCATAATAATACGCTTTTTCAGCTTATTTCAGAGCAGTGAACGTATATGATAGAAACTATACAAAAGCGAGCAATTATTATTATTATTATTATTATTATTATTAATATTATTATTATTATTATTATTATTTACTTATTTTGGAACCTTCTACAGCAAAACTTAAGTCTTAAAGTAGCAGAAATATACTAATAGCTATGTTAACATTTATAATAAGAAATTGTAGGTACAGTAGAAAAACTTTAACTAGATAATGAGAAAATTAGAATAAATATAACAATAGTTGTTTGAACAAAAAATAGATTAAATTAAAAACCGTTAAAATAAATATACATATGTATGCCAAAATATAAACTATTTTCATTTTCAGTTATAATTAATTGTTTATTTAATTGAATTGTAGCTAAAATTAATGTTTAAAATTTTGCCTTTTAAAAATTAAAGCGTTGCTAGTTCCCCTGATATGGGGTGGGATAGTATTCCAAAGACGTATCGTGGATATAAAAAATTGCCAATTTGATATTAATGTTTTATTTCTTAGCGGTATTATCGCTTTGTTTCTGCCGAAACGACTGAAACTAAGTCGTTTATACAATTCTACAGGTTGACCGGAAGTTACTATTTTATGTAGAAATATCAAAGCTCTTATTCTCATTAAATCCTCAAACTGGACGAAGAAAATTTGCCTTGTGTAGTAACTTATATGATGGTGATTCCCATAGCACGTAAGCCCAAAAACATATCTTGTTATGTTATGTTATGTTAAGCACAAAAACATATCTTGTTATGCAATTTCCATATACTTACAGTTTTACCCCCATATTCATAAAAATTTATTAAAGTTAATGTTGGCTTACTGTACGAATTTTGTAAGGAAAATCCTGTTGTAATGCACACATTAGCTTTACTAATCATTTATGAATATGGGTGTTAGTGCTGAAAACAGTGACAACTTTCAGACTTTTCAGAAAGAGCTTTTTGTATCAACCAAGTTGTATGTACTCACAAGCAGGAACTCGCCATACAGAAATTAGCTGCAATATCGGCAGGTTTGTAAGCACAACTTTTATTTTCTCATAGTAAAAACCTGTTTTTTTTAAAGCAATTTTTTTTACTGGGTATGTATATTAGTGAAAGAATATGACCTGAATTTTTCAGGAATTCCATAATGAGAATTTTAACGTCAAAGATCGGATTGAGTGTGCTGTTTTCAGCCCTAATTTCAAGTTTTTAATGTTGCAAGCAAATCGTTCTAACACTTTGTACTCGTATGTTTAGCTTTTCATATACTCACTTTTATGCCATGCCCACTATTGCGAACTTTTTTCTCACAAATATCGCTAAAGGCGAGTTAAAAATAGCAAGAAAATAGCTAAATGTAAAATAAATAAATCACTAAAAACTTTAATTTAAAATTTCTAGTTTTAAAATTCCTCAAACAATAGGTAAGAAAAATATATAGCCCAGTCAAATAAGGAGAAAAAAGGAGCCAACATCGGAATGAGACATAATAAGCTGTTAACTTGTATACACCTTCATTTTAGTGTTCTAAAAGTTGTCTCAAAAGTCTCATAAAATCTCGTGTCTGTAAGTTATTCAAGGTCAAAGGTCACAAAAATCAGCTTTTCGCAATTATCTCGGTTTCTATAGCTCCAATGATGTTTACATTTATTATAAAAATAGTAGAGCATAAAATTTGTGACAACCGTTTCTGAGATAGAGGGCAGAGAGCCAGAAGAGCTCAGCCATACTCACTGTAATGCAAGGTCAACCGTGAATAGTACGCCAATGAATAGTACCTTATATAAAGTTATCAGTGGCCATGCCCCAGAACTAAACCCTCTTTTCTTTTACTCGTATGTATCACATCGCTTGCCGTATAACAAAATCCAGCAAGTGCTGCATTTTGGAACATGGCTAAAAAATAATTTTACAGTTCTAGATGCGTCATTCTTATATATACCTCTCATTCTAAGGGGTGACTGGTGGAATTTTGTTTTGTTTTATATATTGATCGACATGGTTTAAATACAACATAAATGTGAAAATGAAATAATATATTCAGTAAAGTGCGACTTTGACTCGGCAACGAAGGGTTCCGTACGAATACCATATACATACATACATATATTCTTTTTCGTTTTGGCGACTTTTCTTACTTTAATTTTAGCATGATTTTTTTAGTTTTTGCGAACTTTTTCGTTTTTTGCGATTTTTGTTGGTTTTTGGTATTTATATCGTTTAGCCATTTTTTTCAGTTTTTGACGATATTTTGGCGATTTTTTTCGTTTTGGCGATTTTTTTTTCATTTTGGGCGTTTTTTGGTTTTTGGCGATTTGGTGTGCTTGTTTAGGCGATTTTTTTGGTTTTTTGTGATTTTTGTTAGTTTTGGCGACTTTTTTCGTTTTGGCGATTTTTTTCGTGTTTTGGCGATATTTTTCCTTTTTAACGATTTTTTGCGGTTTTTGACGATGTTTTAGTTTCGTTATTTATTTTAGTTTTGTCGATTTTTTTGTTTTGGCGATTTTTTCGTTCTTGGTGACTTTTTTCGTTGTTGGCGATTTTTTTATTTTTTGGCGATGTTTTTCGTTTTGAGGCTTTTTTCGTTTTGGCGGTTTTTTCCGGATTTTGGGGCTTTTTTAGTTTTTCCACTTTTTTAGCTTAAGCGCTTTTTTGTTTGTTTTTGGAACTTTTTCTTCGTGTTTTGCCGTTTTTTTAGGTTTTTGGAGATATTTTTAGTTGAAGCGATTTTTTTTAGTTTTGGAGCTTTTATCGTTTCTGCGATTTTTTCGGTTTTCTGGTGATTTTTTTAGTTTTAGCAATTTTTTTTGTTTTGGTCCTTTTTTTCGTTTTGGCGATTTTTTTCATTTTTGGTACTTTTTTCAGTTTTGGAGCTTTTTTTTAAGCGTTTTTAAAGTTTCAAGAGTTTGCCTGTTAAAGTTTCCAAGATACAGCAAATTGTCTAAATTACATAGCCTAAATTACTTTAACTGATAGAATACCCTTTAATTTTTATTGTTTTAAATATCAGTGTTAATTGGTGTAGTCTGTATAATACACTAAATTTGAAAATTGCAAGCGTGTATATCGTCATAGAAAATGCAAAAGGCCCTATCTAACATTCTTAAACTTTAACAGTATAAGCATAAGACGACGTGTTTACATGAAAAAATATATTGACAATTAGCGCAAAATTTTACAATAAATATATAAATTTTCTGCGTTCTTTTTTACTTGTATTGTAAGATTTTGCACTAATTGTCAATATAGTTTTTGTATTTAAACAAGTTTTATGCTTCTTCTGTAAAACTTTTAAAATGTTAGATAGGGCTTTTTGCATTTTCTGCGACGATATATAAGTGTCTGTATATTACATTAGTATTTCAACGTGTTTCGTTGTTCGCTTTAGAACACCCTTTAATTTTTAACTGTCATATATTTGTGGTTTTAGCGGCCAGTTTTACATATTCTATAAAAATTTTAGGTCCGTAGCTCTTACGGTTCTCAAGAAAACAGCCTGTGACAGATGGACGGACAGGCAGACGGACAGCGTAGCGAAAACAATAGGGTTCCTTTATAGTTTTGGTGTACGGAGCCCCAAAAAGTGCAAGGGCTTGCTATTGGGGCGTGTCATAGAATCGGGTATATTAAAAGCTAGACATATTAAGTTTTAGGAGGGGTTTCTTGCTATGTGCAAAAAAGTAGACATAAAAGGGAATGAAGAGATGGCATAAGTGGCACCCAGAACTTGATGTCGAATTAAAAAGTCACCAAAAGCAAAAATTACGCCATAGTCAAGCCATGATTAACGATATGTAATATGTTATGATCGAACCGCAAAAAGCGACGTAGGATACAAAAAAAAAAACTAAAAGGGCGGTATCCAGGGGCGTGAAAAAATAAAGAAAAATTTTTGTGGAATTTTTTTCAACTAATCTTTAATCCTTGGGGGTGACTGGCTCACTGCGCACTGAAAACGGCACTATGCCGGACGCGGTTAGGCTCCTCCATTTACAACTAAGCGAACGATATTTTATTTTTCACTGAATTGACATGGCACTGATACGGCACTGATACGGCACGAATGGGATAAACTAGTTAATACTCCGCAATAATCAATTTCATTATATTTTTAACCGACTTAAAAAAAAGAAGGAGGTTATCAATTCGTGTGTATCTCTTTTTATATTTGTACACGCATAACGTTGTCATTTGTGAACCGATCTTCAAAATTATATTTTTGTTTGAAAGGTTTTGCTTGCAATTTGGTCGCATAATTTTCTTTTTAAATCGGTGGGGAAATTTGACCCACCTACGCATAACTTTGTCATTTGAAAATCGATTTTAAAATTTTTTTATTTTTTTTGAAAGGGTGGGCCAATTTTAAAATTTTATTTAAAGAGTTTATTTGCAGTTTGGTCCCATAATTTTTTTTTTTGAAATATAACTCCTCCATTTATGGACCAATTTTTAAAATTCTCTGCCATTTATGGACTAATTTTCAAAATTCTTTTTTTGATTGAAACGGTTTGCTTGCAGTTTTATAGAATTGAAAATTTGGCGGAAAAAGTGGCAGCCCGATATATTAATTATCGCATAGCTCCGACATATCTTGACCGATTTTGAAAATGTTTTATTTGATATTACATGAAAGGTTTGGTACTATGAAAAATTGTGGACGGATACCCCATTTGTAGACAAACACACCATTTGATCTAACTCAAAATTTTGTCCGTTTTGTAGTCTGTTTCATAAGATCTTTGCCTTGAAATCGTTTTTTTTTTGGCAGAATTATTAAGAAAACATTTTTTTATATATAATTATAATATAATAATTATTGTTTTGTTTAATAAGAAAGCTATTACATTGGGAAAAAGCTCGTTATAAAATTAAAATTAATCGCAGTGAAATGTGTTGACATGTCAATAACCATTGTCAATAATTTTATAATTGCAAAACAAAAATTTCGCTGTTTGATTTTAGAAATCTTTTAATCTATCCAAACACCTCTTCTCATTACGTGTCGAAATATACTTACGTAACTATGTATGTTAAAATGTGATGGGGTTTTTTTACGTTTATACTATACACCTGTACTAGGGTTTCGTTCCCTGGAAGCATCGGGAAAAATTTCCGGGAAATAAAGCAATTTTGAAGTTCCCGATTCCCGGTAATATCGTCGGGAATCTCGAAAGTTAAAATTTATATACTAGAAAATGCGACCATGTTCTTCAGAAAACATCTATTCAGCAATTGTACTGTCAAATAGATCTTGCAAAACTATATTGAAACTCTTCCTTTTAAATTTAAATATTTCTGAATTAAATGGTTGTATTATACTTTTCAATAAATTTCGGCTTACTGATATTTAATTTCTCTTACATTGTTTATATTACAAAATATGTATTTTAAATGAAATTTATTTGCTGGAGTTTTAGCAATATGCAGCATTTCATATAAACGAAATGCGGCATATAGACAATTGCTTAAACTCCAGCAAATAAATTTCATTTAAAATAAAACTGTGACAATATGTCAAATAATATATTTCTTAAAGGTACAAAATATTTATATTAAAATCTTAAAACTAGCATTGTTTAATGTGTTGGGATTTCTCGTGAACGCAACGATAATTTTCCCGATTTCCGGGAATTCAAAAATGTCGGGAAGTAGGAAACCCTAATCGGTACGTAAGTTTTTGCTATTTTAGGGAGTAGAAAAGTATTAATCTCATATAAACTAGCTGATACGCTTCGCCTATAAAAACTACAAATACTTTGTGTTGAAATCATAGTTTCAATTTCAAACTGTAAACTGTTGCAACTTCTTGACGATGCAGTTATCCTATTTATTGTTATTTTTTGTGGCGATTATGTCAATTTTCGGCACCAATCAAATGTTGGCTGAAGGAACTTTGAAAAAAGGAAAAAGCAGTGGAGGAGGTGGAAGAACATATAGCAGTGGTAAAGCAAGTGGAAAATCATGTGGATAATACAATTGAGTATTTGGAATGATCATTTCTTTTATATGTATTGTTGTTGTTGTTTGTTAAAAATATTACAAAATAAAGTTATGAAGATTTGAAGAAAAAGTAATTACATTTCTTTTAATAAGGGATATCCTAAAACTGTTATTGGTGAAAGAAATTATCCTAAATTTTGAAAGTCAAAGATTAGCTTAAAGGTGAAAGAGTCCTAATCGGTGTTTGTAGAGTAAGACGCAAGCACTTTTCTAGTAAATCATGATTTTGAAAACATCTTATTACCATTGTTTTTTTTTATAATATCATGTAAAGGGTGCTTTTATTACAGTTATGTAAATTTAAATTAAAATAAAGCAAAGACAAATATTTCTAATCACCACCATCGCGAATAGCAAGTGAAATTTATGTTCCCATGAAATTTTCATTTCCCTTCGAGGGAAAATTGCTATGGTGAAGTTCCAGTGAAAAATTATTCCCGCTATCAGTTCTTAGTGAATGTAAATAAGGAAGAAGCTTGATAAAATAAATTAACAATCAAAGAAATTTCTGTTAAAAAATAAAAAACTGCAGTGCTAAGAATTGGAATTATCTTTTTATTCCATGAGGAAACTAAACAAAATCGAATAGTTAGTCCAGGATTGCTAGATGCATCCAATGCCTTTGAGTACCCGAGCCATTGCAGGCAGCCTAATTCAATCAAATAGTCTTTTGGTGTTAAATTTAATTTCCCAAGATTTTGGGGTTTTTCATTCATGATAAGGGGAATTTTTCGATTTTTTATTCACGGTCGCAAAGGAAGGGAAAGGGAAAACATTTCGAGGGAAAAAATATTCACGATAGGGATGAATATCAACTAAACTGGCTTCAGTGGATAGATAATTTGATGAATGACATTATTATTTAGATATCATTTTGGGCATGTGGCCGCCACGGCTACACACAGCTTTCTCAGCATTTGCGGTCGTATTTCACCAATAACTCGTCGATCGTTTCAATTTATATTTTCTCATCGGGACACAGCATTTTGCATGAAGAGTGTTTATACTCTCTTTCAGTTCTTCGGTTTTGCACCAAAAAAAACTTGTGTACTTTTATTTTAATATATTAAATCATGCTAATACCATCAATGTTTAGACATGCACCTTAATTGCGCAATTAGAAAATTTACACAACTTAGGCCCTAATTGAGCTCAATTTACCATACAAGTATTCCATTAATAAATTGAGCAATTAGTACTTAATAGGTGTGTTCCACATGACTTCGGACAAGTTTGTACTAATGAGAGTAAACTCAACATTTACGCTCTCAAATTATAAAAGTTGCTCAAAAAATCTGGAACGCGAAAAACCAAAATTTTAAGTCCAAACATTCAATAGTGCCAACTTATGAGCTTTAAATGTAAGTTTGCGATTTTAATCGTTTAAATCTCGTAATATAATGCATTCTTAGTACGAACGAAATAGTACACCACTGGCAAAATCTATAGAAGCAAACGCTTTTCTATATTTAAACTAAGAAATAAGAACCTAACTACTAACATTAGCAAATAAATTAGAAATATTTTCCCTTTCAATGTTTTAAAAATAATTGTTTCACAACGGACAACTTATTTTACTTTTTTATTTCAATTGTTATTTATGTAAACAAAAAACAGCTGATCATTTTATTATTGTTCGAACTTACCCAAAAGAAAAAGTTCGTACAACTTTGGACAGGAAATGAAAAAATTACTCTCTCATTCGCTCTCAAAATTGCACAAAAATTGATATGTGGAACGCTTTTGGGTAACTTTGTACAAGTTCGGACTGTTATCCATCTGGAACAGAGCTAATATTTCATAAATTGTTCAGTCTGCAGACAAAATTGTGTACAATCCAAGGCGTATCTAAAAGGTGAACTCAATAGAGCAGCTGACTAGCTATTCGTTAATCGCTTACACGTTAAACTCAAATAAAATTTAAATAAATAAGTAAATAAATAAATATAAAAATTGCAAAAATACCAAAAAAATAAAAATATAAAAAACTGGTTGCTTGTATCGCGAAAATTCACATGTTGTGAAAATAAGAAGACAACAGTAATAGTCAGATTTGCTAGTGGTCCCACCTGTTATATATGCCTTCAAATGCTAACTGAGTCAGCTAAATCGCATATGTGTGAACACCAATATCGATAACACAATTTAAAATTTAATTGCCTCAATTAAGATGCATGTCTGAAAATGGTATAAAGCAGTTTTCGTTTTAAAATTTACATATGTTTTAATTCTATGAAATATTTGACTATACTTTCAACGGACACGAAAAAAGCATTTGAAATGAGAATCATTGATATATTAGAATAGATAGATTTGTGCTATTTTGGGTGAGAGGTAATAAGGTCAATGGAAATACCCAGTAAAAAAGTTGCTTTCCAATACAGCAGGTTTCTCCTATTAAAATGTTGATCAACATTAGTTTTTTCATACGACAAATATGACAAGTAACCAATTATAATAGCCCTTGAAAGTATGCTACAATTGTGCACGTTTTTAAAAAAAGCCCAATGTGTTTGTTGTAAATTCTACACGAAAAAAGTGGTGCTTATATTATTTCGCATGAAGACTCAAAATGTTGTAGATACATTTCATATGTTTTTCACTAAATAAACTGAGTACTACTTCTGCAACAATTTTTCATGAGAAATTCCTGACAATTTTTTTTATATGAACTTTTGACAGCAGTTCGCGCGAAATGATGAACACAGTACCATGCTTTATGGAATAAAAGTAGCGCTGACAAACCTGCTGATATCGTTGCTGATTTTTGTATGGCGAGCTCCGTGATTGGTGTACTGATTGGAGACAAAAGCGCTTTTGAAGCGATGAAAATCATCAACATTTTCAGCACTAGAACTGAAAATATATGAAAAAAATGGTTCAATGAGGATTGGCGTCGTTAACGCCATTTTGAATTTTTCTTATTTCTTTTCCTTATTTATTTTTATTAATTTCATATTTTTACTCAATGTTTGTTATTTTAACTTCAACTATTATCGAACCTTCTTAGTTGAACCTCCAACCTTCAGGTTTGAAGTCCAACGTACCAATCACTCGACCAAAAACACTGTTGCGAAACGCCACCAAAAACTCAAATAAACTTAATCTTCATTCTCGCTTAAAAACCTGCTTTGGATAAGCACTATAAAATCAGCTTTTTGTATAGCTCGTGTACGAAGCTTTTGTTTAAGTAAAAAGCAAATACTTTTCTCGCTTCAAAACCTGCATTGTTGTGACGCTATGAAATCAGCTTCTGAACAAGCTCATATTTTAAAGCGAATTATGAAGCGCTTTATTTCTTTAGTGCTTCAAAAAACATGAAAAATTTTTACTGGGCAATTGACATTATTTCCCACCATGATGGGAAATTGAGTTTTTAAAAGTGAAATAAGGTCAATAAAAATTGGAAATAGAATATTTCGTGTCATCTTGAAATTTCGTCGATAAAAATTAAGACGATAAGTTTTTGAAAATTATTCTCAAATATCTTACCTCTAAAAGCCTTTAAATAAAAAAGGTTCATAACTTTTTTTTCAATTATTTTATTTCCTTCTTAATTTCTTTTTGGTAGTTTTAAATTGGTCTTCTTTCAATTTTAGTACTTTTTTTTGGAAAATATAAATAGACATTTATTTAATTAATATATAATCTCTTGTTAGTTTTCAATAATAATTGCAATAATAATATTTTACATTCAATACATAAATCTCTAATATGAAAATAATTAATAATCAATATACTATATAGCACAGTGTTAGATTGTTTCATTTATATGTATATGTTTATCTTATTTTATAATTATTTAGTACTTAAATATAACTATAAATAAAAATACATACATACATATATACTATTAGCCAATTCACAAAGTCTTCTAAAGTGATAAATAATAAAGTACTATTTAAGGCCAAATAGCACTACTGTGAACGGTCTGTTGTATTAACATATGAAAATTGTCATAAACGTTAAAAGTAAAATAAAATAATAGGTCCGTTTGTTTACTGTTACACTAAAATGAAGTAAATGAGCAATTACTGAGTACACTGAAAAATTTATGGCTCGATTATCGATGGCAACCGAACTTCAGTTGCGTTGCCAGTTGCTAAAAATCATATTACGGATGGCAACTAGCAACTGAAAGCTGTAAATTTTAGTTGCTTTTTAGTGCTTTTCTGGCAACCACAAATTTTTAGTTGCCGGCTGGTAACGCAACTAAAGTTCGGTTGCCATCGACAATCGAACCATTCAAACAATCTCAAAAAAGCTGTTGTCCATAAAAGTACGTGAACGGAAATTTTTTTCAAATTAGTAACATTAGGAAAACAACTGATGACAAATAAATGTAGAGTTGAAAAACATTGACAGTTTTGACTACTCAACTCTTTTTCTTATGCATACTCGATACAATACTTTTTATAACATGAAAATTTTAGCAAAATGTAAATAATTTACTTTGCGTTATCTTAACCATTTGTCGTAAATTTATTAAATTTATTCAAAAGTACATAATCATGTATATATTACCTTAAAATCCAATGCGGTACCAAGTACTCAAGTACTTATCAATTTACTAACGCTACTTTAATTATTAAAGTAACAGAAATAAAACAAAGTAATTGATTTTTAAAAATATTATTTCAGATTTAAAAGTATATAATTGTGTTAACAAGACAAACAATTTTATAATAATTATTCATTCATTTTTATTTTTGTTCCATTTGTATTTAAATTTTTCGTTTTTTATAATTTTTTCGAACGGAGCTAATATTGAAAATAAAAACAAGCGTTGAATTTCTAAACAAAAAAACAGCTGACTAAATAGCAAACTGAAAAAACGTAGGTAACAAAATAGTATTGTCATATTATATTTTAGTATGAAAAATAACAACAACATTTTTATGACAGTCATAAAAGTTTAAGCAATACTACAAATAGGACGCAATAGAACACTTTGTGAATTGACTATATGTATATTTTTGGTTTTGATTTATTATATTTCTTATAGTTTTTCTTTATTAAATATATTAAATGCTGTCAATTAACTTGTTAAAGCGAATTGTAATTATTTATTTAATTAAAATGTAATAAAATAGAAATAGTTAAAAAGAATTTTATTAAATTCGAAATTTATAAAATATAAATTTTAGCAGATAGAAGCATAGTTTTACAACCACGACATTTCAAAAGAATATAATAAACCAGATAATAAATAAAATGATGGTGCTATTTTTATGTGACTTTGTATAAAAAACTATTAGTACGTTTATACGCACGAGTTATTTACAAATAAAAACGCAGTGCTACCAAGTATGTATTTTTATTGTAAATTACTAACTCACGAAAACAATTACTGATTAACGCGCTATTTGCAAATAAGAATTTTGGGTTGCCACCTTTACATATGTTTGTTATTAAAAAATAATAAATAGATAAATATATTCACAAATAGATGAATAATCAGTGATTTGATAAGTTACAATAAAAAAGGACTTGGCAGCATTTTACGTTTTTATTTGCAAATAAGTTCTGCGTATAAACTAGGTATATGTCTTATGCAAAATTTTTACTGGTTTTAAATTCTTAAAGTATACTTTGTTTTTGACTATGACTATGCGTCAATGTGTATATATTTTTTTAAAATTGTAATTTTTTTATTTGACTACTTATCTTTTAGCTTCAAGTAAGTCAAATAATAGCTAGTTAATTGATGTGACAATGTAAACACATTTGTAAGGGGTACCCCTTACTTTTTGAACTTCTCAAACAAAAATAGGTAGTTATCGAGTCAAATTGTAAGTAGTTACGACTTTAATCCTCATATACTTTTTTGCCTTCCAGTAAGCAACGTTTTTGCTGGGATGTGACTCTAAAAGTAGCAAGTAAATACTTTACAGTATTGAATATCTGCAAAAAGGACAAATACTCGATTCTCGGTACCCACTACTCAATACTTTGAACGCACTACTATGTTAGAATTTAAGCAATTTATGTATAGTTTTGTTGTGGAAATTGTTTTGTAGCTTTTACTTCGTTTTACGAAAATTTATTGCTTATAAAAAAAAAATAATAAAAAATTATTCGAATAAAAATTATTCGCGTAGATATATTCTGAGTAAAACTTGGCAGTAGAAAATAAGTGGAATAAACGTCATTCCATTAAAAATTATTCGAATGAAATCTATTCGAGTATAATCTTTTGGACACAAATTATTCGAATAAAAATTTTTCTAACTATATTATTTGATTGATATTATTTTATAAAAATTATTTGAATGAAATTATTCGAATAAATGTTTTCATATTAAAAGAATGCCAACGGCACTCAAATCTTTTAGAAGGCGTTAGTTTCTTTTTTTTCGTTACTTATGGCTTCATTTATGTTTTGACCTTTCGTGACTTTCTGCTATCAAAAATAGGAAGTTACTGATTTTAGCCCAATTTCCGAAAGCCGAGCTTTCATCAGACATCCATGTTTTGGAGTCGTGGGAATTTATTCTGACTATTTTTACGATGATGACCGTATGTGTGTGTGTGCATTTGTGTGTGTGTGTGTGGTGTCTGTGTGTGACCGTGTGTGTGGATGTAAGTTGGGGATGGGCAAGTGAAAAAAATATATCGATATATATCGATATATCTATATATCGATATCGGTATATATATATCGATATATAATAAAAAATATCGATATATCGATATTTTTTCAACAATTATAATTCATACTTAGTCCCCAAATTTTTTAAAAATAAAACAAAAAAAGTACCTTTCTTATAAATAATTAAGCTGGAAAGAGTTAATTTCCAAGATCTTAGGAAAAAGCAGTGGAGGAGGTGGAAGAACATATAGCAGTGGTAAAGCAAGTGGTAAATCATGTGGATAATACAATTGAGTATTTGGAATGATCATTTCTTTTATTTGTATTGTTGTTCTTGTTTGTTAAAAATATTACAAAATAAAGCTATGAAGATTTGAAGAAAAAATAATTACATTTCTTTTAATAAGGGATATCCTAAAACTGTTATTGGTGAAATAAATTATCCTAAATTTTGAAAGTCAAAGATTAGCTTAAAGGTGAAAGAGTCCTAATCGGTGTTTGTAGAGTAAGACGCAAGCATTTTTCTAGTAAATCATGATTTTGAAAACATCTTATTACCATTGATTTTTTTTTATAATATCATGTAAAGGGTGCTTTTATTACAGTTATATAAATTTAAATTAAAATAAAGCAAAGACAAATATTTCTAATCACCACTATCGCGAATAGCAAGTGAAATTTATGTTCCCATGAAATTTTCATTTCCCTTCGAGGGAAAATTGCTATGGTGAAGTTCCAGTGAAAAATTATTCCCGCTATCAGTTCTTAGTGAATGTAAATAAGGAAGAAGCTTGATAAAATAAATTAACAATCAAAGAAATTTTTGTTAAAAAATAAAAAAACTGCAGTGTTAAGAATTGGAATTATCTTTTTATTCCATGAGGAAACTAAACAAAATCGAATTGTTAGTCCAGGATTGCAGATGTATCCAATGCCTTGGAGTACCCGAGCCATTGCAGGCAGCCTAATTCAATCAAATAGTCTTTTGGTGTTAAATTTAATTTCCCAAGAGTTTGGGGTTTTTCATTCATGATAAGGGGAATTTTTCGATTTTTTATTCACGGTCGCAAAGGAAGGGAAAGGGAAAACATTTCGAGGGAAAAAATATTCACGATATGGATGAATATCAACTAAACTGGCTTCAGTGGATAGATAATTTGATGAATGACATTATTATTTAAATATCATTTTGGGCATGTGGCCGCCACGGCTACACACAGCTTTCTCAGCATTTGCGGTCGTATTTCACCAATAACTCGTCGATCGTTTCAATTTATATTTTCTCATCGGGACACAGCATTTTGCATGAAGAGTGTTTATACTCTCTTTCAGTTCTTCGTTTTTGCACCAAAAAAACTTGTGTACTTTTATTTTAATATATTAAATCATGCTAATACCATCAATGTTCAGACATGCACCTTAATTGCGCAATTAGAAAATTTACATAATTTAGGCCTTAATTGAGCTCAATTTACCATACAAGTACTCTATTAATAAAGTGAGCAATTAGTACTTAATAGGTGTGTTCCACATGACTTCGGACAAGTTTGTACTAATGAGAGTAAACTCAACATTTACGCTCTCAAATTATAAAAGTTGCTCAAAAAATCTGGAACGCGTAAAACCAAAATTTTAAGTCCAAACATTCAATAGTGCCAACTTATGAGCTTTAAATGTAAGTTTGCGATTTTAATCGTTTAAATCTCGTAATATAATGCATTCTTAGTATGAACGAAATAGAGCACCACTGGCAAAATCTATAGAAGCAAACGCTTTTCTATATTTAAACTAAGAAATAAGAACCTAACTACTAACATTAGCAAATAAATTAGAAATATTTTCCCTTTCAATGTTTTAAAAATAATTGTTTCACAACGGACAACTTATTTTACTTTTTTATTTCAATTGTTATTTATGTAAACAAAAAACAGCTGATCATTTTATTATTGTTCGAACTTACCCAAAAGAAAAAGTTCGTACAACTTTGGACAGGAAATGAAAAAATTACTCTCTCATTCGCTCTCAAAATTGCACAAAAATTGATATGTGGAACGCTTTTGGGTAACTTTGTACAAGTTCGGACTGTTATCCATCTGGAACAGAGCTAATATTTCATAAATTGTTCAGTCTGCAGACAAAATTGTGTACAATCCAAGGCGTATCTAAAAGGTGAACTCAATAGAGCAGCTGACTAGCTATTCGTTAATCGCTTACACGTTAAACTCAAATAAAATTTAAATAAATAAGTAAATAAATAAATATAAAAATTGCAAAAATACCAAAAAAATAAAAATATAAAAAACTGGTTGCTTGTATCGCGAAAATTCACATGTTGTGAAAATAAGAAGACAACAGTAATAGTCAGATTTGCTAGTGGTCCCACCTGTTATATATGCCTTCAAATGCTAACTGAGTCAGCTAAATCGCATATGTGTGAACACCAATATCGATAACACAATTTAAAATTTAATTGCCTCAATTAAGATGCATGTCTGAAAATGGTATAAAGCAGTTTTCGTTTTAAAATTTACATATGTTTTAATTCTATGAAATATTTGACTATACTTTCAACGGACACGAAAAAAGCATTTGAAATGAGAATCATTGATATATTAGAATAGATAGATTTGTGCTATTTTGGGTGAGAGGTAATAAGGTCAATGGAAATACCCAGTAAAAAAGTTGCTTTCCAATACAGCAGGTTTCTCCTATTAAAATGTTGATCAACATTAGTTTTTTCATACGACAAATATGACAAGTAACCAATTATAATAGCCCTTGAAAGTATGCTACAATTGTGCACGTTTTTAAAAAAAGCCCAATGTGTTTGTTGTAAATTCTACACGAAAAAAGTGGTGCTTATATTATTTCGCATGAAGACTCAAAATGTTGTAGATACATTTCATATGTTTTTCACTAAATAAACTGAGTACTACTTCTGCAACAATTTTTCATGAGAAATTCCTGACAATTTTTTTTATATGAACTTTTGACAGCAGTTCGCGCGAAATGATGAACACAGTACCATGCTTTATGGAATAAAAGTAGCGCTGACAAACCTGCTGATATCGTTGCTGATTTTTGTATGGCGAGCTCCGTGATTGGTGTACTGATTGGAGACAAAAGCGCTTTTGAAGCGATGAAAATCATCAACATTTTCAGCACTAGAACTGAAAATATATGAAAAAAATGGTTCAATGAGGATTGGCGTCGTTAACGCCATTTTGAATTTTTCTTATTTCTTTTCCTTATTTATTTTTATTAATTTCATATTTTTACTCAATGTTTGTTATTTTAACTTCAACTATTATCGAACCTTCTTAGTTGAACCTCCAACCTTCAGGTTTGAAGTCCAACGTACCAATCACTCGACCAAAAACACTGTTGCGAAACGCCACCAAAAACTCAAATAAACTTAATCTTCATTCTCGCTTAAAAACCTGCTTTGGATAAGCACTATAAAATCAGCTTTTTGTATAGCTCGTGTACGAAGCTTTTGTTTAAGTAAAAAGCAAATACTTTTCTCGCTTCAAAACCTGCATTGTTGTGACGCTATGAAATCAGCTTCTGAACAAGCTCATATTTTAAAGCGAATTATGAAGCGCTTTATTTCTTTAGTGCTTCAAAAAACATGAAAAATTTTTACTGGGCAATTGACATTATTTCCCACCATGATGGGAAATTGAGTTTTTAAAAGTGAAATAAGGTCAATAAAAATTGGAAATAGAATATTTCGTGTCATCTTGAAATTTCGTCGATAAAAATTAAGACGATAAGTTTTTGAAAATTATTCTCAAATATCTTACCTCTAAAAGCCTTTAAATAAAAAAGGTTCATAACTTTTTTTTCAATTATTTTATTTCCTTCTTAATTTCTTTTTGGTAGTTTTAAATTGGTCTTCTTTCAATTTTAGTACTTTTTTTTGGAAAATATAAATAGACATTTATTTAATTAATATATAATCTCTTGTTAGTTTTCAATAATAATTGCAATAATAATATTTTACATTCAATACATAAATCTCTAATATGAAAATAATTAATAATCAATATACTATATAGCACAGTGTTAGATTGTTTCATTTATATGTATATGTTTATCTTATTTTATAATTATTTAGTACTTAAATATAACTATAAATAAAAATACATACATACATATATACTATTAGCCAATTCACAAAGTCTTCTAAAGTGATAAATAATAAAGTACTATTTAAGGCCAAATAGCACTACTGTGAACGGTCTGTTGTATTAACATATGAAAATTGTCATAAACGTTAAAAGTAAAATAAAATAATAGGTCCGTTTGTTTACTGTTACACTAAAATGAAGTAAATGAGCAATTACTGAGTACACTGAAAAATTTATGGCTCGATTATCGATGGCAACCGAACTTCAGTTGCGTTGCCAGTTGCTAAAAATCATATTACGGATGGCAACTAGCAACTGAAAGCTGTAAATTTTAGTTGCTTTTTAGTGCTTTTCTGGCAACCACAAATTTTTAGTTGCCGGCTGGTAACGCAACTAAAGTTCGGTTGCCATCGACAATCGAACCATTCAAACAATCTCAAAAAAGCTGTTGTCCATAAAAGTACGTGAACGGAAATTTTTTTCAAATTAGTAACATTAGGAAAACAACTGATGACAAATAAATGTAGAGTTGAAAAACATTGACAGTTTTGACTACTCAACTCTTTTTCTTATGCATACTCGATACAATACTTTTTATAACATGAAAATTTTAGCAAAATGTAAATAATTTACTTTGCGTTATCTTAACCATTTGTCGTAAATTTATTAAATTTATTCAAAAGTACATAATCATGTATATATTACCTTAAAATCCAATGCGGTACCAAGTACTCAAGTACTTATCAATTTACTAACGCTACTTTAATTATTAAAGTAACAGAAATAAAACAAAGTAATTGATTTTTAAAAATATTATTTCAGATTTAAAAGTATATAATTGTGTTAACAAGACAAACAATTTTATAATAATTATTCATTCATTTTTATTTTTGTTCCATTTGTATTTAAATTTTTCGTTTTTTATAATTTTTTCGAACGGAGCTAATATTGAAAATAAAAACAAGCGTTGAATTTCTAAACAAAAAAACAGCTGACTAAATAGCAAACTGAAAAAACGTAGGTAACAAAATAGTATTGTCATATTATATTTTAGTATGAAAAATAACAACAACATTTTTATGACAGTCATAAAAGTTTAAGCAATACTACAAATAGGACGCAATAGAACACTTTGTGAATTGACTATATGTATATTTTTGGTTTTGATTTATTATATTTCTTATAGTTTTTCTTTATTAAATATATTAAATGCTGTCAATTAACTTGTTAAAGCGAATTGTAATTATTTATTTAATTAAAATGTAATAAAATAGAAATAGTTAAAAAGAATTTTATTAAATTCGAAATTTATAAAATATAAATTTTAGCAGATAGAAGCATAGTTTTACAACCACGACATTTCAAAAGAATATAATAAACCAGATAATAAATAAAATGATGGTGCTATTTTTATGTGACTTTGTATAAAAAACTATTAGTACGTTTATACGCACGAGTTATTTACAAATAAAAACGTAGTGCTACCAAGTATGTATTTTTATTGTAAATTACTAACTCACGAAAACAATTACTGATTAACGCGCTATTTGCAAATAAGAATTTTGGGTTGCCACCTTTACATATGTTTGTTATTAAAAAATAATAAATAGATAAATATATTCACAAATAGATGAATAATCAGTGATTTAATAAGTTACAATAAAAAAGGACTTGGCAGCATTTTACGTTTTTATTTGCAAATAAGTTCTGCGTATAAACTAGGTATATGTCTTATGCAAAATTTTTACTGGTTTTAAATTCTTAAAGTATACTTTGTTTTTGACTATGACTATGCGTCAATGTGTATACATATTTTTAAAAATTGTAATTTTTTTATTTGACTACTTATCTTTTAGCTTCAAGTAAGTCAAATAATAACTAGTTAATTGATGTGACAATGTAAACACATTTGTAAGGGGTACCCCTTACTTTTTGAACTTCTCAAACAAAAATAGGTAGTTATCGAGTCAAATTGTAAGTAGTTACGACTTTAATCCTCATATACTTTTTTGCCTTCCAGTAAGCAAAGTTTTTGCTGGGATGTGACTCTGAAAGTAGCAAGTAAATACTTTACAGTATTGAATATCTACAAAAAGGACAAATACTCGATTCTCGGTACCCACTACTCAATACTTTGAACGCACTACTATGTTAGAATTTAAGCGATTTATGTATAGTTTTGTTGTGGAAATTGATTTGTAGCTTTCATTTTGTTTTACGAAAATTTATTGCTTATAAAAAAAAATAATAAAAAATTATTCGAATAAAAATTATTCGCGTAGATATATTCTGAGTAAAACTTGGCAGTAGAAAATAAGTGGAATAAACGTTATTTCATTAAAAATTATTCGAATGAAATCTATTCGAGTATAATCTTTGGATACAAATTATTCAAATAAAAATTTTTCTAACTATATTATTTGATTGATATTATTTTATAAAAATTATTTCAATGAAATTATTCGAATAAATGTTTTCATATTAAAAGAATGCCAACGGCACTCAAATCTTTTAGAAGGCGTTAGTTTCTTTTTTTTCGTTACTTATGTCTTCATTTATGTTTCGACCTTTCGTGGCTTTCCGCTATCAAAAATAGGAAGTTACTGATTTTACCCCAATTTCCGAAAGCCGAGCTTTCATCAGACATCCATGTTTTGGAGTCGTGGGAATTTATTCTGACTATTTTTACGATGATGACCGTAAGTATGTGTGTATTTTTGTGTGTGTACACACACAAATGACCGCGTGTGTGGATGTAAGTTGGGGATGGGCAAGTGAAAAAAAATATATCGATATATATCGATATATCTATATATCGATATCGATATATATATCGATATATAATAAAAAATATCGATATATCGATATTTTTTCAACAATTATAATTCATACTTAGTCCCCAAATTTTTTAAAAATAAAACAAAAAAAGTACCTTTCTTATAAATAATTAAGCTGGAAAGAGTTAATTTCCAAGATCTTTACTGTTCCACCAATATTTCATGGAACATACATCAAAAATTACACTCAAAGCATGATAATTTTTCGAATAGACAAAATATTATAAATAAAACAAAAGAATTTGTTAGTAATATTCTATTTGATAAAGACTGTGCCGAAATGTTTTTCAAAATTGCACGAAAAACAAAACCAAAGCTAAAAAAATATCGAATTTGGTACCGTCGATATATTTGGAAAAAATATCGATATATCGAAATTTAAAGTATCGACGATATATACCGATATATTTTTAAGAAAATATCGATATATCTATATTTTGTGCCCATCCCTAATGTAAGTACACCTATCATAACCTAAGAATGGCTTAAACGATCGGGACCAGATTTACGGCATTCTAAATACTTATATTTCGTGATATAATAAACTGAAAAAAAACTTTTTCCGGTAGCTTTAAAAAAAAATTTTTTTTTTCGTATAAACTTGAAAACACTTGACCGATCGAATCCAAAATCGAGTCTGCTTTTAAATTAAAAAAAAAACAACGTCGACTGCTGAAACTTTTATTAAAATCGATTGATTCGATTCGTTCGTTGACGAAAATTTAAAAAAAAAGCGCTTTATCATAATAATTCAAAAAGTTCTTGAACTTAGCGGTAAGTTCCAGGGATACAGGCCATATTTTTCTCGATTTTTTTTTAGATCATATAAGATTTTTGTTTTACGAAGATGGACTTTAGATTTTTCAGTAAGATTTCCTGCTTTGAGGGTATTAGATTTTAGGTAGCTTCTAGTATTTTGACTGAAATTAAGATGTTCTATACAGAAAAGATTTATTCGGCCATGTCACAGAGCTCAATTCCGTTCCGAAACGGAATTCATCCAGCCTAATATGTCAAGTCCTAGCTTGAACATACCACAGCATCGTAGCGGCGCCAATAGTCTGAACACACCTGATAAATTTGCGTATTTAAGTTTTCTTTTTTAGACACCACCGGCTACAAAAATGGGGTAGGTTGAGTTCCGTTTCCGAACGGAATTGAACTCTGTGACATGGCCGATTATTATATTTTCTTAATTCATAGTTGGTTGCAGCGTGTATTAGATTCGCCAGTGCTGAATACATTTAGTTCTCTTAATTGTTTTGTTTTTTTTTAATATTGACGTGGAAAAATTTTCTTTTAATAATTTGTTGTTTACACATGTAAATTATTAAATTAGCAAATTAATTTTGTAAATTTATTAAGAAGTAACGTGTATCAAGCATCAAAGCGTATTTACGTGTTTTTCATTTAACATGCATTAATTTAATCGTTCTACTATAATGAAATATTCTCACAGTTTCTGTGGAAATGTTTTGAGAAATAACAAAATTTTAATTGAAACAAGAAGATAATAGAAAGTGTTTAATAATATTGTTGTTGAGTAGCTATTTAAGTTTCAATTAAAACCTCAACTTATTAAAACAATATTGAGAATTGTTCCGTCTTTATTTTAAGTTGCACCAACTTGAGAATTTTAACAAAACTATATATGAATGCCAATATTATTTACAATAAGTTTCCAATATTAAATTCAAATTAGCTGTTCATAAAATTAGACCGCAATTATGTGGCAACTAAATACACCTGCTGCTGTTGCTGATTCTGCCTGCTACTGATATTTGCTGATGCTTAAACATTTTTTTCATTATAATTGCGCACAAGTATTTGCATCTCAATGGGTTTGAATGTGTGCGTGCACAAAAACTTAATATAATTGTTTGCGTGCTTGTGTGTATTATTTCTAAATTTGGTTTTAAATATGCACAAACCATTTTGCAATTTAATAACTTTATTTTACTTTTTGAAAAGCGGAAAACATTATAAATTTGTTTTCTATCTAAGTATATTGCAGATGTGCGAGGACTTGAATGCTTCTTCATAAGAGCATTAGTGGAAATATGTAAAGGAATGAATTCGTAATAGTCTTCAGGCGGAAGTTTTCAACATTAAAAAATATTTATACGACACACTGAAAAAATTTTTGTTCACAAATTGTGTGAATTTCGACATTAATCCAACAAAAAATTTCATTAAAACTCAACCTACGTCACGCTTCGTTGGATTAATAAAGCAAGTTTCGTTAAAATTATTTTAATGAAAATTTCATTAAATATATGAAATAATTTCATTGACCCAATGAAGGCATTTCGCTAACCTAATGAACATATTTCATTATTTTAGTGAAATTATTTCATCGTTTTAATGAAATTGTTTAATGAATTGTTTCATTATTTTACTGTTATTTTGTTATTATTGTGATGAAATTATTTTATTGTTTTAAGAAATTATTATATTATTTAGTAGCCTATTTAGCTTATCTCTTTTATTGACTATTTTAATTTATTGACAATTCCATGTTACAAATACTTTCACAAAAATTTGTTATGTTAATGAGTGTTCACAGTATCGAACCCAGACCCTTGATTTTCATCATATGCCTTATAGGCAACATCTTAACAACTTCAGCCAACAGCACTGTCTGAGCAATGAGTGCATAATAATAAGAAAGAGTACAACAACAATAAACATATAAAACTATTTTTGTTGTTCGCTTTTAATTGCCAACTATTGAAATAAATAAGAGTATGATTTTAGAAAGACAATAGCCCAATTCACAATATTGTGCAAATGGTCTTGCATCGTAGCATATGCAGCTTGGTTAGTATATTGATACTCACCACTTAACATTGTTAGTGTTGAGTATCAATATGCTATACCATTTTGCAAATGCTACGATTCAATACCATTTGCACAAGATTGTGAATAAGTCTAATGAAATTTTCCATCAAAACATTGAAATGCATTTCATTGAAAATATGACATTCAAAGACATAAAATTTTAATTTTTTTTAAAATTTTTAAGTATCGATTAATATATATTAACCCAATTTACAATCTTGTGCAAATGGTCTTGCATCGTAGCATTTGCAAAATTGTATTGTATATTGATATTCACCACTTAACAATTGTTAGTGGTGAGTAAAAATATACTATACTATTTTACAAATGCAACGATGCAAGACTATTTGCACAAGATTGTGAATTGCAAAATTCTCTTGCTTGCCGCAAGACTGACTACATATTTGCATACAAAAATATATTTGTTGTCATAAATCCAATGAAAATTTCTAATGAAACTATGAAAGCTAATGATGCAATTTCACAATATTCGAGAAATTTCATACCAACAGTTAAACATTTTATTAGAATTGTTAAAAAAATTTAGCCAAGTTGTTGCATTGGACTTATGAAGTAAAATTCTTTTAGTGCATACCGTATTCTAGATGCAAATAATTTTATTAAGGTTCATAGAATCCAAACGTCGCACAGTGGTCCCTATTGCAAAAAATTTTAAATAAATCTGTATCTTTGAAATGATCCGATCGTAAGAAACTGTCGCTCATTCGTCCTCAACAAAGTTGAATGGAAGACAAAATGTAAGACATTGTCGCTCATATTGTGCTCAACAAAGTTAGATTGAGGACAAAATATACGACATTGTCGCTCATTTTGTCCACTAAAATGTTATTGAACACAAATCGTCAGACACTGACGCTCATATTGTCGTCAATAAATTTGGATTGAGTACAAAATATACACGTTTGCACTCGTTTTGTCCTCCACAACTTTACTGAAGACAAAACGTAAGACATTGTCGCTCATCTTCTCGCTAAAAGTGGTTGATAGAGGAAAACATGCAAAAATTTGTCGCTCAGATTGTCATGAACGACGATTTTCGTCGATTAGAAAACTAAATCGACAGAGGATAACTCGTACAAGAACCTTAGATGACAATGTCGTGGAAGGCAATCTTACCACCCTGGGGTGTACTACATATATGCGAATATGGTAGTAGCAACTTTAAACGCTTTTAGCTCGCAAAATACTAAAACTATTTTGAAAAAATATAGTTTGTGCACATCTGTCAATAAATACCTTTTAAAAAAGTAAAGGTGTTATCAAAATCGGCTGTATAATATGAGCGTAAAATGCATGACAAAAAAATCTTCTTACTAAAAAATATTTGCTTATCTATTGTTTTCATAGCTTTGAATTCAATTCGCTTAATTAACAGCTGTGCTGAAGCTTGCACGCACGCAAATTAAAATTTAATAGCGGAAATCACTCTTCGTGGTCTAGGATATATGCTACAATATGCAACACAACAAGAACGTAATAGCCCAATTCACAATCTTGTCCAAATAGTTTTGCATAGTAGCATCTGCAAAATGGTGTAGTATATTGATAGTCACCACTAACAATTTCTAAGTGGTGAATATCAATATAGTATGCCATTTTGCACGTATATTGATACTCACCACTAACAATTGTTAAGTGAAAACTCACTTTCTGTCGAAACTTTGAAAGAAACCATTCCTTGACACAGCTGCCAACACACACGTACTCACTCGTATGCTTAATCACTATTAGCCACAAAATTATTTAATCATTTTATTGTTATTAGCAAAATTCTCTTGCTTGCCGCAAGACTGACTACATATTTGCAATATATTTTTGGGGAAACCAATAAAATAAACAACTACAATATCGAAACTAATTATTATTTAGTGCAATATTTTCGAGGTATTAAAGTAAAATAGACCCAACAATGTACGTGTACTGGCGGGCAACCAGAACAGAAATTGTAGTAGAGGTAAGAAGAGACAGAGATGACAAATTACAACTGCTTATGGAATATTTTTGTTCGAAAATTAAATAATTTTTCCAACTCATAACTCATTCTCTTCATAGAGTCATAATTGGCAAATGTGTATAAAAAATTGGGGAATCCGGCTTGTACCAGCAATATTTGCATTTAGTATAAAAATGGTTTGTATATTGAATTGTAAGTATTTGTTTTTTTCAATAAACTTTACTTTATTAATTTTAATTATGTAAAAACTAACTACATGTAACTAATACTAATGAATAGTTTGTTGTTTTTTTGTAATTAAATTAAATTGAACACAAGAAAAAGCAAAAAAAAAGAACAAAATTAATTTAGC
Organism: Panzeria rudis; assembly: GCA_956483635.1. NCBI lineage: Eukaryota > Metazoa > Arthropoda > Insecta > Diptera > Tachinidae > Panzeria > Panzeria rudis. The sequence goes on along the minus strand of OY101450.1, from coordinate 110,148,336 downwards.
CTACGTTTTCAATTTTATTTTATTCAATTTAAACTTTATGCTGACAAAATATTTATTATAATTCTTTTATATAAAATTTATTTTAATTCACTCACTTTTGTTTAATTATAGTTAATGTACGAGTATATTTTCGCATTAAATGCAAGTCTGATAAGGGACTTACATAATAATTGATTCTCATACAGGTGAGTTGGAGGATGCCGTTGAAACATCTTGATTATTTTCATGTATTATAGCACCAGCTCCACTTAGACCACTAGATATACTACCCGAACCAGCCGCACTGCCCAGGCCACTGCTTAAACGTTCTCGGGCTAAAGCTGAAGTTGAACCATAAGACGAAGCTGCAGTTGTTCCTATATCGTTTATACTTTTAACACGTCGATGCTGTTCGTAGAGCAGATGTGGATCTGATATGGCTTCAATACCACTGCCAGATGATGGGGGTGCACTTACACGATGAGCGGCAGCTGTGGCAGTGGTATTTTGCAATTGTTGATAATATTGTTGTTGTTGTTGTTGGTGATGCTGTTGCTGGCTGGGTGGTGGAGGTGGTGCTGTTGTGGGTGGAGGAAAATGGTGGGTAAAGTGGTGTAAGCCGCCTATAGTGGCGTAAATTCCTCCGCCGCCTTCTGAACTGCTAAACGATGGTGTTGGGGAGGTGGAGTTCCCAGCAGAGGTGCGGTCACCAATTGAGCTACCGCTGCGGGATGATTTTGTGTTAAAACGGAAGGCTTTTGAGAGAGAGCTCTGAAATGAAAGATATAAATAAAAATTATTTCAAAACTCTTACTTTTTCCTGCTTAAGTTTATAAGAAACACAAGTGACTAATAAGGCTATACTATGAAACAGCTCCCACAAAAAGATAAATAAGTCCCTTAATATTCCCTACATTTCAAAATTTATTTATTTTTTTCGAATTGTGCACATTAGTGTTTAGACTATTCGAATATTTCTAGTAGGTGAGAATTAGAATCAGAGCACTTTTTGAAATATAGAGCTACCCTAATATTATATATCAATGCTTACAACATTATATATATTTCTCATTCAGATTTTAACATTTCATTTTTTTTTTGCAAAAAGTGGGAATATAGTGGTAGGTGGTGTTTAGTGCAAATTAAATTTTTACTTACAAAATTTCTTTGGATCTTTTCTTAATGCTAAAACACAGAAAAAAAGGAATGTGAAATTAACATGAAGCTAATTTTATTGGAAATCATGGCCTTTATCGTGTTTGGCGATTTTCGCCTTCGACTACGATATTTTTGTAATAGATTAAAGAAAAATGTAGCGTGCTGTCTTTAATCTATTACAAAAATGTCGTAGTCGAAGGCGAAAATCGCCAAACACGATAAGGGGAGGGGGTATATTAAATTAACAAGAAATAATTTGCCGTTAAGTGTCGTGGTGTTTATTTGCTTTGATCATTGCTACAATTTACTGTTGTGTTCAGTTGTGTGAATTGTTGTTGTTGTTTATTATTATATGGCCGACAAAAATCTAATTACCAGCGAAAGTTTACTGCCGCTGGTTTAAAACTACTATTGCTTCATATTAATTTTAAACGGAAAATGATAAATCTAACCTTAAATTTATTTGATTTAATATTTTTCACTGTTAAAACAACTTTGTTATAAACGTTACATTTCATTTTAAATCAACATGACTATAAATTTAATTTCAAATAAATTTTATGTTAAATAATCAATTAAATCATGTTGAATTAAAATGAAATTCATTTTACATATGATGGTATGTATTTAGCACCTTACTTATAATGCTTATCAAATGTTTATGAAAAAACTAATTTTGTATAGAAATCTGTTTCATAAACGTTTTATTAACATGTTATAATTTATTATGAATACGGTCCTTAATTTATATCAGAAGTAAAGTTTGTGTTTGCGGTGGTTAGCACGTTGACTACTATGTAAGTGATACGAGTTCAAATCTTGGCTGGGGCAGCCAACTCTAACACAAACGTTCCGGTTGCCAATGGTAATATACTATATCACGTAAGTAAAATAATTAATAAAATACCTACATTAAAGTTAAGTTATTTCAGCTTGATATAACTTTAATTCGACATGATTCTTCATGTTGTTTCAATATCAAATTCACGTTGCTTAAACTTAAAATAACTTTGATTCAACATGATTCTTCGTATTATTTCAGTATCAACTTCATTTTAATTTAAATGTATTGGAATACTAAATCAACATGAAATATAGTTCTTTCCAAAGGAAAACTATTCTTTCAAGATTAAGTCATGTTGAATTAAAATGAAACACCTATGGAGCAAAATCACTATCGAAAAATGTTAAATAAACATGGTTTTCGACGATTTCACTATGCAATTTTTCTGTGTGTATAAAATCGCTTATTATTGATATTTGCGAATGAAGTTTAGCAGTTATTTACATAGTAAATACCAAGCAAGCAAAGAAAACTAAGATTTGCTTTGTATTTATTTGTATTTGTATTTATTTGTATTTATTAATTGAGTTATGAATTTTCAGTCGAACTGTATGGTTTTTATCCAAAGTTAATTAATTAGTTTGGCTTAAGTTCATTTTTAATTTAATCTTTCGATCAAATTATTTTTTATTTAAGAAAGAAATTCTAAAACATGTAAATATTTAACATTCAAAGAAAAATTATTTTTTAGGATGTACGGAAGTTTGAACTGACAGCTGTTTCGAGACTACCAAGTCTACTCATCAGAGCCCTTCACCTACACTACCAGTGACAGTAGCAACACCACTGTAGCGAAAATCCTACTAATTTTAGTAAACTTAATTAACAGACTGTCGCCATCTCGCGGCGAGTCGCACCTATTAAAGAACTTTTTTTCTAAATGTTCGGAACTTCACTAACGGTCTCTTCTTAGCATGTTCAACTATTTTAAAGCCTTTTTCATTTCGGTCTTACCAGCGTGGAATATCATCGATATTTTCAATGCTCCGATTTTTGAATGTTTATTTTGCACAAGTTTTTGGAACAGTACACATTCATGTTTTAGCTAAGTGCCTTTAGTGCTTTTAATAATTGACGTATGAACTTTTAGTCGCGAGATGGCGACAGTCTGTTAATTGAGCTTACTAAAATTAGTAGGATTTTCGCTACAGTGTTTTTGCTACTGTCACTGGAAGTGTAGGTAAAGGGGTTTGATGAGTAGACTTGGTACCCTCGAAACAGCTGTCAGTTCAACCTTCCGTACATCCACAAAAAATAAAATTCTTAAAATGTTCAATATTTACATGCTTTAGAATTTCTTTCTTAAATATAAAATAATTTAATCGAAAGATTAAGAGCCTCAGCCACGATATCGACCGCTATCGCTCGCTTGCGTTTTCAATGACAAACAGCTGATTTGCAGCCCAGTAAAAACAGTTTTCATACAAATTTGGTACCCTTAAATTTAATTTGGTAGTCTTAAAACTACTCTATGTCACTATTCAATGGAGCACTAAAGTTTTCGTATTTAAACGATTGCACTCGTTAAAACGCAAACACTTGTCGGTTAACTAGAAGCTATTGTTTGCAAATGATATGGTCCATGACTGTATTACATAGGACCATGTCGTAACTACTTCATTTCAGCTAAAATGGACCACGTAGTCCAATATTATCTGTTGGGAGGCATCTTTTGATTAACATGTTTCTAACCGTTTATTATTTATGAGGAATTTTTGTACGATCGTCGAACATTTTCTTAAAATTTGACTCCCAAAAATTTGGGCTTATTTTATCTAAATTTTGGAAACTTTTTTTCTTATAAAACAAATTAAATATATTTCCTAAAAATTGTATCTCACCTGTGATCCTTTCCATGCCGATATCTGTTACATAGAAAAAATATAAAAACATATACGAAATTTTTCTCATTAATAAAACATATTATTCTTTGAATTATTTACAATCTTGCAATTTCAAATTAAAATGTTGTTTATTTTTCAAATATACTCTGAGAAAAAATATATTTCAATTACCTATAAATACTAGTGTTTTGTAATTCTTGTTGAAAATTATTTGAAAATAATCTTTCAATTTGTCTTTACAAATTTCATGTTAAATGTACTCGTATGTGAGTTATTCCACCTCAAGTCAACTAAGAAAGAGGGTGATTTTTATGGAACCTGGTATTGACTGTTTTTAATATAACGAAACACAGATATAAAATGTTCATGGGTTGCTAATTAAGGAGATATAATGCCATCAATATTTAAAAAATATATATAAAAAAGTTGAGCTTACCTACATAATTACACATATCTCAAAAAATGTTGGAGTTACAGAGCTCAGCAATATGTCATTGTAAAGGTTTTATTACCTCTTCAGGATAGTGTGATCAAAAATTTTCTCGGCCCATGGTAAAAATTAAAAAAATGTATACATCCGGAAATTAAAATCGCTATATCTTATGATTTGGTTCAGGACATGAAGACTACTGAAATTAGTTATGAAAATTAACAGAATCTTCAATTACAGTAGTGTCCAATAATAATGAAATTTAATATAAAAGTGCTTTCTAAGATAATTATGGACCGGTGAACCCGACACTGAATTTTTTTTATTTTTCCTACGTAACGTAACTTCTTCAATCAATCCGTTTTTCGCGGATATCTAGAAAACGGTTCGTAAGAAAAATAAAAAGATTTTACTTTCCGGTTCAGTCACCCATTATTATCTTACAAAACCAGTTTTATTTTAAGTTTCATTTCTGTTGCAAACTACTATAATTGAAGATTGTTCTGCTAATTTTTCTAACTATTTCTACAATTTTGTCAATAACTTTAGATATGAGAATTTTTCTACTTTGGGGTTAAGTAGTCTCAGTAGACATGAAAGTCAAACAAAATAATTTTTTTTTTAAATTTTAATATTTTTAAGATATGGTGATTTTAAATCTCGGGAATCTAAAAATTGTTTACAAATATTTTTGTGCTCAGCGAATATTTTAGGCTACGTCATTGAGGAGGAGATTTTATAGCCTTTCAAACGGTATATTGCTGAGATCTCTAACTTAAGCACTTTTGGAGATATTAAAAGTTTTTTAAGTAAACTCAAATTTATAGATACATTTTTTAGTTTTGATGACGTCATATCTGCATAACCGAAGGAGCTAAAGATCCAAAATTTGATATCCATTACTTCAATATACTAAAAAAGTTCCACACAAAGTTTTATCAAAATCGAAGATGGTGAGGTGCACCTCACCTGTTGGCTGATTTGAGGTGGAATAACTCATGTCTGTAACTTCTTTTTTTTTAATTTTTTTAATTTACCAATAATCCGTGAAACTTTCATTATATATGTATTTATGTACGTTTGTATATTGTGTAAAATGTAAGTGTGTTTGTGAATTTTTACAATAATTTGTGTAAATAAGATTAATTCTAGTAACCAAAGCTGGGGGGGTAATTAAAAACGGAAATCATATTGAAAATTAAACAACAGAAAAAAGAATCGAACAAAGAGAAAAACTCATGGACATTGTTAATTGGAAACGGAAAATAACTGTTTCCTGTTGTATTACATGTAAAATTCATACACACATACATTATAATATACGCAGATACACATTATTACTTGGAATGTGTGTGCATTAGAGGGCTGCACAAGTATGTGTGTATTTATGTATGTATATATGTATATTTGGTCGTGGCTTTGTACATGCATATATACATAAGTGCACACATAAGAACACACACGATATTCATACGAGTATATTCTACGAATACATTTGAGTACTCTTTGCAGCCCTCTAGTGTGCATCCTGTAACGTATATTTGGTATGAGTTTTTCTTTTAAAGAAATTTAAACACATTTAAAACATTTATTATAAATTTATTGATGATTTTTTTTTTAAATATCGTCTTATAACTTTATTGTGCTGAATTTCTTGACATTTCTTTTTTTTATAGATAAATGTATATGTATTTATAATTTAAATTTTAATAACTACTGTATTGTATGTATATGGTATAATTTATATTATAATAAATTATAAACTATTTGATAATATAAATTTGATGTTCTGTTTTTTACCTCTTATTATGTATTTTTTTTTTCATTTCAAGTTTTTAAATATTTAATATTTAATTTATGCAAATTAATTTTATTTTTTTAATAACTTTCCTTATTGTTCTTATAAAAAAAATCAATTAACATTAATTGATGTTTTCTTAATTTTTATTTTCATATAATAAAAACTTGTTCTAATTATAATATTTAAAAATTAAATATGAAAATGTTTAAATTTTACACTCATGCAATTTTATTTAGTACACAAAACTTTGTAATTTAATCAAGCATATTTATTCAAGTGAAAATTATATTACGGTCATTAAAAAGACGAATAAACACATAAAAAGTAACTAAATGAAAAAAAAAGAGGAAAAAGTTATGGAGAAAAACATATTTTATAAAATAAATATTGAATTGGAAAAATTGTGCATATTTATTTTTGTATGAAATAGACATTTAATAAAATTTAATAGCTGTTAAGATACCCAGTTGGAAATTTGGCTTCGTTAAAAATTATCACTTTAATTAAAAGTATTTTAATTTCTGAATAAAGAAATAACGATTTAAATTCACGATTTATGAGAGAACTCGCATTTTTTTGCACTGGTTCTGCTGAAAATTGGCGTTGCAGTTATTTTAATAATTCTTAATCAGGACATCCCACCGTTGCACTATGGTACAGACGATCCCTTTCTTTGTCCAAAAATATTTTCGAACAAAGTTCTTTATCATACGTCTATACCTGATATATTTTTATATCATAATAAATAACAAAACGTCAGCAGAGCGTTGTCAAATTTCTGTTAGTGCAAGCATACATGCGAACACGTTGTGGTTTTTTTTTTGATATGATAAATCACAATTTGTTTGTCGTCGTAAAGGGACTTTGTCACTATTTATGCACTATTTCACTTATTTTTTGCACTAAACTGCTTTTATTTAATTAAAGCACTCATATTTTTCTTTAATCGTATATTTTTTGCAAAAATTTTAGTTTTTCAAAATATGAAAATTAAAGCGTCAATAACACTAATAAGTGCAATAACACTAATAAGTGCAGTCTATACCGATACATTTTGACATTTATCATGACAAAAGTTTATCAGGTATAGACTCTCTCTTATCGATTCTTATGATTCTTATTATTGTATTATATTATGCCAAGTGGTTTGCTGCACTACTATTTTGTTACGGGCTTAGAACTTGTTTTCACAAACATGAACACAATTAAAAGAAATCAATTTTGCTTCCCCACGGGTTGAACTGCCTACCTTCTGTATGATAAGTACATACTAGGGTATTCATTTTATTCGACTTTTCAATTGTTCGATTAATCAATTAATCGAAATTGAGGTTTTTAAATTACTCGAACAATCGAGTAAAGCTTTTATTTCGTTCGAGTTATTCGAGTAAGCTTTACTGCAAAAATTATTCGGTTTAATCGGAAAATTTTTGATTTTACTCGGTTTTTTATAAATTTTTGTAGACAGAAATAAAACAAATCAAATTTTCCTCGTTTTATATATTTTAATAATAAAAAAAAAAAATATTTGTACATAAATTAGAGCATAAATTGACCATTAGAATAGTTTTTTTACTATTCAAATGTTTCGCTTTGAGAAAATTTGGCATCAGGAAATATTTAATAATATTAAGACCTGCCTTGTATTCAATGTGGAATAAAAATCGGAATTTAAATGTGACTCAGCAATAATTGGTTAAAGTAGATGGCATTCAACTGATTGACTGCGATGGACTGCCACAATGGTGGTGAAATCTAAGAGGTGAAGAGCTCTGATGAGATAACCGGGAGGTTTCGCAACATTTAATCTCAACCTAGCGTGCAGTCAAATTTTTCTTTGTCTACATGCTTTACAATTTTTTTCTAAGTAAAAGTACAATTTATTTTGTACTGGATATTTGAAGTTTGTTCCTTTCTCCCTAATATTGTTTTTTCATTATTTACTTAATATTTTGCGGTCTATTAGTATGAACTAAAGTTCGAATTAAACCGCAAATTTCATATGATTTAAAAAATTTTGTCAGTTTTGTTTAAGAAATCTGCAAAAACTCATTAAAACAAATTTTTTTACTTGACATTTTTTAGTCGAGTTATTCGATTAGTCGGCCTAAATTACTCGAATAAATTTTTACTCAAAATTTAAATTTTTTATTTGATCGAACATTATTTGCCTTCACTTATTCGAATAATCGAGCAAACATTATTCGAGTGAATACCCTAGTACATACACTACTACTATGTGAATAAGAGAATAAATGACTTGTTTAATTACTAGTAAGTAATTGATCAACTACTGTAAAGTTGCACAGAAAAAATATCATCAAACTGCAACTAACAATTACAATTGTTAATATATAATTTAAATTCAAACATATATTTTGTTAATATAACAAATTGAGTTGTTGATACGACAAACACAGATATTTTTTTCAACAAACTGAACTAACCAAATGTTTGGTTATGTATTGTGAAAAAAATTAACAATCATCATTGTTGATATAACAAATGAATGCATACACGTATATGAAATTAAGCAAATCACGTTTTGTGTGTATTCATTATTAATAACGAATTGCTCTGTAGCTGAGAGGTAAGAACGTTATTCTGTTAGTCCTGAGATCACCGGTTCGATTCCGCCCAAAGACATTGAGTGTTTTTCGCAGACAATCAAAAAGTCTCTTCGAGGCTTGTGATTGTATACAAAAATGTTGTTAATACAACAATTATAACACTATACAACAATTAGAATTTTTTTTTTTCAAAATGACGGGGGTAAACCGATTCTGGTAGAAGAGAACAAAAAAATAATTTCACGTGTGTCGGCGTTTTGTAAAGTCACATCGGAATTTTATTTAATGGGGGGTTAAAGCTTCCCCCCTTTTTCTTATGATCGTGCAGCATATCGGTACATGAAACTATGGGATCTTTACATCCGAGGTGTAGGGTATGTTCAGAATTTTTGTAGAAAGTATTAGGGCAAAAATTTTTTTTGGAACATTTTACTCTTCGTTTTATGGAGTTTTTTAATATATTTTTTAAAAAAGGGGCGAAAAACTCCCTTTCAACGTTGATATAGCGGGAAAAAATCTACCACAAAAATGTTTCTTGTGGTCTTGTACATAAAAAAGGTGAACATATCTTACACCTTAAACGTAAGACTTACAGGATTTTCTGTGCACAGTATGAATTGTGCATAAGTACGAAATTAACCCTTAAACACATTTTAAGTTTTCAATGATTTCTAGCGTCCGAATCAAGTCTGAAAATTGGATCTGTTTAAGAACCTATAGTACAGGGTGTTTTTTTTAGAGGTATAGAACTTCGAATTGAAATAAAACACAAGAAAATCGTTTTAATGTCCATCAATTTGGCTTTATTGGAAGGATAATTTTATGCCATTAATGTTTAAATATGATTTCGGGCATGTGGCCGCCGCGGCTGGCTCGAATAAAGCCAATTCTACAGGTCCAATTTTCAATTTGATGGACAAAGCTCCAATTGCTGTGCACGGTGGCGAATCGATTCATTCGGGTCCTCTTCAACACTTTGCTCTACAGCGGCAATTGTTTCTTCGGTGCGCACTGTTCGACATCTCTGCGGATGCGTATTATCACATAGAGTAAACGTAGTGCGAAAACGATCCATAGTTAACCGAATTAATTGCTCTGATGGACGATTATGTCGACCATATGGACGGAGCTTGCGGTAAACTTCGCGAACTGAACCATTATTTTCGAAATAAATTTGCACGATTTGCAAGCGTTGTTCTTTTGTCAACCTGTTCATGATGAAATGGCAAACCAAACTAAATATTAATCACTTGACAGCTGACAAAATGGCCGCTAGTTAAAAAAGTGATGCCAACTTAAAGTTCTATACCTCAATAAAAAACACCCAATAGAATTTTATGGCGAATATTTTTGTAGAACAATTAAGCCCCCTATGTTGCCGCTAAAGGGGAGTTTTTTTGCCCATTTTTTCAGAAATGTACAAAAAGACACATAAGGCGAAGAGTTAGAGGGTTAAACTGTTCCAGCAAAAGTTTTCTGGTGGTGTTTTACATAAAAGTGCTGAACACATCTTATACCTTAAACATAAGACTCACACATTTTTCTATGCCGAGTACTAATTGTGATAACTATGAAGTTAACCCTTAAACATAGTTTAAGTTTTCAATGATTTCTGATGTACAAGTTGAGTATGGAGCTTGGTTGTATTTGACGAACTAGGTCCAACATTTTTGTAAAACATTTTATCCCAGCACTCCCCCTTTTTAGGGTGTTTTTTAGAAAAGAGCCTACAATGGCCGTTATTTGGGGGAGTCAGAGGGTTAATATGTTCCGCAAAAATGGTTGCCCTAATATTTTCTACAAAGTTGCTGAACATACACTACACCGATGTACCGATATGCCACACGATTGGGCCAAAAGGGGAAATATTTGATCCCTCTAAAACGCCAACACACGTATATTTTTTTGTCTCCTCTACCAGAATCGGTTTACAGAACCCCGTAATTTTTTTTCGTGTTGTACAGTGTAATTAACGATTTTATAGCACTAAGAAGAAAATTGATAGGCACAAAACATCACATAAAACTATTTATAGCCCTGTTTTTGCATAAAGTCCTTTAAAAAAATTTCAATTGTTAAAATCTGAATGCACTGTTGAAAACTACAAATAATTTTGTTAATTTTGATACGCGATATGTCGACCTTTCTCTTTTAAACGTGTAAAAATAATGGACTTATAAACTCGTGTTGATCTGAGGAAAAATGAATAAAAATTCAAATTTGAATGTGTTCACTTAATATGTTGTAACTTTCTCACTTTTCGCCTGATGTAATCAATTTAACGCTTAATACGTTTGAAACAAAATTTCCCTTAAGATGAATGCTTAAAATAAGTTGTAAACATATAAAGTATGTATAAGAATTGCAAGATTTCCTATGAAGGTTCACTATAACAATGTGCAAAATGAGGGGAACTTTAACTTTCTCTGAAATTAAGGCCAGACGTAAACTTTCAAAATAACGATACACGTATATTTTGTTGATTCCCTCTGTCGGAGTCAGAACGTAGTTTTTTCTACAGTGTATAGTAATGTTAAGCTTGTAATTTGTTTTAACGAGTTTTATTTTTTTTTTAGGATAAGTATATATTTCCAAATGGGTATATTTAGTAGATCACACATACATACATATACATACATACATATATACAACGAAAGCTTCACGTCTATATAGTATTGAAAATTAGAGCACACAAAGATTTAGTTTTTTTTTCATAAAACTTAATTTGAGAGATAGAAAAGTATTTTTAAGCCTTAATAAATAAGTTGTAAATATTAAATTTTAAAGCCATGTTTTGTTAAAAATTATAAATTAAAAGAGAAAAAAATCGTCAATTTTACTTTTAGTTTCTGTATTGCAAGCGGATACTAAAACATTATTCTATAATTTTAGAACTCAGTGGAAGCTATAACAACAGATATAAAAGTATGGAGTATTCAAAAGAAAAGTATTGAGTAGTATTGAGTACTTGAAAGTAGTAGAATTTGTCAGGTACCGGTAACAATTCTATGGAATTAGTTCTGTGCGTATACTTTATATTCAACTTATTTATATTAATCATAGGTTGACATTTGTATGCCGAATAGTGTTTTTCATTCGGGATTTCCCGGACATTTTTGTTAAAAATTATAAATTAAAAGAAAAAAAATCGTCAATTTTGCTTTTAATTTCTGTATTGCAAGCGGCTATTAAAACGTTATTCTATAATTTTAGAGTTATATTCTATACCTTCAGAGTTATATTTTTTTTACTGAATTCAGTGGAAGCTATGGCAAATATAAAAGTATCGAGTATCCAAAAGAAAAGTATTGAAAAGTATTAAGTACTTGAATGTAGTAGAATTTGTCAGGTAGCGGTATCAATTCTATAGAATTAGTTCTGTGCGTAAACTTTATATAAAACTTTTCATTCGAGACTTCCCGGGAAAAAAATTCCCGAGATCCCGCAAATTTTGCGGAAAATAAACCCAGGAAATTTGTGCGAGAATTTGTTGATGATATTTTGATGAAGCTGCAAAGATATTGAAAGTTAACTATTTTCAGTTCGACCCTTATAAATCTAACATTTGATTAAAATTTTAAAATATTTTTACGAAGCACATACTACAATACTACAATAAAAACATTTTTATGGAAAAAATTGGAATCTAATTAAATTGTCCTGAAATAAGAATAAACCTGGAAAAAATTAAGCACTAAATAATCACCAAAGTCTTATGCTAAAAGCACCAGCACAATTAAACTCAAATGAAATTATATTTTTTTGCGTAGGCTAGTAATTTTTTAAAATACTCCAGAAAGAAATATATTTACTACAAAAAAATGGGGCTTAGCACAAAAATATAAAATTCGTGATATTTGAAAAACTGCAAATGAGAGAATTTTTGTTTTGCTGTATTTGGACTGAGAATACTAATGTATATATAAAAAATAAGAATAATAATATAATTATTTAAAAAAGGATATTAACCCAAATTGTCCGGACGTGCCCATATGGTAACGCAAAAGACCGTTACATTAAAAGCTTCACAGCAATTCAAATGCACAAAAATTTTTACACAAAATTACTTACATTGCATCATAGAGACATTTACAAATTGTTTGTAGGTAAGTTGAGTTTTGTTGTGTTAGTGGGTCTTTTCAAAAACCTCTAAAAAAAGTTTACAGATAGTGAAAAATGGATTACATGAAAGAGTAAGTTACTTCTTCTTTTTACCTGTGTTGTGCTTACGAAAAATAGTTTTATTATATATATATATATATATATATATATATATATATATATATATATATATATATATATATATATATATATATATATATATATATATATATATATATATATATATATATATATATATATATATATATATATATATATATATATATATATATATATATATATATATATATATATATATATATATATATATATATATATATATATATATATATATATATATATATATATATATATATATATATATATATATATATATATATATATATATATATATATATATATATATATATATATATATATATATATATATATATATATATATATATATATATATATATATATATATATATCTATATATATATATATATATATATCTATATATATATATATATATATATATATATATATATATATATATATATATATATATATATATATATATATATATATATATATATATATATATATACATATATATATATATATATATATATATATATATATATATATATATATATATATATATATATATATATATATATATATATATATATATATATATATCCAACCCACTTTTGACGGGTTATATTGTTCCGTTACCATATGGGTGCATCAGGCGATTATTGGAAAATTTTCTTTTAATACTTTAGTTTGTTTAGATAAACCCTTATGGGGAGGAATAAGCCCCCTTTCCATCAAGAAGTTCAAAATATTAGAGTAATTTTTTTAATATAAGTGCACTAGAAGATTAATTTTGGTTTTAGAACCACCCCATCAGAAAATATTCAAGGAACGCTTAAGAGTGAAGCATTGGACTTTTTGGATGAACTTGATAGTAAAAATTACGAAAGTATCGTATAGGAAAGTTCTGCAAGTTCAATTACAACATTTACTAAAGCGAATTATATAGACTGCCGTAGAAGTATTGAAATATATTTTATGTGATGTCTTAATCCAACATATTGTCTCTAAGTCAAATGAATATGCTGTTTTACACGGAAAAACACTAATAACGAACGAAGATATAAGGCTATAATAAGAAACCTTACTCGTAACGGGATATAATCGGTCATCAAGATATCAATCTGCTGATGGCGATTTATTTAATTTTAAAAATATGTGTACTTAAGTATTTATAGTAGTTTTGCAATCATTTTGCAACAAAACACAGTTTTACTGAGAACTAACAATTTTCTTTGAACCAAAAAAAAAATAAAAAAAATATATATATATATATATATATATATATATATATATATATATATATATATATATATATATATATATATATATATATATATATATATATATATATATATATATATATATATATATATATATATATATATATATATATATATATATATATATATATATATGTATATATATATCTATGTAGTGCCGGACGTAACAATATGGTAACAGCCTATTATCACGACACAGAGACCGTATACAAATTTTAGGTCCTAAGTAAACGTTCTTAGATCTTATAGGTATACATTTAATAAATTTTATTTAAATTTAAAATAAACATATTTCCGGATAATTCGGCATTTTAAAAATAATTTTGATTTTCCAAACCGAATTCGCTATTTTAAAATCAATATCCTTTCTAAAATGCCTAATTTGATTTGAAAAATGCAAAATTTGCTGAGTACAATACTCAATTTTTTTTTGTAAAATTTAGAATTTTTGTTTTAAAACCTTAATTTGACATCAAAAAGATTGAATTTGAATTTAAAAATCTCTATATCCCGAACAAACATGGCTTTAAGATTAAATTCAGACAGAAACGTACAGCTAACATTAAAATAGATAAATAAATTGCAAAAGTATGTAGTAGGGAAAAAAATATACTTGACTTACCCTCAAACTGCCACTGGAACGTCTATCGGCCGTGCCACAGTGCTGCAAACCGCCTGGACCAGTTATGGGCACAATACCACAACCGGAACGTATGCCTTGACCCAATGTAGCTCTAAACATTCAACAAACATCAAATGCACAAATCATAGATTTTAAATTTAATAAATAGACAGGCAGGCAAAACAAAGGCAGCAATTATAATGTACGCACATATGCGCACGCACATACACACAGAATTACACATCCAAAATAACGGTATATATGTAAAGTTTTAACAAAGAGAACACAGAGCATAATAAAGTAAGCAGCCAACATTTTGATGTTTAAATTGTTAACATCATTATTATCATTGTCGTTATTATAATCATCATCATCATCATCATTATATCAACGGCAGTAGTAATTAATCCAATTAAAGCATCAATATAGTACATTTGTTTTCCGTTTAAAGGAGTGATGATTTCAATTGGTTTTTAAAGCGTATAAAATACACACACACATACACAAACGCAGATGATAGTTTTGCAAAAAAACGGAAACAATATAATTTGTTGTTGTGTTCAAACACATAAACATGTACCAAAGAAAGGAAAAAAAGAAACAACAAAATATGTATAAAGAGATAAAACGAACATGTGCAAATTTGTTGTTATTGTTTTTGTAATTGTAGTAATTGAAGTATATGTTTGTAGTAGTGGTAGTAGTTGTTTCAGTATTAATGGGATTTATCAATACAAAAGAGTAGAGCGAGCGGAGGAGAAAGAGAGAGGGAGAGAGAGGAGTAGGTAGGCAGAGCAATTGAATTAATTTGTTTATGTACAGTTAGGATTTTTTGGATTTTGTATGCGGATGTATGAATAAAATGAGAAATATGTATGCAATTTTTTGTTTTGTAGTGTTAGTAAGTAAGTGAGTTGTTGGCAGTTTCAAAAAGATTGTTGCAAATATTTTTGGGTTTTAAGAAATAGTATTTGAATAGTTTTTCAACATTTTTTTTTACATTTTGCACAAGTATTCGGTAAACATGTTATGTTTGTATATATATACATATATACATATATATGTGTGTTTTTTGTGTGTATGTGTATATGAGAATTACAAGTTGTTATTGCAAGCAAGCCATTTTATTTGGATTTAAAAGAATTTAAATTCAGTTAAATTTGGAATATTTTCAGTGTGTTTGTTTGTTATTTTTGATTTACACAAAAACGAAATCATGAATCACGAAAGTAGAGTGAAAATAGTTTTATAAAAAGAAAGAAAGAAAAGAGAATGAAAAGATAATATTAAAACATTTAAAAACATTAATTAACATTAAATTTGTTTCTTGTTTTTTTTTTGCTAACACTAATTATTAAGTTTAGTCTTGTGTTATTTTTGAATAACTAGATTTTGTTCAATTTTCTTATACTCGTATAACAAATAATTCTAAACGAAAAAAATATTCTACTTGAAAAATGTAAGTTAAAAAAAGAAAATGTTTAAAAAACCGTGCCATTTAAATGAAAAAAAATCTTAATAAATTACTTTATAAGTATATTAAATATTTAAATCTATGTATTAGTTTTGTTATTTTTTTTATTATAGTGTTTTAAATAGACTTAATATAAAAAATGTACAAATATTGGTCTTTCATTTGTTTTGCGATAAACTGCAGCGTTTTTTTTTTTGTTATTAATTAAACATTATATATATATATATATATATATATATATATATATATATATATATATATATATATATATATATATATATATATATATATATATATATATATATATATATATATATATTTTTTATAAGCTACAACACTTTAGAAAGTTTATCAAGGTATTTTTGATCGGATAATTGGTAACAAGTTTAAAGTGTTTGGCATAAAATAAATTAAATGATTCTACGAGTTGTCAAAAAATATTTTTATTAAGCATTTAACATTTTGGAGACAAATTTGAAACATGTGATAACGTAGTTCATAGCATATACATTACTGCATTTTAATTGAGTTTATTTCTCGATCAATATCACAGTTTGTACGATATATGTCAGCATAAGTCGACAACGCACAGTGGTCAGAGTAAAAATATTTTGAAAGTAAAGCAAGCATTTCTAAGCAGATTATCATATCGGAATAAGATTGCGTCAGTGCTCACGTATATTTTGCTCATCACCACTTGTCGGGTGGCTCTGTCGAATGAAAATGGGAAAATAAACTGATGGCAACGCTGGGAAAGTGATTTAAATCTTGTATTCAATTTTCACGAAAAAGTTGTATATGTAAGAATTAAAATTACATTAAACGGAGCCACCTGACAAGTGGTGATAAGCGAAATAGACGTGAACACTGACGATGGAAGTGTAGCGGCTTCCGAAAGTGGTGCTACTCTGTTCTGCTGTGTACGTTGGAAAATTAAGTTGATAATAATTTTTCCCTAGTTCCTTGGAATATTAATCATGGCCAATTCTTTCTGAAGTAAACGTTACGAGCCGTATCCTAAAAATCAATTTAAAATTTTATATTTTTCTACTTAGGCAACACAATTTATTTCAATTATATTTTTTTGATTCGAACAATAGTTTTCGGGATATTTATAAAGTTGTGATCAAAAATATGTTGAAGCCAATATGTGATTATACGCTTCACCAATAATGATAATGATATATATTCCTGTCGCCCAGTATATTAAATGTTAACGAAAAAGCAATACAATTTCAAAATTTTCCCTCTACCTGGGTGCTTTTGTTTAAGGTTTTAAAGTGTAGTAGCTCTGTGTCTTGATAAGACAGAATATCGTTCTGCCGTGAATATTATTGAAATTAATATATTATGATCTATTTCCAATATTTTAAAATACAATAATTTAGAAATAAGGCTAAGAAGTCATAGTAGCTGACATTAAATTACTTGATCGATAAATTCAAAATTACTTTTGAGAAATTATTTATATAAAGTTACTAAATGTACTCTTCACTTACGGAAGCGCCTAAGACTATGCAACAGTCGGAATTTTTCTCATCGTAATTGATTTTATCCCATCGTTAATTTGAAAGCTTTTGTTTGATTTAATTTCCAATATTTATCTCTCAAAAGTGTTGTACTATCTATTAAAATCGTTGAATAACGACTACTTTTATAGCCTCTCCCACAATGTGGAACGTTGTTATAGCTTGTTGATATTCTAAACGAAAAACAACTGATTTTATTCCCACTGACAACTTATTTTACTTATTTACTTACTAAATAAATTAATTAAAAGAATAGATATAAAAATTTAAAACAAAAATTGTTGTTAGTGAAACCTAAATAAGTTATTATGAGTTTAAAATTCCAGCCAACGATAACGTTCAGCATAGTGGGACAGGCTGCTAGTATTTTTTTTATAAATAAGGAAATAAAAAATACATTTTAAGATATTTTGCTGTTGTTATTTTGAATAAGTGTAAATAATTTGATATTTTTCTTGATATTTAATAAAATTGTCATATATGTGGTTTATTTTCGAATTAGTTTTCCTTTTTCTCAATTAAATAAAGTAATTGTGCGATATTATTTAGTTAAATTTTCCCTATTAATTTTTTCTGTTGTAATATTTATTTAAATCTATTTAAATTGTTTTGAATTTATTTTAAGTCTTCTATGTAAATTATATTTTTATACTATTGTAGTTGGCTTAATACAGCTGAAAATATAAGTAAATGAGTTTTAATTATTTTAATATTCAAATCTTTCTTAACGTACAATTTTGAGGCAATACATATCTGATTCGCTGGAACGCACAGGGGGATTTTTTCAAAATAAATGTTAATAAATCTGGAACTTATAAACTGCTGATTGGATTTAGCTAAAGCTTCAAACATCTTTAGAGGAGGAGTCATGCTTTACAGCGCGTGTATCGGTGGCCTTCTGGCTTAAATACTATAGGAGCTGCAGTGGGCCAAAATGTACCACATTCTGAGGTTTTTTTAAATGTTATCCGATTTTAAAAATTTAAAGCGCTTTGAGTTTAGCTGAGAAATAAAAAGGAATAATATCCTTACATGTGTTTAAGTATCTCTTATAACTTAGAACATATTTGAATTAAAAAAAACTATTTTTTTTGTCATAATTTTGAAATTGACTTGAAAAAAAAAATTTTTTTCCAAAAAAATTTTTTCTTTATTATTTTCAATTTTGTAAGAAACTTTGTTTACTCTCTTTAATTTTTTCCACCATTTTTAGAACTACATAACGATATTATAAGACGTTACATTTGGAATTTTTAAAGTCCATAATCAAAATTTTTACAAAACCTTAAACACAAAAATTTGTTTTAAAATTTACCATTTTCGGACATTGCTGAATGTAGGGTCGAAAATACAAAATAATTGGCACTAGATACATTGCCAATAGATTTGTTTGCGATATGTGATTAAAGAGTGATTGTGTTAAACAAAGTTTTATTTACAAAATTGAAAATAATGTAGATACTTTTTTTGCAAGGTCAATTTCAAAATTTTGATTTTTTAGCCTTTTTCGACTCCAAAAATGCAGATAATAAAAATATTTTTCCCAGTTTTACTTAGAATTCTGTCCAGAATTGAATGCTACCCTTTAAATTAATATCGAACTGTAAACTACAAAGTTATAGGCAAAACACTAAAAAAGTCAAGACAAAAAACAAATATTTTTTTATATTAAAATATTTTCTAAGCTATGAGCTTCAGTATCGCTCATGTTAGGACATTATTTCTTTCTGTTTTTTAGTTAAACTCAAATCGCTTTAAATTTTTAAGATCGGAAAACATTTAAAAAAAGTTACAAGCCGCAGAAGTTGTTTTTGAGTCTTAGGTGGTCAACTTCGGGCCAATATAGCTCCTCTCGTGCTTAAGCCGGAAGGGCACTAAGACAGGGTTATAAAGCCTGACTCCTTCTGTAAAGAAGTTTTTAGTTTCAGTTAAAGCCAATCATCTGTTTAGAAGGTCCTTATTTATTACCATTTATTTTGCGAAAATTTTCACTGCGGAACTGGAACTCGTCGTACCTCAGGAAACAACACAACCTTTTGTAAAAAAAATTATATCATGTGTCGCCTTTATTACGCACAAAAAATAGAAATTGAACCATGTTCTTATTAAAAAAATACTTGGTATTCATATCGCCTGATATAACATTAATATGGTCAATTATTATGTAATATGATCACGCACAACCATCAAAAAATTCACGAAGAGTCAGTGTAGCAAATTTCAGTATTGCAGAAATCATTATTCGACTTTGAATAAGCTTGAAATACCATATTATTTTTGAAAGTAACCAAATAAGGAGAACTCTAGCATATGACATTTATTGCAAATATGTTTATGTGAGTACTTATGTATATTGAGTTTTCAATCATAGCTATACGGGATTTTGAGGAAGACTTTTTAGCTTGATTTTATATTTATGTTCAAACGGGCTATAAGGGCATTTAGCGGGATGCTAAATCGGTTAAGTACATTCTCACCCCGTTCGACTATCAATTCTAAAAAAAAAATCAAGCTAAAAAGTCTTCGTCTAAATCCCGTATTAGATCGCAAATGAACACAAAATATTTCGCTGTATTAAATAAAATTTGTTTATAATCCAAACATGTGCAACTCTTATTGATATTAATAGCTTTATGATCACATAAAGAGTAAATAAAGTAATGCCACTAAAGCTATGTTGGCAAAACTATAAAAATCAATAATAGTTTGTTTGCTACAACCATACTATGTTTGTCACAACCAGAATATGTTTGTCACAACCATAACATGGTTACCCTAAACATGTTATAAAAATTTTATTAAAATAATCATTTTTATAAAATATATCTCAGGAAAACTTTAAATGATCAAAACTCATTTCAAAATTAAATCAATTTATACATAAAAATAAAAAAAATCTCTATACATATTCTTCTTCACCCTAAATTTTATCTAGCGATTTCAACTAATTTTATATCTCTTCCATTTCAAACTACACAAAAAAAAAAGAAACGTTTTTCAACTTGAATCACATAAATAGTTTTCGAAGCATTTACTAACTATAATTTTATTTGTGTTTCTTATTAATATTTACTTTTCTAAATTTTAAACTTTTACTTACAATCAGCTCTAGAACAATTGACACAAACAACTCTTTTACGAGTACTACCAGCTAATAAAGCAGACGATTTCTTTGATTTAAGCTACTAAAACATTTTTGGTTTCATTGCACTTAGAAAAAAATTTGTATCTTACAAATAAAAATATGTATCTTAAAGTTAATATACTTATTATTGTATAAATGGATTGTTTAGAGTGCTATTATTTAGTTGTTCAGTAATGTAGTGTTGGATTAGTGGATGTGTTAAAGTTTTACTTTCTATGTTTTTTTTTTAATTTAAATTTCTAAAAAATAATATTTGAATATTTAACGTCCTGTAGGTGGTTTTTGATTTAAACTTAATTGTCTTGCACTATTATTATCCACTTGAAATTCATCCATTTGACAGTAAATCATGTATCTGCAGCATTTTATGTTCGTTATTAACATATTATATTTGGAGTTTGTTGTAGTTTTTGTTTTTCAGAGATTTTATTTTAGTAGTTCATCATTTGTGTTTGATTTTAGTTTATTGTAATTTTTTGATTTTTGTTTGTTTGTTTGTTTGATTTTTGTTTAACGAGAAAAAAGGCAATATATACAGAGATACACAGAAAAAAAATTTAATTAGGCAAATATATATTTTTTTGTTACTTTGTTAAATTGTTGTTTAGCTCATAAATAACGATTGCTTAAAACAATATCAAAATATATGTACGGTTACAAAAGAAATAACACGCTAAATCAAACATTAAAGAAATTTATGAAAAAAAGTAAACTACTTTTTCATGGTTTTTAGTGTTTAAATCTAAATTTTTGGAATTATTTTTAATGAAATAGACAATTTTGACAACATTTATTACTAGAAATCCATATTATTTTTAGTATGTAGACATGATTGACAATTGTTTATGTGATTTGACAGTAAAATTTAATTAGTTTTCTAGTTTTTGTTTTATAAAAAAAGTTAAATGTTTTAATAAAAATTTTAAATATTATATTAAAGTAAGATACAAAAGTTAGAGCAAGTGATGATACAAATGCAGTTTTTAGATTTTAGTTTTTCTTTCCATAACAAGCAATGAGCAGTGATGTTGATGCTTTGAAATTTTTATTCGAGCGGTTAGTTATATGAGATTAACGAATAAAAGCATAATACTTAATATAACTAGATTTCTTTTTAAAATAAGTAATGACACATGATAGGAGTATGTTAAATGATGAATGAAGTGGTTGATAGCAAGAAATAACACTGATTTCGTTGCAGTCAATTATGATACACATATTAAGGAGTTTTATAGTCTATAAATTATTTTATTTGAACTAGTTCTGTTTCTATAGACCACCCACTACATCAAATTTTCGTAAACGAATGGACTATTCAATCAAATTATAAAAGTATGGCTTTTATATGACATGTGATACAAAACGTATTCCGAAATGACAATTGTTGAAAAACATTAAAAATATATTAAAATTTTAATTTTGATCTAGTATAACTCAGCTATTTTTTATTCGATCAAATACTGTTAGCAATTTATCGCCACGTAGTTTAATAACCTTTCAAACAAGATATAGTTCATTTTAATCGAACCACCCTTTGACGCTGGATGGTGCTTTACAGAGAAGTACACATCAAAAACACAAATATACCATTATCTGGATTATGCCCTATAGGAAATTTTACACAATTATTTTTGCTTTAATATATCAAAAACATAACAAATTAGAAAATCCTGTTTACAGTTTTCCGCCACGTTGCTTTGCCGTTACGTTATAATATCTCTTCCATGCGTTTTTTAAATGAGTTAATATGTAGGGACTGTATGCAGTCAATAAATTGAAGGGCTTAGTGCAATAACTGGGTAAGCCACAAGAAATCAAAAATTAGTTTTTGTGCTCATTCGCTTGCTAGGTACCATAGCTTTGCGTCCTAGAGAAATGTTTTTATAAATTCTAGTATTTTGCAAAAAATAAAAAAAAGTAAAAAAAAAATAAAATTTAAAATTTTGCTTAAACTTAAAACACGATTTGTTCGATATTTTGCTTTGTGGCTTACCGAGTTATTGCAATAAGCCTCTCAATTGTAAATTTCAAGAAGAAGTTATAAATTCTAAAATCTAATAAATGGAAAATAATGTCGAAAGTGAGTATTTTTTTGTTCACATATAGAATTTTGGGGAATTCGTGTATTAGATCGATTAAATCGAAATAATTGAAGTGCCTTTAAAGTAAACTAATATAACTATAAATAAAGTCTTTTTCCATTTGGACTTAAAAAAACAATGATAGCAGATGATACATATAACACCATTTTAGTTCTCTACGACAATTAAATTTAAATTATTGCAGCTGTGTATATTGACAGACTATTTTAAAAACGCCTTTTTCGGGGTAAATATAACCTACTAAACTCAGAAATATTAACTATATGGCGAGGAAATAAACAAATAATTTTTTTTTATAAAATCCTGTTTAAAACAATACTTTCCTTAACGCGTGGTTAAAGAAACTGAAAGGATATAAATATAAAATTTTCGAGCCTTTAAATTGAAACATATGGAATATATAAAGTTTAATGTGCTAAGCTCAAATCCGTTTTCAGTTTTTTTCTTCTATCAGGCACAGGTTTTTTATGGGCATAACTAATATGTGACGTGACCAGAAGGTTTTTGTCATAAGCGGGATAAGAGCAGTTGAAAAGCGGGCTTCTGAAGAAAATATGACCAAATAAATTTAGTAAAAGTGCGGCTTTGGCTCGCACACGAAAGGTTCCGTACGAATACACATACATATATCCATTTTAGTGTTTGCCCTTTTTTTATTTTGGCAATTTTTTCGTCTTGCTTTTTCTTTTAATTTTAGTTTTTTTTTATTTTTTAAGTCTTTTTTTTTGTTGATTTACCGATTCTTTTAGTTTTGGCGCTTTTTTCATTTTCGTGGTTTTTTCGTTTTTTTACGACTTTTCGTTTTGGCGATTTTTTGGTTTTGGCGTTTTTTTCGCTTTTTGACGATATTTTTAGTTTTAGCGATTTATTTTGGTTTTGGCTCTTTTTTCTGTTTTGGCGATTTTTTCGGTTTTGGAGGTTTTTTCGGTTTTTGGTGATTTTTTAGTTTTAGCGTTTTCTTTTGTTTTTGACATTTCTTTTCGTTTCGGCGATTTTTTCGGTTTTGGGCGATTTTTTTAGTTTGTGCGCTTTTATTTTTGTTTTGGCGCTTTTTTTCGCTTCGGCGATTTTTTTTAATTTTTGGCGACTTATTTCGTTTTATTGCCATATTTTAAGTTTTAGCGATTTCTTAAGGTTCTTAAGGTTTCGTTTTGACGACTTTTTCGTTTTTTGAGTTTTTAAAATTTTTTGGCGATCATTTTATTTTTGGTGATTTTTTGCATTTTAGCGATTTGTTTTATTTTGGTGCTTTTTTCCTTTAAGCGCTTTTTTTATTTTGGCTATTTTTCGTTTTGACATTTTTTAATTTTGGAATTTTTTAGTTTTAGCGTTTTTTAAAATTTCAAGAGTTTGCCTCTTACGGTTTCCAAGATACAGCAAATTGTCTAAATTACGTTAACTGATAGAACACTCTTTAAGTTTTATTGTTTTAAATGCCATTGTTAATTGCTCTAACACTTACTTTGAAAATTTAAAGTGTCTGTATATTTCATTAGTATTTCAACATGTTTCGTTGCTCGCTTTAGAACACCCTATATTTCATCATAGCACGAGAAAGGTTTGCTCAATTTAAATGAGTGAAGGAGTAAAAGATGCAAAATAAATTGCTTTTAAGCCATTTATTTAATTTTGGTTTTTCATATTTCCAACTGTTTCGGATTTATTCAGAAACTAGCAGCGAAAAAAAATTTCTTTCTTCCAAAATAATATATTTTTTTCGTTCTCAAAAGCTCACAAAAAAGTTAGGAAGGCAAAAATTAAAAATTGTTATCACTACTCAAAAGCTAGGTATATTAGGAATAAATTAAGCCACAACTGTAAATTTTATTCACAATTAACTGAAGGAACTCAACAAAAGAAAAATTTTAATATGTGTGTGTGTGTGTGTGTATGTGTGTTGTATGAAAATCCCAATTTTTGTCAATTAAGTTCCCTCACTTAATTTCGAATTAAATCGACCTTGACCCTTCGATTTTAATGATTTATGGCTTACTTCAATTGTAATATACCTACACTGAAAATTATCGGGCATGTTCTAACACTCGCATTTCGCATAACATTTGCGATTGTGACTTGAACTCGCAAGAGAGGTGTTCTGTAAGTCGCAATCGCCAGACTTTCGGCGAGTTCAAATCGCAAGAGTAAACTGAGTGAACTGATGAATTTAGACTAAACTCAACTTTAAAGAAACAATACAATGACGAATAAATTAAATTAAATATGTTTTCTTTTTATTTGCACCAAAACTAGTATCATATTCTTACAATTTGTATTAAAAATATGAAATTTAAAAAAATTTGTTTGGTTTTGTTTGTCCATTGTCTTTTTCTGCACAGGCGATTTCAATAAACAGCTGATCTATTTAATACGGCAAAACGCAAACAAAACGCGTGAGTTACAGAACATGAAAAATCAAGTTTGGCGATTTGCAACTCACATGCGATTTGACAATCGTGCGAGTGTCAGAACATAACTGAATATATGGGTATTTCCACAGGAAAGTCCACTTTCTGTCACGTTCGAGGCAAAGCAATTATGTTGATTTTTTAAAGCAACGTAAGTTTTTTCACTTCTGCATATATTTGTGTAGGCCATAAGTAGCTCTACAGTTAGTAAAAGTTTAGGAAAAATTGAACCACTTGATTCTGAAAAACAAGCTTACTTTCTTGGTGACGCACGTGACAGAAAGTGGACTTTCCTGTGGAAATACCCATATGCAACATGCAAAAAACTTTCGTAGTGACTTTTTTCGCAGAATATACGAAACTTTCATATATATTACAAAAAAACATTTAGTCAATATTATTTTTTTTTTTTGGAATTTACGAATAACGAATACCTTTTGTAAACATTTTTCATTGTTAAAAAATATATTTGAAATAAAAAAATAAATTACAATATTTTTTTTATAAACTGACGTATTTTGCAGGTGTAAACTGAAAACAGATTTGAATTTAGCGCATTAAACTTTATATATTCTACATATTTTTATTTAAAGGCGAGTGTAAAAAGAAAATTTTTTTCGAAACAATCTTTTGTAGAAATGCGTATACGTTATAAACATACCGAATTATATATAACGTATACGCTGCGGTATAAATACTAGAACGCAGATTTTGTAAAATATTTCGTTTCTAACGTTTTATATACATACATATTTGAGGGATTCACAAGGTGTCATATCAAGTCATATTGTCATAATGTCCTAAAATTTTAAACTAGTTTAAATTTATTTTTATTTTGTTTCATACAAAAGGTGTACTATATTATTACAATTCTTCAGCCTATGTATATGTTACTGTTATAACCAGGGGTTAAAAAAAATGCTATGTGAAAATTCCTGCTGCTATTGCTAATAGGTTCCACAGAAAATACAATATCAGCAGCAATAGCAATATGCCAAATGTTATAGCATTCACTATACTGTTATACTTTGTTATAACCATTTTCAACAACATGCTAAAAGCAAAACAAAATATAATAAAGTGTATTTTTCAAACAGCAGCAGCAAAAGCAAACTATTTACGATATTGCTTTTGTTATTATGTGCTGTTGAAAATTACAACAGCATAACAAAAGCAAATGATTTTTGTCACATTGATTGCTGTTGTTAATTGTTTATTCCTTTAGCTTTGACGATAAAATGAAATTGTTTGGGTCTATTTTCGATGGTTGCAAGTCAATGCTGGACGAATTTGAAAGTACGAGTGTAAAACTTTGCAAAAAAAAATTTTATCTCAATAACGTAAAAATTTCGGAAATAATTGCAAAAAATTTAAGAAATTCCCAATAGATTACAATCATGAGTAGAAATGCCAAAATTGGTTAAAAATTATAAAAAATTTGCAAATTTGCGTTACAACCTTTTTGTGTTCTTTCCGAGGCATTTGCTTTTTACAGTTTTAGCCATTTTTAATAAATTTTAGAGCTTGGTTTCAATTTTGGGGTTTCTCGCGAACTTTTGCAATGTTCGCGATAAAGTTTTTTGGGTATTCAACGTCTTTAAAGATTTATGATTTTTAATCAATATTAGATATTGCTATCATGTCGTTCTCAGCAAGTTTTCGCAAATTTTCGCCAATTTCGCAATTTTTTCCAAATTATTTTCATTCCTTATAGTTTTAGAGCTTTTCAATTGATATTATGGCTTCTTTAAATTTTTGCAATTTTTCGCAAATTTACGCCATAGACCTGATTTTTATAAAGTTTTTGGATTTCACCCATTTTTGGGAGTTTTTAACCACTTTTCAATCATTTCACTTTTAACAAAATTTTGCAAATTTTAATAAATTTTACAATTTCTTTAAAATTTTCTGCATTCCTTGCCGTGTTAGCGAGTTTTAACCTGCTTTAGGATTGTTTCTCATGTTGCATTTATTTGCGATGTTTCGCGATTTTCATAAATTTCGTGTTTTGTCTCCTTTTTATAGTTTTAGTGATTTGTAAGACTTTTTCTGATTTTTGCAAACTTATTTCATTTGCACAACAAATCATATCTTGCAAAACTCTTGACTTTTAATATAGAAAACATTTAAAATAAAAATACATACGTAAGTACATATGTACTTACATATATTTGTACATAAAATTTGTTTTGAGAAAAATCCTAAGGCTCTTATAAAACGGTTGCTATGCTACGAATGTAATTGCTATTGCTATTACATTTTTCAACAGCAACAGCAAACAACAGCACACATAAATTAAAATATAAACAATTAATTTTTGTGGCAACAAATGCTTTTAGTTTCTTACATTTGCTTTTGATATGCTATATTTATTTCCAATAGCACAGTATAAGCGATAGCATTGTAAATAAAAGTTTAAACATTTATAGTGTAGTATAGCACAATTTCCGTACTTTTGCTACTTCGCAGCTAGCATTTCGAACACTGGTTATAACTAATTATTTTTTTTTTGCTTTTTGCTTTTCTTTTTCGACAAAATGTCCAATTATGCTTCAATATAGGGCGGGTTTCTTTAGCAAATTTCTACTAAAAAGGTTATATATTTCAAAAATTATACAAATTCGCAAGGGATTAATGAAATAGAAAAAAATCCCCTTAAGTTGATTATATAGGCTACAAAAAAGCAATAACTCGAAAAGTAGCTTAACCATATATAATAGCGAATTTAATGGCAAAAAATGTAAAGGAACAAACTCAGTAGATTGTACCATTTTTATAAATTCGATTACACCCTTAAAATCGAAAGTTATCGATAAAATCAAACATTTTGGGACTTCACAGACAAAGAAATAAAGTATTGTCACTACATAGAAGAAGACCTAAGCTATCCATGTGTATTTAAAATATTTTATTTTGACAAATATTTTGCTCAAATATTATCAAAAGAAATTTAACTCTTTTCCGATTTTTTCAGTTTGGCGTCTTTTTTTCCAAAACTTTGTTAAAAACCGTACTAAAGTATTTCTTTTGCTAAAAAATATATCTTACCGCTTAAAATAAAATAAAAATTACAAAAATCGATTGGAAATTGACAAAGTTAAAACTAATAAATATTAAAATTTTTGGGACTTTACGGAAAAAAAATAAATAAATTGTCACTCCGTTATTTCGGCTCCGATTTTTAGTTTTTAGACGGTATTGATAGAGGACGGCTTAAGCTATCCGTGTGTATTTAAAATATTTTATTTTGAAAAAAAATTTTGTGCAAATGGTATAAAAAAAAAAAATTGTATTTATAAGACAGAAATCAAAAAACTTAAAACAGTTGAACATGATAACGAAAAAACAGTTAGTGAAGTTTCGAATTTTTACAAAAGTTCATTTATAGGTGCGATTCGTAACAATATGGCGACACATCTGTTAATTGGGCTTACTAAAGTAATAGGAATTTTGCTAGGTGGTTGTTGCTACCGTCAGTGGCAGTACCTGCACTGCTCTGCACGGGCTCTGATGAGAATACTGAAGATTATTAAATTAAAAACGAACTTAAGCCAAACTAATTAAAATAACTTTATATAAAAAACCATAAAGTTCGACTAAAATTCATAACTCAATTGTTAAAATAATTTTCTTTTAATAATATTTTCGCGAAATATTTGTCAAAATAAAATGTTTTAACCCTCGGAGGTACAGCCAGGTCTGTGCAGACTTTTTGCATATAAAAGTGTGTATAACTTTATTGTTTTTCGTGTTAGAGACAAATCCTTCCATAACTTCCTGGAGCAACATTATCCATATATAATGAGCATAAAATCAGACTAATTATGGATCCGGGTTCGGCTTAATCCAGACTTACAAATATTTTGGTTCAAACGTCATAGCTAGGTCTGTGCAGACCTATGAATAATTTGGATAGAATGAATGGGGGCAGGTGATTAAACCAGTTTTTAAGTGGGATTTTGTGGAGAACGTGTATATAAAATGTACATGTTTAATATAGCGCATGCAAAATATTAGTATATCAGCTAAATTTTAAGTCTTAAACTCTGTATTTTTTCATTTTAGGGAATTGTAATTTTCAACAAATATAAAAAGTAAATAAGTGTAACCTTTTGTATTTCCACAAAACCAAGGCGGATTTATACAGGAGATATTATAAGCACAGCTGTTCTACTGTTTTCGGCAAATTAGAGACTCGAAATTTTTATATGTTGACATAGGAGCTGAGATGTCAATTGTTATTGTAATGTAATTGTCTTATAATCAACACCGCCTGTATAAATCCGCTTTGCACAAAACAAACGCTTGAAGCGTAGAAACCATGCGAAAAAAAGCCTGCATACCGTAGGAGCACTTTATTCGATTACCATAACAATAATTTTGCACTATGTTCTTACGTGCCAAAAGAAGAAAAAAAGTCCTGGTTCTCATCTCGATGGAGCATAACATTTCCCTAGACTCATCGAAACCAGCGCGGAAGCTATTTCAAATATTGGATTATAATAAGTACAAATCTGGCGTGGACACCATGGCTCAGATGGTTTGTGATTACACTTACAAACGAGCCACAAAGCGAATGGCCGTTAGCCTTGTTTTGCAATATATCGGACGTTGCAGAATTGGCTGCATTTGTTATTCATGACAAGCTACGGACATGTCAAGCGGAACGAAAGAAGACGTGTCGTCCTTATGGAACTGGCAGAACAGCTGGTGAGCTGCAGGCCCGCCGATATCCTCTTCCAGTAGACCATCGTGCTCACTTTGCAATAAATTGGACAAAAAGCAACGAAAAACACGATTTCACTGCATGTATTGCAAAAAGCCGATATGTTTAGAGCATTCCCATGCCAGGTACTCGTGCCTTGAATACCGTACATTTTTTGACCTTTAATTAATAAAATAGCGTACAAATAGAATAGCTACCTAAGATGTATTAAAAGGTTGTTTTGTTGTACATTTTGTATTTATCCTAGCATAAAACACATTTACATACACTTTTACGACACCTGGCTATGTATTTCAATACAAATCACATATAGGTCTGCACAGACCTGGCTATACCATTTAGCGCCAAAAAATCCCCTATACCTCGGAGGGTTAAGCACACGCGGAGAGCTTAAATCCTCTTCTATTCGACGCCGTTTAAAAATTAGAAATCGGTGCAGAGATTCTAATTTCGATTTTGAGGGTATAATCAAATTTCTAGAAATGATAAAATTATCTACTCAAGTATCCCTACAACCAACACTAGCTCTTTCAGAAAGTGTCTCCAATTTTTTTTTGATTTTGTTACATAGAGCAATAAATCGAGAATATGAGATCTATTTAATTTAACTTTAAAATGAGATATTTTATCGCAGTAAAAAGTTCCCTAAGTTTGAACCAGGACTCTAAACTAGCTAAATACCAAATTTCATGAGCCGTTCAGTGGTTTTTGCGTGATGTGTGTTCGGACAGGCAGACAAAAATTCCAAAAATTGGTTTTTTGTGTTCTACATCGATTACTGTTTACACTGCCATAAAAATTAAAACTAAATAATATTTCATGTACTGACACTCCCCTTTTACAGTTTTATTGTATGTATACATAGATAATGTTTAAATAGCGCTGTTCACATATTAAATAGCGATATTTTTGCTATATCTACCCTCACAATATTATGACAGTAACGGAATGTATTTTGTTCAAGAAGTATTCCGTGCAATCATTTTTAAAAGAGTAAACATTTAAGATTCTAAGCAATCTTATTTTTAACTGATTCGAACATTTAATACAAAAACCTAAATACACATTATACGGATTTTCTGTTGCTTTCAATATAGTCCGTTGTTTATGTTATAAGTACCAAAAAAGTACATGCAAAGAAATAACATACACACAAATACTCAGGATATTCTGTACGTAAAATTAACGAAAATTGCAATTGAAATTATATGTATAAATACACATTTAAAATCAGTGGTGTAGTGGTGAGTATGTTAGACTATTAAACGAGAGGTCAGATGTTCGATTTCAGCCAAGACCATGCGTGTGTTTTTTTTATTTGTAATGCTTTGGCCAGATGGTTAATACGTTGGATTTCAAAACCGAACGAGCTTTGTTCGATCCTAGTAGAAGTTAACATAACAAACAGTGAGTAAAAATATAAATTTAATAATATAATAATTAAAGTTGCAAAATAATAAGCCTCTTAACATTTAAAAAATAAAGCAAAAATCAATTATTTTTACGGAACTTGGGATTGATTATTTAACAGTGAAAATAGCAGAAACAAGGAAACCACTTTTATTTTTACGGAAGCTGCTATTAGGTCTTTTGACAGTGAAATTGATCCAAACAAATAAGGAATCATAAATTTTTATGGTTTTAAGTAGGGATGTAACGAATACCGATACCGATACCGATATATCGGCGATACTTCAGATTTTCCGATACATCGGTATCGGCGATATTTTACTGTCGATACGACGATATTTTTAAAATTTTTTTCAGAGTTTTTTTTAACAAATAATTTATTTTTGTTCAATTTTACCATGAATTAAATTCACTTCGTTATTTTTTAAATCTTATTAATATCAATTTTAAAAATTAATAACATTTTATGCTGTTATTTTGTAAAAAAAATTATTTATTTTTTGATAATTTTACCATGAATTCAAATTCAAGTCGTTGTTTTTTAAATCTTATTCCAGCAAAAAAAAAATACACTCCAAAGAAGTCATAAAAGTGTAGAATTCGCGATCCGGAAGTATTGCAAATTTGGATAACTTCTAATTAGTTTTAAATATCCTTGCCACTGCAAGAAGTTATTTTTTTCGATTACCAATCACCGAATTGGAAGCGATGCTAGGACTAATTTCTTTTTCGGTGTTCTATAATGATTTTTCAAGGAAAAAGGATAAAAAATTACCCATTTGCACAATTTTTTTTTATGCGAATTTAAACTCAAAACTCTATTTTCATGTAAATTTAAGTGAATAAATATAAACTTAGAAGACTTTTAACAATTAAGCTATTAAGTTATTTAGAAGAATATTAGCTGATAAATGTTCTTTAAAAAATCGATTTTTTAAAAAGCATGGCGAGTATTTTTTAAAATTATAAAGGAATTAAAAACTTTTTCTTGCTTTTCTACTAATTATCTGCTTATTTTTAATATAGATTTTTTGGAAGCAAAGAAAATGTAGCTCCTTAAAAATTACCTCCAATTTTTTTATACTGGGTTAAAATCAATTTTAAATATTCTCTCTTACAATGTAATTTTGTATAATAAAAAATTGCACTTGAGTTTTGTTGATCTAAACTTGAACTAAATTTCAATATTCGTATCGGTATCGGAATCGGTATCGGCGATATTTATTTTTAAATATCGGTATCGGTATCGGCTCGGCAAAACGGCGTATCGTTACATCCCTAGTTTTAAGTCTGTTAACTTTCTAACATTTAAAGTTGAATAATGTTTTTTTTTAAACTTAAATGGAAAATAAGTAGACCGGTTTTTAGTTGAGTTTTAATTTATTTAATATTGCAATTTCAGTTAATTTTAACTACCTAATATTTTGAGTGTAAACCTCATTACCCCTTCACAACGTGTTTAAAAATATTTCAGAATGAGTTCTCTAACATATCTTTAACACCCTGCTTCCAAAGAGCGTTAGGTAATTTGTTAATAGGAATTCCACCCTCCGTGCAGTCAAAATTTAATTGAAAAACTAAATTAAAACTGAACTCAAGCCAAAAATAATTAAATTTTTTTGGATTAGTCGGATATTCATTGAAAATAAGGAAATATTTCTTAAAGAAAATTTTAATGGTAATATGACGGATATGTTCGAAAAATCAAAAAGTGTCAAACTTTACTTTACTTTATCAGCTTTCCAATCCAGGATGGACCATTACTTCTGCTACAAGCATCTTTGAACTATCTCTGCCTGCTGCTCTAAGTGTCCAGTTTGTTGCATTAAATTTTTCTAGGCCGCTTAGTAGATCTGTCTTCCATCTCTTTCTGGGTCTTCGTCTTTTGCGTGTACCTTCTTGCATTTATATATTTTCTTAACTATTTTATCATCAGACATTCTAAGAACGTGTCTTAGCCATCGAATTTTTTGGCCTTTTATAAACAGTAAGAATTAAAAAGTTTCAAATTCAAAAATAAACATTTTAAAAACTTAATGGAAATATTTTTCTCGGAGTTTGTACGAAAGTGAATTATTCATATTTTCCAATTCATAATGTTTTGCTTTTGCCTCTTAAGCTTTCACCTTATTTCGCAAAAAAGCTCTAAAAAGAATTTCGTACCTTAATGTGTCCTTTTCAAGTTTTATTTTTGATAAACAAAACTAACAAAGACATTATTTTTTATTAAAATATTTTCAATATATAATTTACACTTCTTTTATTAGAGTTTAATTCAATATGAAAATGTTTCTTTTTTTTAGAAAAAAAAAATATTTGCTAAAGCTACGAACTCTGCAAGATTTTCAAAACCCACGATGGTTGTCTTTGCCAAATTGTAGCTTATTATGTACTTTAGTAGTGTATTCAAGAGTTTGATTTTCTGAAAGTTGAGGTACATCTCTATGAATTTTGTGTACTTGACTTTGTAATGCGAGTAGTGGCTTAAGAAGTACAGATTTATTACCCTTATCTTTGTGTGTGGTGGAAAATGTTTTAATTCTCCTTAACTATTCGCCGCCCCTCACACGCAATATTATTAAATAATGCTTATTATAACCAATTTTTCATATTAATATGTTATAATTATTATTAATTAATTTATTTGTCTCTTTTAATTTGTCTCTTTTGCAAAATATCAATTTCCTGTTTGTTTGTTCGTTTTGCATGGCGTATGATTGATATTAAAAAGCAATATTTGTAAAGCTTTTATATATTTCTGACTCTAATTAGACAAGAGTCTTTTTAATTTTAAAAATTTATTTGTTTTTCTGCTAAAAAGCAACAACAATTTTAAAATGATTTTAATGATTTATAAATGATAAATGAAAAGCATTTGTCGATATGAATTTATCAAACATTCTGTGCAAATCTGTAATTTTTTTCTGGATATTTGTTTTACTTGTATAAGTAAATTATTGATAGTGATGAATAATTAAATTTTATACAAATAAGTTAAATAATAATGATAATTTTTTAGTTCTGTATATTAAAATAATAAAGTTTAATTAAAAGTAAATATGTATGCCAGTTAGTGAGCTCGAATGCAATGAAGTTTAACATAATTTTGTATTGCACAATTGAACGAATGATGCAGTGAGTGAATGATAGAAATTTTGATTATTTATTTCATTATAAACCAACATAAAGTTTTGCTGATTGTAATGAATTGTTTACTGAAGTCCATTATGAAATTTTCAAGGAAGTAAGAGGGGGTGGTTCTCGAGCTATCAGTCCACTTTTAATTATGTTAAAAAATTTCTTAGTAGAGGCGTTTCTACACCATTTTTCATTGAAATTGAGAAAATTCCAAATGAAATTCAGATTTTCAATTTGAAATTGAGAAAATTCCAAATGAAGTTGAGAAATTCAATTTCAAATTGAGAAAATTCCAAATGAAATCGAGAATTTCAATTTGAAATTGAGAAATTTCCAAATGAAATTGAGATTTTCAATTTGAAATTGAGAAAATTCCATATGAAATTGAGAAATTTTAATTTTAAATTGAGAAAATTCCAAATGAAATTGAGAAATTTTAATTTTAAATTGAGAAAATTTAATTATATAATATTTATTTATTTAATAAATATACTACATACTGCAAACATACATAACATAACATAAGGCTCAAAGAAAAGAAAATATGAAAATAAATACAAGTCGTAGTATAATTGACCAACAGGCATATCTTCCAGATCCAGAGCAGATTGGTAAAAAGTTCGTGCAACTTTGGACAGAAAATTAAATAAAATTACTCTCTCATGAGCTCTCTCACTTGGCCAATTTTTGTTATCTGGAATGCTTTTCGGGCAAGTTTGTGTAACTATGTGTAAGTTTGGGCGACTTCGTTATCCATCTGGAACACACCTAACACTTACCTTCCTTCTATCACTTCTACATATGGGAAAATTCGACATTTTTCGTGAAATAAGTGACGACACGGAATGAGGCTTATTAAACTTATTTCATATTTACCTTTAAGCTCCAAATTGCTCGTCCAAATGAAAAATGAATTTTAAATTCCTTGCTGCTTTTAAATTTTCTTAATTTCATTTGGAATTTTCTCAATTTAAAACTGAAATTTTTCCAAATGAAATTGAAATTCTCAATTTCATTTGGCATTTTCTCAATTTCAAATTGAAATTCTCAATTTCATTTGGAACTTTCTCAATTTCAAATTGAATTTCTTAATTTCATTTGGCATTTTCTCAATTTCATTTTGAATTTTCTCAATTTCAATGAAAAATGGTGTAGAAAAAATTTTTTAATATTCATTGAATTTCTTTACTAAAAAATAAATTGATATTTTTCGGTATAGTGTAAT
Organism: Panzeria rudis; assembly: GCA_956483635.1. Taxonomy (NCBI): domain Eukaryota; kingdom Metazoa; phylum Arthropoda; class Insecta; order Diptera; family Tachinidae; genus Panzeria; species Panzeria rudis. The sequence continues at coordinate 110,112,448 of OY101450.1, read as the reverse complement.
TATTCATTTCAAAAATCTCCGCATTCATCATGTTTCAAAAGCTAATTTTTAAAATCTTTAAACCTTCAAAGTTATGCAAAAATATCAAAAATTATAAAATTGCTTTCAAATCAGAAAAACATTTTGCTGGGTTATTAGGGGGACAAATATTTGTATGCTTGCCCTTCTAACTGCTGCTGAACAATTATGTAAGTATGTTTGAATATTGATCATAATGAATGAAAACTAATCAATAATAGAACTAATTACAACTAAATATAATTAAAAGAAACTTATTGGCACAATTATAAAATTAAAATATTAAAACCAAAGTGTAAAAAAATAACACTAACAGAAAGAAGTCTATAATCAATCTAAAACTAAGTTAAAATGAACATTTTATACATGAATGATTTATAGTAGAATGTTTGAAAGAAATGAGATATTTAATATATTTGGTTTTTAATGTTTAGAGATGAGTTGCAAATTAGAAGTATAAAATTAAACATGATAATAGAGATTTTTTGTTAGTTATTTAAAGAATCTATATACACATTTAAATTATATAATTATGGAAATCTTGTTACTATACTAGATACATACATTAATAATACTATCAAAGATATAGAATTCATATTCATAGACCTTTCAACTAATTACATATACACACACACACCTCTCATACTTGTGCATTTGTATAATCTGTCACACATAAAAAAATTTAATAAAATGGTGTTAGTTATATATACACACATATACAGTGCGAGCTCGTGTGTAAGGGGCCATTCACATATTATGTAACGCTCCAGGGGGGGATTAAAGATTTGTTACAGATTAGATAATTTATACTGAAAATGTTGTAAAAAGCGTTACGAAGGGGGTATAAAGCCTCCGTAAATAGCGTTACGTAATATGTGAACAGGCCCTAAGGTATGCTGTAGAGATGAGCGATATTTCAGTACCTGTGATTTAATCAATGCTACTGAAAAATCACGATTCACAGTTGTGACAAAATTTGTCAAGTAACTGCTACTTGCAAAGTTGCTCTTTTCTATTTGTTACATACAGAAAATTATGAGGTTTCACTGTTTCTGTGGGTAATAACGTTTTTTATTTACGTACAATAACAACAAACTAATAGTATTGCTATTTCTTGTGTTGTCTTCTTTCTTATGAGTATTTCTTTTTAAAATTCAAAGTATATTTTAAGGCGTATTTAAATCTGCCATGGTATATTAAAGAACAACGTTTTTGTTGTAGAGATGCATGTGTGTTTTGATAATTACATTGCTATAAGAGATCTGAAAACAGTGATCACAGTCACAGTTTTAAGTAGCAGTGATTTTTAAATCATGTTCACTGTTCACGATGTTCTTTAATCATCTCTAGTATGCTGAGCTCCAAAACGTTTTTTGCAGAGCCACTAAGTAAATGCATTGATATAATTAAACAAATTTTCTGCGTATTATCAAGGATTGTGTTATGTATCTATTTATAAACTTTACACCAAATTTAAATTCATTAAAATCGGATAAAATTTGCTAAAGTTTTCAGGGCGAACGACAATGTTTTTCCTGACCGAGGTAGTGAAATTTGACACCCTGTAGTTCAACATGTATCCCAATTTCAACATTCTTAAAGCTTAGAGCCTCTTCTATGATTTTTACATATATGGTTTTGTAAACAGATCGCACGTTTCAAAGATACATTTTAGTTTTACATATTACCCTTTTTTCCAACTGGAACCACTGTGCGTCTACAGTCTGCTACTTTCGGTGTTATGCCATCGGGCGGCCACTTTCGGCCTTATGTCATGGGCAGGCCACCTTTGGTTGGTCACCTTCGTCTGGCCGCATTCGGTCGCTATGTCAGACGCTCCCTCATCTTTTTCTCCCTCCGACATACTCCGCCTATTCACCAGCGCCATAACCCCCACCAAAAATCAAAGTTATAACTTAAAAACAAAAATTTCATTTGCCTTGATGACTCCAAGTAAACAAGGATAGTAATTTCATCCTATTGATGGCAAATGAAGATAACTCGTCAACAAAAAAGAAATATCGCCAGGAAGATACTTAGGCGATACTTAAGTGATACTTAGGTGATACTTCACAAGAATTTAGCCCAGACACTTTCATTAGGACACCAACCATCAGCCAAGACACAAATTTTGGCCAAGGATTCCCAAAAACTTGGACAAAAATATCCCCGAAATCCCAGAAGTTCCCCGGAGTCCCAAAAACTAGGACTAGGAATCTCGCCAAAATGCCAGAAGCTCCCCGGACTCCCAAAAACTAGCACAAAAGTCTCAGTCAACAACGGCAACACCGAAAGCCGCGAGAGTACCAAAGCGGCAAATCGGAGTTTTTAAAGAATTTAAACTTCGCGCCGGCCCTTTGCCTTCGTTTTGAATGGTCGATATACATATTTCTTACCAGTATTCGTTACACGTATTATTTTTTCATAGCACAGAAAACATTAATATGCTGCATATCATATTAATCGTGTATTTCTGAAACCCCGTCTTAAGAAACCGAAGCACTTGAATACTTCGAACATCACACTGGAATTTAAAGAGCTTCTGGTTCCTTAAAATTTATGCCGTCCATAACTACAGATGAAGAAGTAAGTTCGATCATACGCCTATTCGTAAGCGTACAGCAACATTGGGTCTTACAAGCATTAAACTCGACAGTTTCGCATGATTCCATTTCGATATTGTTAAAAGATTGCAATGAAGCGTATCTATCATTCATGATTTTCTTATAGAAGTAACATCCGACAAACTTGGCCTATTAATGAATGAGTACAAATGGCAAATGCTGTTCTAATGAAAGTTTAATAGAGAAAGTCACTAAGTGAAATAAAAAATAGGGTAAGAGAGTAGGGTAAGAGAAAGAACGGATCGACATAAATCGAGAGTAGTGATCACTGACACCAAAATCAAAAAGTTTTGCTAAAAGTGCTTCATGACAAACTTGCGAATAATTCAGGCAGATTTTAGATGAATAATTTGTTCATCCATTAAAAGAGTCCAAATTAATTAACTAGAGTAGTCCATAACCTTTTTAACGAATAGCCAAAAGTTTTTGGTACCCCGAGAGTCAGCAAGAACTTTAGCACGAAGACGTTACTCGTACATAGCTTTTTCACGCCTTAGTACTCTGGCACTGGAAGATCTCGCCCTTTTGCATAGCGAATCAGTATTTGCTCTTTGGATCTGACTGCATTTTTGCATGTCTGATTGAACCAAGACCTCGCTCTGGGCTTAATCAGTATTTGCTTAGATGGAATGAAAGCTTTTATTTCCATTTTTGTAGTGGCATTAACATTATTAACTAGGAAACATGGTTTACACTTGAAGTATCGGGAAAATTTGCTGAGCTTAGCCCAAGCAGCCTTTTCATAAATATATTTTGAATGTTTCGCAGCTGTTTGCGAGGCATTGCTTTGATTCGATTAATAATGAATAACCAAACCATGCAGCCTACTTAATTTCGCAACAAATGTATATAAATTTTTTTCCAAAGCAAAGACCTCGCTCGCACTGTGAATATGTCATATAACTTTTAACTTTTTAATTAATTAAAAAGTTTAATAACCCAATAAGTAGTTTTTTTTATTAAACAAATTTTGCAATAGAATTTTCTACACATTTAGGGCCTAATAATCTATAAAATACATTACGACAGTGAAATTTATATAGGAAACAAAAACCAAAGTACTAAAAGTTTATAAATTTGCTTTTGTTTTTCATACAAATTTTAAAAATTATGAAAAGCAAAAAAGCAAAGCCCTAATTTTTTATGTGTATTCTGTGAAGAACTTGAATGAAAACCAAAAACAAATTTATTGAATATAAGTAATTATGTTTTTGTTTCATATATTAATTTCACTTTCGTGACGTGCTTTAGAAAATTAGGCCCTTAAAGTGTATACTTTTATGCACTGTAAATTATTACTAAAAAAAATTAGAAGCATAAAATAATAAAGGATGTGTTAACTTCAAATCACACTCGAACTTAATAAAGCTACTCGCCTTTTAACCATTTTCACCCACATTCTCTCTCACACACACACACTTTATTATAAATTCTAATGAACAATAAAATAAAATACATTAAAAAAATTCAATAGCAAAAACCGAAACCAATAAAAATTCCTCTTATTTACAATTCATAATAAATTATAATTTACCTGGCGGGAAGTATCAATGCATCAAATTCTGTTGATAAGTGTCGTCGTATGATATTCTTAGAGGGTGGTATACCCAGCGCTGTTGCCATAGTATCGCCCGAAAATGATGGTTCCAGTACAACTAAGCCACCATGAACACCGCTGTCTGTAATGAAATGCAAATAACAATAACAAATTGTAATAATAACAATAACAAACTATTATGCTAATAAGGCATAAATATTTTTACTTAAAATAAAAATAATTTATTTTGAAATAACAATTATGATATGAATGCAACAATAGTATAATGAGCTGGCATTATTCGATGCTAATAAGAAGTTAAAATTACGATTTACATGACAACTAGAGTTGTGCGGCTCCTGAACGAACTAGTTCAATTGAATCATTTATTAAAATTGAGCATAGTGAAGCGCTCACGTTACTGAGCATTTTTAGCTCAGTGAGTGCTTTCTTATGACAGACATAAGGCGAATTGAAGGTGAATCTTTCATCTTTCTTTCTTTCTTGTGTCTTGTGTGCTGTTTCATAGTTCACAGCGAACTATAAATGGTAGCATCATTGCCGAATTCGTCCTGAGAACGTATCCATGGCAAAAACCACTGACCGAAATTTTTCTTAAACTAGAACCCAACACATACAAAAAGCTAGTTCACACACCTTTTAAAGAAAAAAAGTCTTATTTCTTAGTACACAATACAATCTTTAGTACACACACCTTTTAAAGAAAAAAATCGTATTTTTAGTACACATTACAATTTTTAGTAAAGTGGAAACTTTTCCCTGCTCCATATTCTAAGGTTAATTTTTTATTTATTTACTATTTAATTAATTTCTTTCACAATTTCGCAAACTTTTTTAAACACTTCCTTTCATTCAAAATATTATTTATAATGTAAACAAAATGAACAAACAAAAAAATTTTTTTAATTTTAATTTTTAACGTGCTTTTTCCCAAATTAATATTTTACTTTTTAAGTAAAATATAAAATTTTCATTACAATACATTGAAATTGATTATGGAGGGCTATTAGCTAGTTCATATGGCCATTTCATTGGGGCTAATGCAAATCGTCAGGGAGCCTTTACCCAAAAATCTCATTAAAAAACTAAAGATATTATTAGTATGATTATTTCGAACGTATTTGCTTTGTGAATCCAAATTGATTATTAGGCTAAGGTTCGTAACGTTATATTCAGAAAGAATTGGACATGATTAATATTCCAAGGAACAAGGGAAAAATTAACATCAACTTAATTTTTCAACGTACACAGCAGAACAGAGTAGCGCCCCTGACAAGTGGTGATAAGCAAATACACGTGAGCACTGACGATGGAAGTGTAGCGGCTTCCGAAAGTGACGCTACTCTGTTCTGCTGTGTACGTTGAAAAATTAAGTTGATGCTAATTTTTCCCTTGTTCCTTGGAATATTGATCATGCCCAATTCTTTCTGAATATAACGTTACGAACCTTAGCCTAATAATCAATTTGGATTCACTAAAGATATTATATTAAACTCCTAATCATAAGAATAAGAAGTTTATTATATCAAAGTTGAAACATGAACTCCATAATCAATCATGTTTTTATGTTCTTTACTTGCGTACTACAACAGGTTGGTCTTTTTCCAACTCTAAATTGTAGTTGTAAAGGCAATTAAATTTTTCATTGATCTTTGAAAATATCTTCTAAAAACCTCTCGCATCTATACGATTATTTTTTTTCATGTTTTTTTATCAATTACTCTCAAAATACTCGTTCATAGCAACAAAAACTACATAAGAGAGAGAGAGAGAGAGTGAAAATGGGAGAAAATTCAAATCGAACTAAAGAGGAATCAAGGTATATTGAACAGGTACCACCGCAAGAACAGCTGCTTTAGTAAATTTGAGAATGTGTGCGTCACACAGACAATAGATTTTGACACATGGCTGGGAGTTTTCTATCAACAACGGGCATGTGTTAGTAAATTTGAGAGAGCTTATGAATGTGTGCGACTTACAGTTAATGGATTTGACATATTTCTGGGGTATTTCTACCAACAAGATACATGTGTTTTTTGGTGTTGTATTTGTTTTAGTTATGGTAGTACCTGTAATGAATATGCCTTGAGAGGAATATAAGAAAAAACATGAAAAACAGAAATCGTGATGTTTTTTACCCCTCTTTCTTCTCTACACTGCTCGAACACCAAAAATATTGTTATGATTTTAATCATGATTTTTAATCACGGTGTGAATCCCGTGTATATACTCCTATTATAAATATGCACACAAAAAAAGTCATCAGCTGCGGAAGAAGCCATGTTGTTCGCGTCTGCGCTGTCAATTTTACATGTTATGAATTCGCCTTGATGACATATTTCTTTACGAATTTGTCTTGTTAACAAGTGAGCAACTGAGCTAACTGAGCTACTGAGCCAACTGAGCTACTGATATATCTGAGTGATATAGTACAATGAAATGAGCTGAGCGGGAAAGAGGGCTCACTTAAAAACTGATAAGCACAACTCTAATGACAACGAAAAGTCGTATAATATTTAAAATAAGAAGAAAATATAAAACGGAACATAAATAAAATAAATTCAAGAAAGTTAGGTTAGGTTAGGAAGTGTGGTAACACACATCTACTCGGAATCGCAATTGGATCCATTGTGATTCCCTTCTACTTGTAACCGTTAGTAAATTAACCACCTTTGTACTCAGAATACTCCTATTACTTGTCATTGTGCCACTTGATTGCATGATGATGCCCTCGATATCTTCCAGTTTGCAAATTCCGATATCACTAATGCTTCTACTCAGACACCTAAACCTATGGCGTTGCAACCTAGGGCAACGTCATATCCTTAAATCATCCTTGAAAATCATAAAGAAATCCAGAGTGCCAGTTACACAAAAGCTGGTACTCACTTTAACCGAACACTGACCAGTCAACGTGCTATCACGACTCCTAGCACCTTCCTATATTCATATCCAGTACCCGACTAGAAATTTTCCCAATACTCATATTGGGGCCCGATTAGGAATGCTTGTGGCCAACCCAAAAGAGTTATGCCATTTGGGATCAGATCAGTAAGTTGTTGATATAGCCCATTTACAAATTATTGACTTAACATAAGTTCTTCCCAAGTGGGAAAGTATTGGGAACTTGTTCGGAAAATCTAACACAGATTTTAATCGTATTTTTTGCTAATCTTTAACAGAGGTGATTGCTACATACTTTTGCCCCTTGGATAGCTTCAGCAAATTTAATTCAATATTAGAGTTTTATATTTTCCCGATCTTAGCAAATTTTTGCAAGATTTTGATATTTCCCCACAGGAAAACAATCGGGTCCCAAATACGTTTCTGCGTTACATCGGAATTGGGATCCCAGTCAGATCCCAAATGTGTTTGCATGAAAATTTCTAGTCGGGTAGTAGTTCGGATCTTCCAAAGTCATGTTTTGGCCACGTAGCCCTCGAGGCTCTATAATCCCCCTACTTCCCCATGAACAGTTCGCCCTGTTCAACAGCCAATTACTGAGTTCCCTATATTAATGACACAGCGGTAATTTAATCGAACTGTCACACTCGCTCATCTAACGCCGACCCAGCTCTTGCCACATCATTGGTAGTTTCATTTCTCTCAACATTGCAGTGACCAGGAACTCAACACAGTTTGACACTATATTTGTCCATAAGCAAGATGAGGGCTCTCCAACAGTCACTAACTAGTTTAGATTTGACACTGTGGCGCTACAAAATTTTTAGCTATGGCTGACTGTCGACATAGAAGGTTACCTCCTCGCCTTCAGATACATTTCTGGCGTTCTGGGAGTCCTGACAAAACCATTTTCAACAACCTTAGAGTCCGTAAATCCAGGAGTTACCCGAAGATTGCTGTGTGACCAGTTAATCTTATTCGCAACAAAAGTGCTTCTTAGAGTCGAAGGAGCGTTATTGATATTAGTAGAAATTTTTAGGAATTGTTGGCTTAAGACAAATTACATACGTTGTTTGATTTTTAGTGGATAGCAAATTTATTGGTTAACTGATAGGCATAAATTTCCAGAATTCATTGACAAATTTTAAGAAGGATGATTAGTGTTAAAACTGTACTAGAATTGGTAGAACAATTGAACCGGTAATTTTACAATGGACAAACGTGTGAATTGAATGAAATATTAATCAGAAAAAGACCACAGAAGAATCAAACATAGGGCTTTAAAAAAGTCAATCCGTTCCAACTTCTGGATGAACTTTTCTGTCTTCCTTTTCTGTATTTTCCCTACGGTTTCTATTAGCAAGTTGAGGGATAGATGTCTTTCGGTTTTCTCAGTTTGTAGCCGGGCAGCATCCACTTATGGCGTCGAGTTTTCACAACTAAAGTCTTTTATTTGTGATCGACCGTAGGTAGGGCTTCGTTGGAGATCATATTTGACCAAAAAGGCGGAAGATTTTTTACACAAAACAATTGATAAGATCTTAAATCGTTCGAATCTTCTTTGTTTTTATAACGTTTCAGTTTTTTCCTCCATATGGGCTTACATTAAATATTTAGGGTTTTTTTCTTTTTTATCATGGATATATAAGATTAAACTATTTTGTGCTTGAAATTAAATTGGGACATTTTTGCGCATTCCCGGAAACTCTTCAGAGCAGCGCATTTGGAAAGGATGCAATATTTTTCGCAACCTTTCGCAGTTAACTAAAAATCAACAATGGTTCTGTGGCAAATAGGAAAGTTTCATGTTCGTGGATAGATAAATAATATGGAAACTCTGCCCAGTCGATTTCAATGGTCAAAAATTGGTTTACTGAGAACTGAGATTTTTGTGGTCGTATCCGCAGGTCTCTAATGCTCTCATGGAAACATCTCCCCAATCACGTAAAACCATGGCGTTGCAACCTCGGGAAATGGCAGATAATCTGCTCGATGGTTTTTGTTTCCTCTTCAGTCTCGCAGAGCCTACAGAAATCTAGAGTCCAATCTCCCAAATGCTGATCCTCGCTCTAAGCGAGCAGTGACCACTCAGTGCGCCTATCAGGATTACAAGGACCTTCCTATACATACCCAGTAGTAGTACGGATTTTCCTACTTAAAGTTTTAGCCACATAGCCATCGAGCTTCTACAATTCTCCCTACTCGCCCATTAACGATTGGCCCTACACAACACCCAATTACTAAGTCCCATATAGTAATGACCCATCGGTAATTTAACCGACCTGTCACACATTTTCTCATCTAACGCCCACCCTCTTTTTGCCGGCTCATCCGCAGTTTCTTTTTCCCCAACATTGCAATGGTCAGGAACGCAAAATAGTCGACACTATATTTGTCCATGAGCAAGTTGAGGACTCTCCTACAACCTATAACTAGTTTTGATTTGACACTGTGTCCCTTCAAAGCTTTTAGCGTCACCTGACTGTTGACGTAGAAGGCTATCTCCTCACCTTCAGCTACATTTCTGGCCACCAGTTCCGTGGCCCTGAGGACCGGAAGGATCTCAGATTGAAAAACGATATATTCATTCGGTAGGTTAAAAGAACTACGAATGTGCGTTATCAAAATATAGACACCAGGGCATGTGAGTATTCCCATTTTTGACTCATCTGTAGAGACCGCTCGACCCCCGTAGAGCCTATTAGCTTTCACCCAGATGTCCCTATCCGGAATTTTCGTTAGGGGTGTCCTTCTAAAATCAGTTTCAACGACCTTAGATTCAGCGAGCCCAGGAGTTACGGAGACTCCAAAGCTAAAACTGTTCTCATTCAAGATTGCCGTGTGATCTGTTACTCTTGTCCTCACCAAACCTGTCTCTGATAGTCTAAGGAGATCCGTTCTCTCCAGAAAGTCCTTTATGGGAAGCAGGTGAAGAATGACATCCGAGGCACCTTTGAGGTGTGCTCTTCTGGGATCCTGTGATGCTCAGCGAAGCACTCCTCTGCACCACGGCAAGTAATCTCCTATGAATCTCCTTCCTCAATGTCTGAAACCGCACCACACAACCATAGGAAACATAGGAATGACAACTGATGTTTAAAACCAGTTTATCACTTCGGTTGCAGTCCCAGTTCCTTCCAATAGAGTTCCAGCATGAGTAGTAGCCATCAACTCTTTTCTCTTTTGATATTGATTTGTAGCAAAATCGACCGAATTTGACGAAAATAGAAGTAGGGTCCCATCAACACAAAGTACTCGTCCACACGTGCTGAACTGGGTGTATCGAGCTAAGAGACGACTATACTGAGTTATAAAATACTTTTGCTGAAAATTATCACCCTGATCGGAGGTTAGATCGTAAACATCAGTTGGGAAAAATTCAAGGCTGTCATAAAAATGTCCTTCAAGTGGCCTCCTATTGCATTAAAAATTTGAAAAAAGAAACTACATATAGATCTAATAGGCCTTTAACAGGGATCGCTAAATATGTGATAACATATTTAACTCCCATCTAAATCTTCTAGTTTGGAAAACATAGAGTTGATGCATCAAAATTAGTTTGCGAAGGAATGGTTTTATTTCTGTCACTACAAAGAATGACATGCCATATAATAACAGTCACTATAGAACGTCCGGTTCTGTCAGGATATTAGCTATTAGTTTTTGGATATAAATTCAAACTAATTGAATTACAGTCCTACATACCTTTTAGATTTTCAGCATATTCGGCTAAGTCAATGGAACGAGCCCAGCGTATGAAACGTTGATTGGTCCACACAATAGGATCTGTGTCGACATTTTCCGATTGCACTCGCCGCATGGCCAAAGTTTGGCGATCATATTTAACAATACGTAGCACATGTATACCTAAAGTAAAAAAATATTATTAAAGTTTTTCTATACCATCTTTTAGGGGGTTCCTTTCAAACCTACCATGCACAATGCTGGCTTGATGGAATTTTCTCGTAACACCCAAAAATTTTTCCAGCTCCTTTTTCGACAGTGTATCCAGCATACGGGCATCAACGAGTGAATGTAGAAAAGATTCGGCATATTGAGGCAAACCAATGTCCGGCAACCATTCGGAAGCCACCCATGTATGACCCAATTGTGTAATCATGGGATAACGTACCATTTCCGGTCTTCTTTGTTCCTCAATAGCTAAGCGTATCTTTTTACGATGCATAGGATGTGCTAATCCTAGTCCAGCTTCCAGTTCTATGTCATTTAATTCCAATAAAACTTTACCACTTTTGACATTTTCCGAACAGCGTGTGCTGTATTGTGGCATACCAAGAGCAACTTCCAGCCAGGCTAGAACTTGTGAGGCCCGCCATCTTTCCATGGGTATTTGAGAGGCTTCACGTAATAAGCGTAATTTTTCAGCATAACCTTCTTCGGACAGAGGACTCCAAGAGTATTCGTTATCTAAGTAATGAAAGAAGAAATAGATTGTTAGTTTGATGCAAGAAAAAATTTAGAATCGATAGTTACATTCACTAACGCCATCTGCTGATAAAGCTTTATTTTTGTTTCTAGAACGTGCAAATACTCTTGATATACTACCCCAAGTACCGCCACGACCATTGCGTGCCCCCAAAGCAGCTGTACTCGATTTAGGTGCGAATTTTCTGGCCACAGCTCCCGGGCCATCGGAGTCAACAGGTGAGCCCAGCTGTTCTACAGATCTAGAGATAGAAAATTTTTTTATAAAGAAAGTTTATTATTTGTGTTTAAACTCTATTTTGTTAGCTTTCGATAAATCTGTGGTCACGACTCTAAAACGCTTAAGTCGAGTTAGAAAAAACTTGAGTTTGTATAAATATACTTGCTATAAATTTGTCTTGTTTCTAAGGTATTTTACGACGTCTATTATCTGTAAAAATTTTAAAGAAAAATAAACCAACGCCTGATTGGAAACAAGTTCTTGAAGCTTTAAGCTGGTCTCCCGAAAAAATGTTTAAACGATTTAATGCTTGTGACCACAAAAATATCGAGTGGGATTTGTTTCTTTTGTTATCTTTACCTGGAATAAGCAGCGGAGTTTAAGGGAGAGAGCGTAGGACTTCTTTCCTTAGGGGTGCCATCTGGAAAACATTAAAACTTCTTTATAAAAAATCTTTTAGCAATATAAGTCTTAAAACTTACACTGATACATATTTTGACTAGATACCAAAGATATACTATCCGGATCCACTGTAATACAGGGGCCATTATCAGATATACCATCACTGAAATTGATGTCTCCGCCGGTACTCTCACGATCACTACTGTTTCTTAGCACTGAATCATTCGAACATGAATTACGATCTCCGGCCGTATTACCCGAACTATTACTAAATGCCGATAAGGAATTTGAATTTCCACGCCCACTATCATCATTACGATAATTTACCACCGCGCCGCTACTACCCGTGGGCATTTGGCTTAACAAACCCGATGCTGCAGAGGGCGGTGTGAGAGGAGCAAATGATAGCAGACTCTCTTGATCTGATAGACCACCCGACATTTGCCTTTGTAATTGTTCTTGTAGCTTTTGCAGCTGCAAGTCTCTAGCACTTAATTGTTGGGCCAAAGCCAATGATCTTTCCGCCTCGTCTCTGGCCTGTTTTAATAGCTGCCATCTTTCTCTTTCACGATCACCCGTTAGTTTGGCATTATTACTCTCCGACTCTCTTACTCTATCCTGATAGTTACGTATAAAATCTCTTAGTTCCTGTTCTTTTTCTTGCAATGAAGCGCACAACTGTTTCACTTGACCCAGAAGCTCATTTTTATCACTCCTCAGCTTTTTTCTCTCAATGCGCAGAGACATTAATTGATTTTTAGCCGAACGTAATTCCTGCTCCAAACGATCAATGCGCTGCTGTGTATTCGAGCCACTGCCATCGGTTGATTGTCCATCGCCACAACTATTTGAATCGGAGAGGTCTATGCCACCTACAGCTCCCTCAGGAGAGTTTTCAAGTAATTTTCGTAAACGATGAACCTCGGCATTAAGACGTTCGTTTTCTTCCCGCAATTTAGTGGGCGAATCTGTAAGTAAGACAAAGATCAAACATAAATTGAGTAAGATTTTAGCAGATGATTAAAATGAATTGTCTTATTGTGCACACGTTAAATACACATTTTTTCAATTGTTCTTTTATTTAACTTAAATTATATTTAGCATTCCATTTTCGTTTGTTACTATACAATTAATGAAACACAAAAAAAAATAAACAAACCTGAAATGTTTTCCAAGTAAATATTTAATTAAAAGTTTCCAACAATTACACGACATGGCAATATATAAAGAGTATAACCAGAACCAAATTTCTTCAAACAATAACAAGCCAATTTGGTTAAAATAAAATAAAATGTTATTTAAATATTTTTAGAAGTAATTTTATACAAATTTGCTACAATATAACTTATACAACTAGAATTGTTGAAATGCAATACTATATACAAACAAGAAAAAACGAAAATGTTTGCAATATGCAAGAGCAAAACTTAATATATCCTGCAGCGTGCAACAGCAGACACAAACCATTACCAGACCATACAGTCATAATAATATATCTGCGGTATTTTAAAAGCTTTCTAGCACATGTAGCTGAAATAATGCAGAAATTGAAAATATGGAAAGAGCTCTACATTACAGGTCTTCGGTAAAACTTGCACTAGGTACAAGCTTGAAACTCTAAACAATTTTTAGATTTTTTTTAGGAGTTACTCTTTAACATACTTGTCCTATGACTAGTGAAAATCAGAATGATTCAAAATGTTCCTAAATCGTGACCAGTGAAAAGAATCATATCGCAACATATCACAAAACTACATAGATCCAAAATGTTAGCAAAATACCATCATTGTACAAGCAGATTTTTTCCAAAATTAAAATATTGGTTTAAAGTACAGTCATTTAACTAGTAGAATTAAAGAAGTGACCATAGGACAAGTACCTTAAGTTTGGGTCTAGAACCTATCACAGAGTATCTTAATTATGTGAATTGACACCCTCAAATGACAATGCGATGTAAAAGTTACCGGTCCCTTTTAAATACAAATCCGGAACTGGAACCGGTTGCTAATCTTTGAGAAGCAATCACGTAAGCTGTCTTGTGACAGGTTTCTTTCCCTCTAGGGTAGTTAAATAAACTTTTTCTTCGGTTTTTTTCGACTACGATACCTGTAGCGGGATTCTGTAACTTTTAACGATGCGATAATCGTAACATTTGTCGACATATTTAGTCGCTTGCAGTAACGATAGTGGGATTGTGTAATTTTATTCGATATCATGTATCATCTCTGTTAGAAAAAAGCGAAAAGCGCAAAGAGAAATGGAAAAAACAAATGAGTTTGTCCATGCCAAACAGTGTACCGACAATTTGTTTCATTAATTTTTTTCAGAATTATATGTAAAAGAAATTTTTAAATAATAGATATATTGTTATTTATACATAAAACTGTTTATATGTTTCAATATTTTTGTAGAATAATAGCTTTAGTTGTTGGCATAGAGTACGTACTAAGGCTGCACAGCTGACTGTTGTCTATCCATTAACAATAGAAAAATTATAGTCGTTAGTTAACCGACAGCGAATATCGTTATAAATGTTACTGAATAACAAATTCGATAAATTTTCATCACATTTATTTTAACGATACGATTAATGTAATAAAAGTTACAGAATCGCGCTACTGGGATTGAATTATCGGACACGTGACGATGGGGTCGTGTTTGATCCCGAAAACATCGATGTTCAGTTCGCCTCTTACAAAAGTCAAGAAATTGGTCTTTGTTCTTTTTAGAGTTCCGTACACGAAAAGTGTAAAGGAACCTTATTGTTTTCGCTACGCTGTCTGTCTGTCTGTCTGTCACAGGCTGTTTTCTCAGAAACCGTAAGAGCTACGGACCTGAAATTTTCACAGAATATGTAGAACTTTGGCCGCAACAGCAACAAATATATGGCAGCTAAAAATTAAAGGCTGTTCTGAAGCGAGCAACGAAAAATATGGAAATACTATTGTAATATGCAGACACTTATATATAGACACTTTAAATTTTCAAAGTTCGTGTTATATAGTGTAGTCTGTAGAATAGACTACACCAATATACACCGAAATTTAAAACAATAAAAATTAAAGGGTGTTCTATCAGTTAATGTAATTTTACTATGTAATTTAGATAATCTGCTGTATCTTGGGAACCGTAAGAGCTACGGTTTTTTCACAAAATATGTAAAACTTTGGCCGCTACAACAACAAATATATGACACTTAAAAATTAAAGAGTTTTCTAAGGCGAGCAATGAAACATGTTGAAATACTAATGTAATATACAGACAATTACACTGTAAAACACTTTTGTTGAAAATTAGGTCGATAATAGTAGGCAACACTTTACTCATTATTATCGACCTAAAATTAGACACGCATTCTTTTTGTTGATTTTTGAACAAAATATGTTTACTTAAACAAATAAAAAATTTGTGGCAAAGCGGTTGGCTGCCTGCAGCTTCGAACCTCGACCTGACTGAATGACAGAATGACTCCAGTTTTGAGTATAGGAAAAAATTAGTACTTTTATAAATTTATTTCAATTGGACATTCCAGCTAGATGACACGTATTGCTTGTGCCGCTATAAACATCATCAGCATTTTAAATTAATTAAAGAGAAGAAACAAGTAGAAATGCTCGATTCCTAGCAAAAGCTGTTTGGCATTTTTGTAGTACTCTTTTAATGGGCTACAAAGTAATGAGTTGTACTTATTTATCTTATTACTATGCTCCAAATTAGAACTACTACGTAGTCATTAATAAAGTATTTATCTCATTTCCTGAAAGTAGTTACAGTTTGCTGTTATGTTTTAATAAAATAAGTGGACAAGCACTTTTTAAGTTAACATCTGTTTGTATATGAAAACTAATTTTTGGCGTTAAAATTTATTTGTTGCGATATGATGGAAGATAGAAAATAAAGAATTCCGGGATTGATTTTTGATTCAACTATTTAACGTTAATAACCAAATCTGAGCTTACACAAAAGTGACTGCCTTTATAATGTAAACATCCTTTGGTTTTAGAAAAATCCCTGTCAAATAAGAGACAAGCAACAAGTTGCATGCAAGTGCACTGTTTTTTTGTTGTTGTTGTTATTTTTCACTTCAATGAATGTGTTTGAGTGTCGATGCAGTCATTCTAACAATTTCTTGCGGGTACCTTTGTTCAGTTCTTTCGTGTTATTATAACTTTGTACAACTAATTAATGAACAAATTAAAACTAAACCGAAATCCATAGTAAAAGGGTGAAAGATTGAAATACAACGTACATACAAATGCAAACACATCGTGCGTGAGAGAAATTAAAGAACGAGAAAAAGCAAGAAAATTGCTTCTACCACGAAAAATTCTAGTTAAGGTAAAAAAAACATAAAAACACCAGAAACTACAATAATTAATATAACAAACACTAAAAAAAGTTATAATTGCCAAAATAAGAGCACAACAAGGAAAAAAGCATAAGACGACAACGACAACAAATTAAAGTTTCAAGGGAAACTCAGTGTTTTAAATAAAGAGAACAATACATCAGTTTATAGCAATTAATTAGAAAAGAAAAACTGCTAAAGGAATACTACTCGAGTATTAGAGACAATGGAACTTTCTCGTTGCAGCAATGGCAAATATTGTATTATATCGATAATAGTTTTCTGTGGTGTTTAAAGCCACGGAAATGGTGAGATTATTATTTACGTCAACAATTAGGTGCTTCTAAAGACTAGTAAGCGATTGTAAGATAAACTTCAAGGAAACAGTTCATTGTTTAAAAAAAGGTCATTAGTATTGACCTAATGTACAGTAAGTTAAATCCATGAACTGATTCATTAATTTTGTTAACGAATAATAATAGCAGCGAATGTTTTCAATGAACCTTTTACATTCAACTGCAATGAATATTTTCATTGAAACATATGCGTGTATTGAATCAATGTATTTTTTTAAATTAATGAATCTAGATCAATGAATGCCATTCGTTGAAATTATGTAAAACAATTTTTTCAGTGTTGCACCGATCAACAAAATTTTCCGATGGGTTGGCAAGACTACACAAAAAAAAACTAAATTTCGTTACGAACTTTAGCCTAATAATTAATTTGGATTCACAAAACTAAATTTCATTTTCTGTAAAGCAATTCAATGAAATAGTAAATATTTTGTCTGGGAACGGACCTGCAAACAAATTTGTAAACATAAACAAATATATCTGAACAATTTCATTGAAAAAAACGTGTTTTTCAGTGAAGAAATTGTTTAAATCTATAAAGCCATTTGTCTAAAAATATTTAAAAATTGTAAATAAACAATTTACTAAATGAAACAAAAGTATTTACTGAATTTTCGGTAATATATCAAGCAAAATTTTTGTCTGGATCATCGTCATCATCATCCATTAATCAGCTATGAAATTTCACTTTGTTAAATGTATTCAAGTCTGCATGTTTATCTAAAGACTCTAAAGAAATGAATGAGAATTTACGCAATGACATTAACGAATTGATTCACTCAAAAATCTTCAGTAAACAAACTCGCTACAATCGCACTCCTTTTGTTATCAATGTTGTTGTTGCTATTTGTGTGTATGTCGTCAGCGGTGCTGTTTTTTTACGAAACAGTTTTTCTTGTTGTTTTTGGTGTTTGCATCCTAAATAAGAGTCAAACAAACAATTCATTGATTATGCAAAGAACATTTACTGAAAATAAAATTTATTTTTTGATAAACTTTTGTTTGAAAATTTTTTGGTGATAATTTTTTTTCTGTGCAGCCTCGCCGATGTATGTTGTGGGAAAAGTCTGTAAAGCCATCGGCCAGTCACTAGGAAGCTAGTAAACTTGGTTCTATGCAGAAATGATTACACCTGTCTACATAAATTTTTAATTTGGATGGGAAGTATACCTCTCTAAAGTCTTCTGTGCAGCAATCTAACTTGCTTTCCAATCCAATTTGATTACACTATGCAGCAACAAAAATATATTAACCTCAAGTAAAAGGCGTAGCCAAGATTTCATAGATTGTAACTAAATATTCATAAGTTTTTTATGTGTAAGACTGTCTATTATGTGTTATAAACGAAAAACAAAAATACTGTTTTTCCCCTCTTCGTACAAAATGGCGTGTCGGTAATACATGATGTTGATTTTCCACATTAAAAAACTATGCATTTTTTTTAAACGGTTTTAGAATATTTGCATTTGGTTCTCTTATTTCATACATGAAATTTTTTAAAAATATTAATATTTGAAATTAACAAAATTAATATTTATAATTTTATTTTATTATATTGATTAAGCTCGAGGTCGTTTATATAAAAACGTTACAAATTTTATTTATTTCTTCAATATTTCGTTAGCAATTTGTTAACATTGAGCTTTTAGTATGCTTCATTGCTCAGTTTAATTATTAAAATTGCCTTAACAGCATACACTAAAATAACAGCGTAGGTTTGTACTTCTAAATATTTAAAACTTTTGTAAAACGTTTCATCAATCAATCATTCATTGTTTGTATCCAGAAAAATATATGGAGTGTTATCCACGAGAGACGTAAACAACCAAACAACCAACCGCTGAAACAAATATTTTTGTCTGGCACTGGCTGGACTTAAAAATTAAAATTTTAGAGTTAAGATTTGATTACTTATTGTTAGTTTAATTTTATTGAAGATACAATAAATAAATAAATATAACCGAAAAAAAAATATATAAATAGTTGAAATTTTTTAGTGAATAACTAAGGAGCTTATGTTAAAACACATCGAAGATTATACATCTTAATTATATTGAATTCAAAATATAGTGTGTGTTCTGAATAAATTTTCAATTCGTATAAAAATATATTGAGAGTTAATAAAAAAAATTGTTTTAATATAATTTATCTATAAATTTTAGGACGTTAAGAAAAGCTAATAGTTTAAAGGTAGAAACGATATAAAGAATATTATCTGTTTACAAATTTCTGGTTTTCTTCGAAAAATTTTACTTCTTTCGCACTGTGGGTTGTTATATTTTGCAAGAATGTATTAGGTAGGTCGTTTTACTACAAAATGTTTCTTTTTTACATTACATAAATTTTGATATTGTCAGTCAATTTTATGAAAATAAGTCTTATTTGAAAGAAGAGTTAGCCTGTTTTTTACCCGACTGCGAGACGCAAAGAAGGGTATTGTGTTTATCAGCCTATGTACGTATGTATGTATGCATGTGTGTTCCTTTGCGGCACTATATAAACCGAACGCGTGGACCGAATTTTACGTAGACGATTCTTACGTAAATTGATTCGTCTTAATCCGGGGAGTGTCACTAAAGATATGACAGTAGTCAAAATTCAATACGGCGGCCAATAGACGCCATTTTGTTAAGACGAAATATATCAAAATGGGTATCAATCGACAGGTATTTGAAAATTATCTTTAGGTTTCTCTTATGATTTTTAATTTCGAATGAACAGTTAGGATCTGTGACGGCTTAAAATTGTATTCATTAATTTTTTCATCCAGTCGGGTTTTTTTGATTTTTTAAATTTATGTGTTGTTTTATATGTATAAATATTTATAAAGAATTATTTTAAAACATACAAACTTTTAAGTTTTTTCAAATGAACCCAAGTCAAAATTGAAAAAGTGGTCATAACTTTGAATTTCGTCCTGCGATAGGCAATTTTTTGTTAGTGTTTTCAAACTGTCTACTCATTTTTTGTGATGTATTTTTTGTTCGCAAAAATCATTCCTGGAACAACCGCGAAAGGAAATATAACGTTTAAGACACAAAAATTTAAAAAAATCGAAAAATATAATTTTATTTCAGGAACCACTGAATGAGGCGAAAGCTGTAATAAAAATCCTATTTTCGCATACATCTGTGGTCACAAGCCTTAACCGCTTAAGTCGTTTTCAAAATTGTTCGGGAGAGCTGTTTAAAGTATCAAAAAATCGCTTGCAATCATTGATGCCAAATTTGGCTCTTTGTTACGATATAACAAAAACGATACGACATACTGTATTGTATTTACGAAATGACAACACTAAGATAGCCATACACGCTGTTGTCATATCGCAGCATTGTCATATCGTAAAAAACTTACGATATGACAATACAGTATGTCATATCGATTTTTGTTATATCGTAAAAAGAGCCAAAGTTGGCATCAATGCAAGTTGCAATCACTCGTCAGTTTTTTTACCAGTTAATTAATTAATGTGTGATCTTCTTTGGGAAAGGTATAGGTTAGAGAGAACAGGTGGTGTAGTGGTGGAGAGATAGAAAACTTAATTCATTTACAACTCTGCTATCATGATTTTTTGTATAGAAGTATGTCAGCCCCTCTGTTGGCAAGTAGATGCATTAATTTGTTTAAGCTGTGTGGCCATTTTATTAGTTCTTTTACTTCGCCGACGATTCTGCTACAATACCGACGAAGGAGGGTACTGTGAAGTGCATTATGTTGTTTTTCTTTAACTGATTTATAGATAACTGTCATCCTAAAAAATTTATAACCTTAAAAAATTGGGAGCAAGTTGATTTAGACACGAATGGTGTCGGTTGCGCCAAAAATTAAATTTTTTCCTAACTCGACTTAAGCGGTTAAGGATTGTGACCACAAATATATGAGGCCATCAGCGCAAAAGTAGTGTAGTCCACATTTTTTGTTTGTTGCTGTTCTGGTGTTACATACATGTAAGGAATGTATATAACGCCAGAACAGCAACAAAGAAATAATAAGAGTTACAACACTTTTGCGCTGATGGCCTTATATATTAGTTACATTACTTAACAAACAAAAAAGGAACATAAAATGTACGCTTAGAATAAGGCCCCTATTATGATTCACAACTAAATTGATAGTTGAGTTGTAGTTGTCAAATTCATATCATGGAATACAACTTCATCAAAGCAGTTGTCTCAGTTTTTTATCAGTTGTGTTTTGGTTTTTATTTCGACTATTGTGTTACTTTTAATTACTTTTAAAATGGTACTTTTCCATGGTACTATCCCATTTGTCAACCCATATTGTTGCCATATCCATAAAACATAAAATCTCCAGAAAAAATAGTAAGGCCAAAACTAAAAATATTTAAAATATTTTCTGATGGCTACTATGGTTTCAAAAAACAGAGAGTATTGATAAGAACCTTTTTTCGAACATTTTTTCGAAGACAACTAAAATTAGTTGTCAATCATAATACAAAAAAATGGTTGAGTTGGGTCGTAGCATTGACAACTCAACCTAGTTGAGTTGTGAATCGTAATAGGGGCCTAAGAATCAGCTATATACATATCTAAAAGGTATCTTCACAGATATGATTTTAGAAAAAAATAGTCCAATTAAAAATTTTTGGTTGCAGTGCACCCTTTCGGATTCGGCCTATTTTTGGGATTTGTTGGAACTGTCTTAGGAATTCGTATGATTCTCAGAAGCACATCATGGTTCTCGTTACTTGAGGGGTATTGAGTAGGTAAATTCCTGTCTAACTACAAAGTTTCAATAGAAAATATCAATAATTAACGATTTTATAGCATTAAAAAAATTAATTGTTAAAATCTAAACACAATGTTGAAAACTATACATAATGTTATTAATATGATTATTTCGAACGTATATGCTTTTTAATCCAAATTGATTATTATGCTAAGGCTCGTAACGTTTAATTTAGAAAGAATGGGGCTTGATTAATATTCCAAAGAACAAGGAAAAAAATACATAACTTTGTAAATTTTTATATGCGATATGTCGACCTTTCTCCTTGGAACGTGTAAAAGTAATGGACTTATAAGTAAAAACTCGTGCTGATCTGAGTAACAACAAATGAAAATTAAAATTTGGATGTGTTCACTAGATATAATGTACCTTTCTCATTTTTTGGTCGGTGTAAGCAATTTTACGCTTTCTACGCTTGCAGCCAAATTTTCTTTTAGATGTGGGTTTAAAATAATATTTAAAAATTTTATTAACCCTACTGGTGAATTTTGGATATAGTAAAATAAATCCAAAAATTTTTAAATAAGAATTGAATTATGAATTTTAGTCGAACTGTATGGTTTTATCCAAAGTTATTTAATTAGTTTGGCTTAAGCTCGTTTTCAATTTAATCTTTAGATCAATTTATTTTTTATTTAAGAAAGAAATTCTAAAGCATGTAGATATTGAACATTCAAAGAAAAATTTGGATGTACGTAAGATTGAACTGGCATCAGATGTGTCGAGACCACCACAGTCTTCTCAACAGAGCCCTTTACCTACACAGCCAGCGACGGCAGCAACAACACCCGAGCTAAAATCATATTTACTTTAGTAATCCCAATCAACACATTTTTGTCGCCACCTCGCGGCGAGTAGTACCTATTAATTAACTTTTTGTAAAGGCTCGGAACTTTTTTCTTTTATCATGTTCAACTATTTTATAAGCTTTTTGATTTCTGTCTTGCCAGCGTGAAATATCATCGATATTTTCAATGCTGGTAAAGGACTCTAATGAAAAGACTGTTATTATCTCGTAACATCTGATGTCAGTTCAACCTTCCGTATATCCAAAAATTTTCTTCGATTGTTCAATATTTACATGCCTTAGAATATCTTTCTTAAGTAAGAAATAATTCGATCGAAGGATTAAATTTAAAACCAACTTAAGCCAAACTAATTAAATAACTTTGGATAAAACCATACAGTTCGACTAAAAATCATAACTCAATTGTTAAAAATTGTAAAGGCACTTAGCTAAAATATGAATGCATACTTGGGCAAAGTAAACATTCAGAAATACCAGCATTGAAAATATCGATGTATTTCAGAAATCAAAAAGCTTAAAAAATAGTTGAACATGATAAAAGAAAAGACAGTTAGTGAAGTTCCGAACCTTTACAAAAAGTTTTTTAATATGAACGACTCGCCGCGAGGTAGCGACAAAAATCTGTTGATTGGGCAAGGAACAAAGGACAAATTAACATCAATATAGTTTTCAAGGTACACAACAGAACAGAATAGCGTTGTTTTCGAAAGGCTCTACACTTCCGTCATCAGTGCTCACGTGTATGTTGCTTATCAAAATGTGTGAGGTGGCCCGCCCTGTTACTTGAAAATATTGAACATGTCCAATTCTCTCTGATTATAACGTTACGAATCTTACCCTATATAATTAATTAGATATCATGCGAGAAATTTTAATACCAATGTTATCAGTGTTTTAAATGCCTGTCTAGCTAATTCAAACTTTCAAGTTAAATACTCGTAATACTAGCAATATGTTGAACATGAATTTTTAAAGGAAAAACAAACAGAAGATAGAAGAAAAAAAATTTTAGATTAAAGCGTTCGCGTGCCAAAGACAAAAAATAGTGCAGAAAAAATGCCAAGTTCAAGCAGAACAAAAAGAATTAATTAAAAATTTGCACAAGAGTTAAAAAACAAGCGCAAAAAAGAAAACGATGAGAGCTTATAAGATAAAGATTTGTTCTCCGCTTTTTAATCTGTTTTAATGAAAGATTTCTTATAATAAATATTCTCTACTATTTGTATTAAAAAAGGCAGCAATTAATTAACAATTTTTAGTGATGGTTCTTTGAGAGTGATTTGAATTAAAAAAAAAATAATAATAACAATTTCCCAAGCTATTTAAAGTAAACTTTAATTTAACTACAGAGTCTCTTGTTTATTCCGTGCAGCTGTGCAAGTTTTTGAAGTTTAATAGTTGAACAATATGTACTTCTTTAATGTGTCTTCGTGCACTCTTATGGGAAAGAGCCCACGAAAACACATTAAAGAAATAGATCTGTAGAAAAATACCTGTAAGATTTCGATGTAACTACATAATCGTATTGTTTCAGGAATTGCGATGACACGCGATATTTTCTTGGTAAAAACTTAACGATTTAAAGTTGGTTAGCAATGAAAAAAACCCCCGCTTGCGTAAGGAGTGAACTTTAAACAAGACATATAAAACCAAACTAAAATAAAAAAAAGTAAGCCCAAAAAGCCTCACTACTGGACTCGTTTTTTTTTCTTTTTAGTTTTTTATGCATTCGGGCTTTTGATTTTTTAAATTAATTTTTTTATTGAGTTTTTGTTCTTTTTAACCGACTTGAAAAAAGGAGAAAGGTTATCAATTCGTCATGTATTTTTTAAGGATGTTCTCTCAAAACTCTACCATTTATAAACCGATTTCGGACTTATTTTTCTTTCTTTAAAAGGATGCACTTTCAGATTGGTCCCGTTGAAAAGTGGGCTGGGGTCACGCCCATACACAGAAAAAACTAATTTTTCACTTCAAATACCAAATTCCTGAATCAAATGTAAGTTTCTTCAATATAGGTCCTATAAAGAAATTTGTAAATTCAAATGCAAAAATTTTTAATAATTTGTTTGAAAAAAAATTCTGATTTTTTCAATAAACAAATTATTTCAATGTTTTAGAGAAATTTAAAAAATAAATCAAAGAATTTCATAATTTTATCAGGTTGCCAACATTGGCGGTAGGTAATTGAAATGAAATAATAAGTCAAACAAAATTGAAAGTCAGCTAATGTAGCCCTTAATTGAATTAATGAAGAATGTTTCATTGTATTTATGAACTTCATTTGGCCAAACATATGGAATGAAACTATTTCATTGTTTCAAAGAAACAGAATTTAATGTAGTTGTTTCATAAATTTTTTTATAAAAGAGGAGTAACACACTCAGGCAATTAATGTGCTGTGATGTGTGTTAGTATGTGTTAGTATCAATCGCTGCCGGTACTGCCCAGTGACAGTTCCTCTGCCTTCATCACTTTAACAGTCAAACAACTATTAACACAATGACACACCAATGTACGTTAGAAAAATTCATGATGCAGATGGCTTGCCTGCAACTAATCTCGAACTCAACACCCCAGGATTTGTAGTCAACGCGCTAACCACTTCAGCCAACAGCACCCTTTTGTTTCTCATTGTTTTAAGTACATACATAAGTAGTGGATGTTTATGTGATGGTTGGAAAAAAGAGGATGCATAGCCAGCATCGTATTTTATACAATGAAGAATATTACATTGTATATATGTAATATTTTCATTGCATTTATGACGACCATATTACTTTGAAATTCGAAAAGATTACAAAAATAAAAAAAGGTACCATTTTTGAAATTAAAAAACCTTGATTTATTTATGTTTGAAAAATCGTATACATTAAGTTGACAAAAATTATATGACTTATTTATATTTTCCATAAATTTGCTAAAAAGAAAATTCGTTTAAGCAATGTAACGATTTCCATTAATACAATGAACTATGAAAACCTTATGAAATATTTCATGTATGCAATGTAATTGCTCATTTTATTAATGAAAAGTTTCATTAATGAAACCGTTTTATTGTCTATGATTTTCCTTTCAATGTATGAAACTTTGCACACACATCAAGCTTTTGTTTGATTACTACGTCATGATTAAAAACGTGGGCAGTGCCACTCCCATGCAAAATAAATACTCCTTATCAACAACTTCTACTAAACCGATTCGTATGAAACTTTCCGTACACATTTAATTATTGTTAAAATAAAAGATTATGGTAAGAAAAGTGGATAGTGCCCACTTTTGGTGCCAAATCCCCAAAACTGGGAATGCTGCCCGGATACGCAATTTGTCTATACCCGTTTCTCGGGAAATGCAAAAGACCGGGAAATGCCAAACCCTAGACCTACCTTAAACATTCTTGGAAAATATAACAAACCACGAATAATGTTCTTTATATCGTTTCTGCTCTTTCGCTGCATTTAACTTTTTTACGATCCTAAAATTTATAGATACATTTGGGGGATTCACAAAGTAGTCATAAAGTCATATGTTTTAAAATAATAACACGAAAAAATATGACAGCTGTGAGCAACCCCTTAGAATATAGTGTGCTATGCCGACAATTTACATGTACACAACAAAAACAAACAAAATAAACAACAACAAGAGCAGAACAGTCATTTGTACCTATCAACAATGCAATTAAACACCAATCCACTTAAGAAATTTTTTCTCATTTATTTAGTTTTCTCTTTTTTCCGCTCAGATTTGTACTGTGTAGTTATGACAAACAACAAACATAGCACACAGAGTCTTATTATTTTAGGACTTTTTTGTTTGAAACACAACAACAACGCTTTTAAAATATTGTAAAATATTAAGACATTATGACAATATGACTCGATAGCACACCGTTTGAATCAGCCAATTATATTTATAAATGTTGTTAACGTAACGCTCAATACATTTTCTTTGAATTCACTATTTTTCCAGAACGCACACTATATGTTGAATTCAAAACAATTCAGATGTACAATCTTTGATGAGTTCTTTTCATTTCAATTAAATAAAAAAAAGTAAAAAATATGGATAACAATCAATACATTTTTTTTTTGGATACAAACCATAATTGATGAAACATTTTGCAACATAATACGATTTAAAAAATTTCACAAAACTTTTAAATATTTTGAAGCACAATACTAACTACGCTGTTATTTTAGTGTATGTTGGTAATGTAATTTCAATAATTAAACGGAGTAATGAAGGGTACTACATAGCGTAACGCTCAATACAAAATACTGAGGATAACAACATTAAAAAAATTGTATTTTCTATTATGTTTCAAAAATTTTATGTGTGAAATAGCAGAAGTAAATGCAGATATTCTAGAACCGTTAGAAATTTAATCTCGTTTTTTTTTGAAAAAATTTATACTTTCTGAATGTGGAAAACCAACAACATGCATTACGGACACGTCATTTTGTATGATGAAAGAATTAAGAGTATTTTCGTTCTTCGTTTTTAACACTTAATCACCAGTCTTAAACAAAAAAACTTATATACATTTATTTATAATATTTATATTAAATCATGCTAAAGAAGTTATCGTTTTCAAATTTATGCGTTTATTTTATGAAATATTTTACTATGCTTTCAAAGGACGAAAAAAGCATTTGAAATAAGAATTACCCAAATAAGAAACAAAAAAGTCAAAACACAAAACACACCATAACTCATTTATTGTTTAGCCGATATTAATTGAATTACACATTTTGAAAAGCTACTTTAGTGTTAAAATAAATATTTATAGTGTATTGTTATCTTATATGCAAGTGAGAGCCTGAAAAATATATAAAATTTAGTTGAAAAATTAGTTTTTTTTTACTTAAACCACTATAACTTAGCCGTTTACTAATCGATTTTCAAAAACCATACTTTATTTGAAAGATACAAATCATATCTTTCATAATATAATAAAACATAGCATTCCATTCTGACAAAACCCGTTTTTCACTACATTTATCGTTATAACATCACTTCACGAAGTAGCCTAGAAAAAACTAAAGGTATTTTTGTACGCCGCCGAGTACTTTGAGTGTATCATATTATAATTTATTGTTTGATTTACATATTTATTTTGAAAATAGTTTTATTAGTAATTTATGTTTTAATTAATTAGTTTAAAGATGGTATTCTAATTTCTTAACTAATATTAATATAGTTCTATCAACTCAAATAAGCAGTGACTAAGAAATTTCTACAGCTAAAGTTTTCATAAAGTCTCTACATTTGTGCAATTTTTGTTTTTGTAAATATAAATTACACTGTACAACTATTTCAAACTTTTTTTTTTAAATTACGGCGTTCTTTAAACCGATTCTGGTAGAGGATAAAATTTCCTCCCTTTTGCCAGATCGTGCAGCATATCGGTACAAGAAACTTTGTGCTCTTTACATTTGAGGTGTAAGGTATGTTCAGCAACTTTGTCGAAAATATTAGGGCAAATATTTTTGTGGAACATTTTAACCCTCTAACTCCCCCACATAACATTCAATTTTGGCTCTTTTAATAACAAATTGTAATAAATACCCCTAAAGAGGGGGAGTGTGAGGATAAATGCTCTACAAAAATGTTGGCCATAAAATTCTGTTATAGGTTTCAACAGACCAATAAACTCCAAGCTCAACTTGCACGCCAGAAATCATTGAAAACTTTAACTATGTTTAAGGGTTAATTTCAAACTTATTCACAATTAGTACTCGACATAGGAAATCTTATATAAATCTTTTTGTACATTTCTTAAAAAAGGGACAAAAAAACTCCCCTTAACCGGTGATATAAAAATGTTTCCCGTGGTCTTGTACATAATTGTACATACGTACGATATTAACCCTTAAACACATCTTAAGTTTTGAATGAATTCTAGTGTCCGAGCTAAGTGTCTGGAGCTTGGGTTTTTTTAAGACCTATAATAGAATTTTATGGCGAAAATTTTTTGTAAACATTTCAATCAATCATATAGCCGTTGAAGGGGAGTTTTTTGTCCATTTTTAGGGTTCCGTACACCAAAAGTGTAAAGGAACCCTATTGTTTTCGCTACGCTGTCCGTCTGTCTGTCTATCTGTCTGTCTATCTGTCTGACTATCTGTCTGTCTGACTATCTGTCCGTCTGTCTATCTGCCTGTCTGTCTGTCACAGGCTGTTTTCTCGGCAACCGTAAGAACTACGGACCTGTAATTTTCACAGAATATGACAGCTAAAAATTAAAGGGTGTTCTAAAGCGAGCAACGAAAAATGTTGAAATACTAATGTAATTTACAGACACATGTATAGATACTTTAAATTTTCAAAGTTAGTATTAATTAGTGTGGTCTGTAGAATAGACTACATCAATTAACACTGATATTTAAAACAACAAAAATTAAAGGGTGTTCTATCAGTTAATGTAATTTTAATATATAGTTTAGACAATCTGCTGTATCTTGGAAATCGTAAGCGGTAAACACTTAAAATTTTCAACAACGCTAAACTTAAAAAATTTCAAAAAAATTTCAAAACGAAACAAGCGCTTAAAAAAGCACCAAAATGAAAAAATCGCAAAAACGCAAAAAATCACCAATACTAAAAAAATCTAAAAAAAACGCCAAAAACCGAAAAAAGTCGTCAAAACGAAAAAAGCACTAAAACATAAAAAAAACGCTAAAACTAAATATATTATCAAAAAATAAACAAAATCGCAATAAATGAATATAATCACAAAAACGAAAATAAAGCGCCAAAACAACAAAATAGCGCCAAAACTAAAAAAAAAATCGCCAAAAAACGAAAAATTCGACAAAACGGAAATAAGTGCCAAACCAAAAAAATCACTAAAACTAAAAAAATCACCAAAAACGGAAAAAAGTCCCCAAAACCGAAAAAGCGCTAAAGCTGAATAAAGCGCCAAGAAATTTAAATAAATCGCTAAAACTAAAAATATCGGCAAAAAGCGAAAAAACGTAAAAACAAAAAAAAAACGCCAAATCCAAAAAATCGCCAAAAACTTAAAAAATCGACAAAAAAATTCAAAAAACGAAAAATCGCAGAAAAACCAAAAAAATTGTCAAAATGAAAAAAGCGCCAAAACAACGAAAGGAAAGTTAAAAAAATAAAAAAAAATAAAATGGAACAAAAAAGCAAAATGAAAAATATGCTAAAATGAATTAAGGGCAAAAACGAAAAAGGATATACGAGTATATATGTGTATTCGTACGGAACCCTTCGTGTGTGAGCCAAAGTCGCACTTTACTTAATTTATTTTCACAAATGTAAAAAAAACCCATAAAGCAAATAGTTAGAGAGTTAAAATGTTCCAGAAATATGTTGCTTGTTGTGTTTTACATAGGAGAACAAAACACATTTTACACCTTAAACGTAAGACTTCCAAATTTCCTATGCCGAGTACTAGTTGTGAATATATGGAGTTAACTCTTAAACATAGTTTAAGTTATCAATGACTTCTACTATACTGAAAGTTTATGGCCAACATTTTTGTGAAACATTTCATCCCAGCACTCCCTCTTTCTAGGGGTGTTTTTTACGATTTGTTAGAAAAGAGCCAAAAATTACAATTATGTGGTGGAGTTAGTGGGTTAATATGTTCAACAAAAATATTTCCCCTAATATATTCTACAAAGTTGCTGAGCATACCCTACACCTCAGATGTAAGGAACACATAGATTCAGGTACCGATATGCTGCACGAACAGGCCAAAAGGTGGAAACTTTACACCCCCTAAAATATAATTCCGATGTGATGTTGCAAAACGCCGAGACACGTAAAATTTATTTTTGGCTCCTCTACCAGAAGCGTTTTACAGAAACCCGTAATTTTTTTTCGTGTTGCACAGTGTTATCGTTAGCAATTTATTTAAACTTTTAAGCGAAACATGTGTGACAGTGATATAAGCATGAAGAAAATAAAAACTTAAGCGAAAAATAAAGCAAAAAAAAGGCATGAAAAGCAGTGATAGTGATGCAATTAAATGAAAGTGATACATGTGGCAGGAGTTACGTGTGCGTACGTGTGCGTATGTGTGTGTGTGTGTGTGTGTGTGTGTGATTTTTTCAAAATAATATTTCTTTACTTCAACATGTTTTATTTGTTTTCTTGGTGATTTGAGCCAGTCTTACCTGCGTTATTGTAATGCTGTTGTTGCTGCTGATGTTGTTGTTGTTGTAGTTGCTGGTGTTGATGTTGAAGCAGAAATTTCATATCATTACGATTGCCATCACAGTTATTAAATGTATTAAATTGCATTGTAGCTGCAGTTGTCTTGGTTACTTTTGTTGGCGTTATTGTTGAGGTTTTTGTCATTGCTGCTGTTCCTGCTGATGAATCCATTATGGGTCCAAATGTTGTTATGGTTGTACATACAATATCATTGGCATTTCTTTTATCAACTGTGTGTTAAAAAAAATGAAGCAGGGAAATTTGTTGTTGCTTTTGTTCTTTCACCATTTTTTTTAAATTTATTGATTGAGTGTGTGTGTGTGTGTTTTGGTGTGCCAGAGTAAGAGGAAATATATAAGAACATGTGTGTTGTTATCGAAAGGTATGTACGTAGAAGTATCTGATTGCACGTAGCCTGAAGATCCCAAAAAGCACAGAGTCCAACGTTTGAAATATAATTGGGAATTACGTTCGAAATAAATTTCTGACAGAATTTTAAGAAAACAATTTCAATTCAAATGTTCATTTTATAGTTTATGACTCTAGGCACTTTAGGCAGTCCCAATCGCCTGGCATAGCAAATTTAGATGACACAAAGAGTGCTGATAAAGAGGTACACCATCGCGCATGTTCTGTATTTCATGTGGAATTAAAATGTGGAGAATCTTCAAAGTATTGTTGTTATAAATATTAATTTGCAACAACAAGGCTTTCATAATTGCGCACATTTTAATTCGAGATGAAATACAGAACATACCCGCATATAACGTTTATTCTGCTATTGTCTTTGACACGCAAACTCTACTTTGCGATCCTTCGAAAATATAAAATAGATTTAAGAATTACTGCGGAATAAATTCCTATCGAATTTGATTAAATAGTAATTTTTGTTGAAAACGTTGGCCATTCAAATCTATTTCAATTTGCTATCAAACCCAGATGTTTGCTGCAATTGTTAAAGCTTACAATTATGAACGTATGTATTTTAATTGGTTATTGTTTGTCCTTTTCTTCATCTTATAGTACGTTTCTCTTTTTTGATTTTCTTGTGTATTTTCTGTGAAATGAATATGATTGTTTTCAGATTAACAACTGCTTGTGTCAATGCAATTAATTCATATTTATAATGAGAAGAATGATGGGATTGTGATAAAACTGAATTCAATAGAGATGAATAAATGTTTGAAAATGAAAAATTATCAGTGAAAAGAAACATTTTTAATTCTTTAATTTTTTAAATATTATTTTAAATACATTTTTGTTAAGAAACAAATGTATTAAATTTGTTTGAGTGGTTCCAATTGGAAACAAAGGTAATAAATTTGTATCTTTAAAACTTGAGATCCGATTATAAAACGATGTATGTGAAAATCATAGAGGAGGAATTAAGCTTTAAGACTCTTGCAATTTAGACCACCCTGTTGAAACAGACGTTGACAGGACGACAAAGTTGACTATCTTGGGCATAAAAAATTTTTTCGGCTTCATATACTTTCAAATATTTTCCGATTTTAATAAATTTAAACTTAGTGTAAAGTTTATAAATATATAAAGAGCATAAAGTTTACTATATTAAGATATCTTTAATATTTTCAAAGATATTTAGCTTCGAAATTTAAAATGTTGATTTTTTGCCTCGATTTTTTATGATTTTAAACGCAAGCCTTGATAGCATGCGGAAAATTTTTTTCAGTTATCTCAATTCATTTCGTCGTGAAAAAGAAATTGAAATGAGAGTGCAACATAGCAAAATTTTTAATAAATAAAGCTTAATTGTTTGACATTTTTCAAAAAAATTTTTTAAAAGTAAAATTTTTTCTTTTCAATATTTCAAAAGAATGAAAATTAAATTTTAAACTGATTAAAGAATGCAAGCTACATCAGGCATTGGACGAAAATTATGAGTTTTTCTACGAAATTTAAAATTAAGTGCTTAAGAAAAAAAACGCCCATCGAGTTTTTAAAATTTCTCTATAAATTATATTAGATACTAGCAATACACGGTGTGCTTCGCTACCCGATTGTTGTGCAAATATAGAAAAATTAATAATAGCTTCGTATGATTAGTACCCGTCTGTCTGCCCACTCCTATATCACCATGCTTTTGTTTAAAAGTGAAATTTGCTCTCAATGCAAACATAGAATCTCGCTATGGTGGTTCTCCCCCATAAAAAATATTATTAGTAAAAAAACATGTTTGAGGGCTTCTTTGGAGCTGAAGAATACAATTTAAATTTTATTTCTAGCTTTATTACTTTAGAAGACAAATGGGTTACAAAAGTACATACCTAAATTATATTTTTGCCCTTTATCGCACCCTAAACATATTTGAGGGATTCTTAAGGAGAGCAGAAACCAATTTAAATTAAATTTCTATCTTTATTATTTTAGAAGATAAATGGGTTACCAAAAAAGTACTAAATTACACTTTTACCCTGTTTGTTCATTAAATGCAAGAATTTCAAAAAAGTATCCACGTCCCATCCGTTCGCTTTTTTCGATCTTAATGTTTTTAATGTTTTTCGAATTTTACGTCTGCCTTAGTTAGTTCTGGAGATATAATGTTACCGACTTTACACATGAAAATAGTACCAAAAATGACTACTAATTTTACCCATTATATATTCGAATTTCAAAATAAAGTATAAAATTTTTTTTGAGGGCTTCGTAAGAACAGAAGAATGCATATTAAATTTAATTTCTATCTTCATTACTTTATTAGATAAACGGTTAACAAAAAAGTACCAAAATTATATTTTTACCCTTTTTCGGCCCCAAAATGTACAAACTTTAAAAAAGTACCAAACACCTTTTCACTTATTTTTCTATCTTTTTGTGATGCTTTTGGAGTTGTATGTCTGTCTTCCTTACTTAGATTCAGAGATATAAGATCATGGCTTTTACCCGTTTTTATCCCTTTTAATCTCCTTAACATTTAAGTTCTCAAAAATCCCTTCTTAGTGAATATATACAAACATATTCATTCAGTATGTATATTAATATGCATAAAAAATAGTTGTATGGAAAAATATACCAAAAAGGGCTACCAATTTTACCCATTATATATTCGAATGTGAAAATAGTACCAATTTTTTTTTTGAGGGGTTCATAAGGAGAAAAGAATGCATTTAAATTTTAATTTCTATCTTTATTACTTTAGGAGATGAACGGTTAGCAAAAAAAGTTTTAAAATTATATGTTTACCCTTTTCGGCCCATAAATGTACAGATTTAAAAAAAGTTCCCAACAACTGTCCTGTCCGCTCCTTTTTCTATCTTGTTATGATGGTTTTGGAATTTCACATCTACCTTAATTAGACTTGGACATATAAGGTTACCGATTTTACCCGTCTTTACCCCTTTTAACCTTGTTAGAACTTAAATTTTCAAAAAGCCTTTCTTAGTGAAAATATACAAACATATTCATTCAGTATATACAATGTTTTTACAAGGTTTTTACTCGCTGATTGCACGGATGTTACGATCGTAAAAATCGAATGTGTTATATCGTTCGTAATACCGGGAAACCACTGTACCACTTTTCAAAAAATTAAACCTTCCAATTATTGTCAAAAAGCTAAAAATATAAGTTTTGTACATGTAATTTACTTCTATGTAAACATATTTGATACAATTTTTTATACTACCTAAAACTAAATTTCCCCTTAAAAATCGCGGCATCCAAATCGGTTTTAGACCCATACTTTCTTAAGCAAAGTTTCTCAAAATGATCCGTAGAACATTTTCCGCATATGCGATTTTTCGAAAAAAAAATCGACCCGCTCTAATATACATACATATGTATATCAATGTGCATAAAAAATAGTTGTATGGAAAAAAGTACCAAAAAGAGCTTCCAATTCTACCCTTTATATATTCGAATTTCAAAAAAGTACCAAAGTATATTTGAGTGTTTTTTAAGGAGAGAAGAACACATTTTAAATTTTATTTCTATCTTTAGTATTTTAGGAGATAATGGGTTGACTAAAAGGTACAAAATTATATTTTTACCCTTTTTCAAAAAAGTACCAAACACCTGTCCGCTTATTTTTTGATCCTTTTATGATGTTTTTTGAATTTTATGTCTACCTTAGTTAGATCCGGAGATATAGGGTTACCGAATTTACCTATTTTTACCCCCGAATTTACCTATTTTTACCCCTTAGCAGTTGAATTTCTTAAAAATCCTTCCTTAGTGGATCTCTAAATCAGGAGGGGAATCAACATACAAAATTCCAAGTTTCTAGCTTTGGTGGTTTGGGCTGGGCAATGATGAATCAGTCAGTTAGTCAGTCAGTCACTCAATAACGTTACTCTTTTATTTATATATTATTTATATATAGATATTTAATACCAGTATAACACTATGATACAAAAGTGGAGAAAAAATGTACTCAGAGGATCTCATGCACCAATTGCGTTTTGTTGGTGCCCATAGAGAAAGAAAATACATTTGGTTTTTTAGGTCACTCCGTAAAGTGATTTTATTACGGCATATGTAGTGAAACGGTTTTCTTAGAGTTTGAATTTTAAATAGTCATAACTTTTTGTTTCCAAACGGATTTCTACGAATTTTTTCTATTTGAAGGATATGTATTCTATCTTTCAAATTAATCATGTTTTTTGAAAATCAGTTAGTAACTCGCTAAGTTATGATAGTTTCAGTGTAAATTATTGTTAAAAAAAAAGAATTTATTTCCCCTGGCTCTAAGTTGCTTCGATATACAAAAACAATATACATACTTATTTACTTTTGTGAAAAGCAACACTGAAATACCTTTCCAATATACGTAACTACTTTAAAATCTTTTAAAAAATAAATAAGTTATGGAATGCTTTGTGTTCTCACTTTTTTGCTTCTTATTTAGAAATAGGGCAGCCACGATAAGATATTTCATCATAGCTCGAGAACAGTTTAAGCGATTTGGAAAATAACATTTAAGGAATCTATATGGAATTTTTTAATATTTCTGGCTCTATCAGAGTTATTCAGAAATAAGCGCCGAAAAATCAGTTTTTCATGCAAAATTATATATTTTTAAAAAACTCATTGAAAATTTAAGGCAAAAAATTTCACATCTTTATCATTTCTCTAAAAGCCAGTTATATTACGAAAAAATTAAGCCATAAATCATTAAAATGGATCGAAAAATGTCGACTTTATTAAAAATTAAGTGAAGGAACTCGAATTGATATAAATCACAATTTCCATATAATTGAAACATTTTAATTTGTGTCACAATTTTTGTCAATTAAAAGCAATTTTGTTTCGCATGTTCTACTGTTTGATTTATCTAAATCGGTCAAACCGTTCTCGAGTTATGATGAAATATATTAGCGTGTCCGCCCTATTACTAGATAAGAAAAAAAAGTCAAAACACAAAACATACCATAACTCATTTATTTTTTAACCGAATTTAATGCAATTATGCATTGTGGAAGAATATTTTAGTGCTTCTTTTCACAAAAGTATATATAAATAGTGTTTTGGAATTTTATAAGCAAATTAGAGCAGGAAGAAAACTAAATTTAAACTTCCACAACTTCGATATTTACTTGCCGATTTTTAAGAATAATGCCTCATTCATATCTTTCAAAAATAATAAAGTTTGTGGACATCTGTAGTGAAACAAAAAAGTTATGGCTGCTTAAAGTCCAAACTCTAAGAAAACATTTTTTCACTACATGTAAAATCACTTTACAAAGTGACCTACACAGAAAAAAATAGACAAGAATTATATTCAATAAAACCATGTTATTAAAAAAAAATATGAATTTCAATAACATTTATCTTTAACATAATAAAATATTTCGTTGTAAGTATTTCTTTTCCATGCCGGTTATTTCTTTTCTTTTTATACATAAGTACTTAAAACAAGTTGTATCCCATAAAAAAATAAATGGGATATGGCTCAGCTAGAGAGTGTATGCTTTACGTCCGGAAAGCCCGGGTTCGTATTCCAGCCATGTCAACATTTTTTAAATTTATATATATATTTTTATTTTGAAATAATTTTGTTATCAATATAGGGGAATTCTTTATCACAGGATATTTGAAAAAAAAAAATATTGAATACCGGAATTTTTGTTATCAAAAACGAAACTTATTTTTTTCTGTGTAGAAAAACTAAAGGTGTTTTCGTACTCTATGGGTTTCAATGAAATAG
Source organism: Panzeria rudis (assembly GCA_956483635.1). Lineage (NCBI taxonomy): Eukaryota > Metazoa > Arthropoda > Insecta > Diptera > Tachinidae > Panzeria > Panzeria rudis. Next base: position 110,075,656 of record OY101450.1, on the reverse strand, counting down.
GAATGGTACATGAGAAGCCTTGAATGATTTTAGTGTATTACAGTGCAATTAAACACTTTTCCCCATATTAATAAATAAATAAAATATACTTGAAATCTATTTTAAGAAAATTTTATATGAAAAATTTTAAATAAAATACTTTTCAAACTCATTTTAAATTTTATGAATATGAGGGTTGAAACAAACAAAAGTAATAATTAATGGGTAAATTAATTATTAAAGGGTATCTTAATAAGTAATGCAAGGAAATCGTCAAAACGAATAACAAAAAATATTGCTAAAATGCAAAAAATCGCCAAACGTAAAAAAAACGCCAAAAACAAATACAAAAAAATATCGCCTAAAAACGAAAAAAATTGCCAAAAAGTAAAAAATCGCCAAGGGGCCATTCACATATTACGTAACGCTCCAGGGGGGGGCTAACGATTTGTTTCGGATTAGATACTTTATACTGACAATTTTTGAAAAAGCGTTACGAAAGGGGAGGGGGGTATAAAGCCTCCGAAAATAGCATTACGTAATATGTGAATAGGCCCCAAAAACGAAAAAATCGCCAAAACGAATAAAAAGCGTCAAAACTAAAAACTCGCCGAACACTGAAAAAAATTGCTAAAAGAAAAAAAGTCGCCAAAACTGTTGGCTGAATGGTTGCGCGTTTGACTACAAATCCTGAGGTCTTGAGTTCAATAGTAGTTTCGGGCAAGCCAAAACATCATAAGTTTTTCAAATGTGCACATGTGTATTATTGTGTTGGTTGTTGCTGGACTGTTAAAGTGATGAAGGCTTGCTTAGCACTGATCACTTTGTCAGTACCGGCCGCGATTAATACTAACATATCCTAATGTACTTCACAGGACCTTCCTTCGTCGTTATTGTAGCAGAAGCGTCGGTGAAGTAAAAGAACTAATAAATGGGTACACAGCTTAAAAAATTAGTGCCTCTACTTGACACCAGAGGCGCTGCAGCACTGCTCTATAAAAAACGCGTAATAGAAGAATGGCGAATGAATTAAGCTTTCTATCTCTCTCCAACTTCACCACCAGTTCTCTTTACAATATCCCTTTCCCAAAGAAGGTAACACATTAATTAATTAACTGGTAAGCATTACTTGTCTGATTGTGTTACCGCTCTTAAAAAAAACTGAAAAAAAAAACAAAAAATTGTTAAAAACGAACAAATTGGCATAACGAAAATTAATCGCCAAAAAAATCACCAAAATTAAAGAAAAATCGGCAAAACTAAAATTATCGTCAAAAACCAAAAATAAAGGCCAAAACGAAAAAATCGTCAAAACAAAAAAGGTCCACACTCAAATTATAAAGTCACAAAAAATAAAAATCGCTAAAACAAAAAAGGGATATACGTATGTATTTGTATGGTAATTGAACGGAGCCCTTCGTGTGCGAGTCAAAGTCGCACTTTACTGATTTGGTTTAATTTTTATTTCTTTACTATTTATTAAAAAATATAGCAATCTTGTTATGTTTAAAAAATATTAACGATATATTAAACACTAAGTTTTTATGAATTTTTAATTAAAAAAAAAAAGATTTGAAGCAAATCCAATATTTTTAAGGCGGCAAAATTATAATACGTATGAGCAATATGATGGTACCATCATGATGAGTGATGCCGACAAGATTTTTAATGTCCGAGGTAGTCAGCTTTGACATCCTGTAGCTCAATTTGTGTTTCAATAGGGTGGTTCAAATTTAAATATTTTTAAAGCTTAGATCCTCTTCTATAATTTTTACATACATCGTTTTGTAATCGGATCTCAAATTTCAAATATAGGGAGTTCTTACTCTTTTTTTCCAATTGGAGCTACTGTGCGTCAGCAGAATGTTCTACGGATGTATGACCGTATTCAACTGATCAGCACCGATTTAATATTTCTGGATCTTCCGCGCAACTGGCCGCTGCACTGTGGAATTTATTTGCCATTTTCATATTAGAAATCAATAACTTTTTTTTAAAAGACAGATTCTTAATATTTTGCTAAATAACTTTCCAGAATATTGTTTAGAATATGTGTGAGTAATATTTTGTTCGTACAAAGGGTTACTCTTTTACAGTGTCATTAGCTTAGATTTGGAAATTGTTAGATTCATAGTTGACTTTCCAAAATCCAAAAATGGAATTTTTTACTATTTCCTATGTTTTTATAGATTTTTATGACCCTGTAGGTTTAAGGGTCCCCTATACTCAACTGATCTATCAAGTAAAGTTGGGAGAAAAAGGAAATCAATAAAAATATTAGGCACCGAAAATATGTTCCACTGTATAACACATTTGTGTCTTATATCCCATTTAAAATTCTTGTTTGTCTAACAAATAATCTGTAATTTGCAAAACTACACTATCTTATATTTTTTGCAAATATCTATTTTGTAGTCATACATTTTTAATCATGCTGTAAAATCTAAATGAAATTTATTGATATTTTTCCATGTCAGTTCGAGGTTGCAGTTCTCTTTTTTTTTAGTATTTATCGCTTATTCCTTTAAAATATGCAAAAATTTACCTCACGTGCTTGACCGCAAGATATAAAGGACTCATGTATGCATACAAGTAATTCAGCATGAATTTACTGAAATAAATCTGTTTTTATATTCACGCACACACACGCACACATGAATATACAAATATATGTAAGGATATGCCAATATGTATGTAGGTATAATTATTTTCGTCCTCTTTTATCGGTATGGAAAAGTTCAGTTGAATTTTGAACATGTTTTTAATTACACAGCATATTTTTTAAATGATAAAAACAACCCATGAAAATGCCCAAAGTATGTTCATGTTAAACATCTACTCTGCATTTTATATTGATTTCTTTGTAAATTTAATGAAATCATTAACAAGAATAAAATACTTATTTCAAATTGAAAAGGACTTTACATTGTGGCTGTTGGAAAATACTGATAAAATAAAGAAGATTTTTATTTATTTTTCTTGGTATTTAAAACAAAAGAAGTGGAAAGAGGATTAAGACATTTAAAATGCAAAATTGTCGGAAAATCTGAAAATTTCTTTTTAAATATTGTGTTAACTTTAAGATAGAAGCAAGTAACATAAATGGGCAGATGAGAAATTTTTTGCAAAATTTAGCTTAACTGAAAAAAATAAAGCATACTTTTTGGATGATATTTATCACTACCCTACGGTAAATGGAACTGACACAAAACAAGTCACGTGACCGGTCCGCAGGTGGTAGGGACCAGTCCGAGTTCTAACACTTCCTATGAAGCGGACCAGCCACTTTTACATGGGGATGGCCTAGGATGGGGTTAATTGATACTTTGTATGCACCTTGTAACTTGTCTCTGAACCATCTTATGGAGTCCTAATCGGTGTCGAATAATATAGATTATATATAAATATTATTCCAAAATTCAGCTGTAATTATCGAATAATTTATTTTTTTATTGCTACAAATCCAACTAGAAATTGTATTTTATTTTTAAGCGGTGTCTTTGATGGGATTCGAACCAACAACCTTCGGCATGACAGGCTAGTACACTACCCACTCGACCACAGGGGAGCTTATATTTCAATGTTATGTTTCAATGCTGGAGTTAATATTTGAATATATTTACGAAACAGGCTCCTGAGTGGCATGGCAGTCTCATTGAAGTGAGACAATTAATATTTTATAGATACTATGTGTTGTTTACTACAATACTAGCCGGAATACCAGCTAAATTGACTCAAAATGGTTAATATGTGACCATTTACACAATATGTCTTTTTTCGTCATTCGCTACTCCTTATGTTTGGTACCAGTCTCATTTTCTCAAGTCATAGGACGAGTACTTTTGGATCAATTATCACCAAATTTTCCGCAGGGTATTAACTCCCTATTCGTCGATGTTGAAAGAAAATCAAAAAATAAAAAATTGAAAATATATAATGTGTATACAATTTTTTTAATTTTAATTTATTTATTTGACTACTTATTTTTTAGCTTCAAGTAAGCCAAATAATAACTAGTTAATTGCTGTGACAATGTATATAGATTTTTAAGTGCTACCTCTTATTTTTTGAACTTATCAAACAAAAATATATAGTTATCGAGTCAAATTGTAAGTAGTTACGACTTAAATCCTCATACACTTTTTTGCCTACCAGTACGAAAAGTTTTTGCTGGGATTGGACCAATGACAAAATTTGTAAAGATGAGTTATCTTAATTCAATCGAAGAAGTAATATGTAGGAAGGATTTTGGCTGAAGATGGAATGTCTGTTAATGTCTTTAAAAACTCGAAACAACTGATGGAATAGATTAAGAAACGTGATTTGAATGTGGTTATTCACATGAAAGTTTATATTCGTAATTCATTCGAATATTCGAATAAAAGTTTAAAATTATTCGGATGTTCGAACAAGAAAAATATTATGAAATTTTATTCGAACGATTATAAAACCGGAATAATTGACAACACTACTTAATACACACATTAATGATTATAAATATTTTAGCCTTCGATTAAGAAATCTACACAAATATTTACTTTGTATTATTCAAATTTATTTGAATATTATTATGCTTTTTTTGATACAAATACACAAAGACATTTAACAGAAAAGCACACAGCAACTTGAACATACTAGATGTGGAATAGAAACTCTTTTATAATTTGCTGCAAGCTAGGAAAAAAATTTCAGTATTATTTGGTAACAAATATAGTGAAATATAAATATTTTGAAGAGGAATGAATAAAAGATAAATACCTTTTAAGTACTCACTAACAATTTTACTACAAAACGTAAATGATATGATAACACTATGCAACAAAATAAAAATTTTGTCATGACTTTTGATCACCACTATATTTTTTTCTTATATTATAGTACCTTGATTTTATTCATTATGAAGTAAAGTCACATAATTTTTTCCAAAAATTGCAAATATTTACACTCTACAACAAAATTAAATCTTTTTAAATAATAAGTTTGTACACGCAAAGAAAAAATATGGTTGTGGCATGGTTGCGTCATCAATGTCATGTTTCCCAATATAGTTTATGGTTCTGGTAAATAAGTTATTATTGTTTTAAATAATTGTGAACCTTAATTGGTTTACGAGAAATAAACTCATGCTTATATTCAAACATCACATTATAGAAATTGCAACATAGTTGCATTTAGTAATGTACATTGTTAAAAAGTGTTGACTACAATCATGATTTATTTAAAAATGCAACATTAGTATGATTCTGCAAAAGTAAAATATAACAAGAACCATACTATCTTAAGTCAGTTTATTTTCAATGAAACTATGGTTATAAAACAGACAAGACTGTTTGTTTTTAAAAAAGTTGTTGTTCTTAACTTTGGTTGTATGCTTTTCTATCAGTTCTGTATTTAAATTTCAAGCGGATGGTTCATTTGTGTTAGCTTTTTGTAAAAAAACACAGATATAGAAATTTAATAAATAAAATAAAAAGGTAAGTTCCATATAATTAAAGTGTCATATTTGAAATTTTTCTTTTGGGAATTTAATGATTTTTTCCACACAATATATACATAATCCTGTATATTATACATAATCATGTATGATTGTATGCAACTTTAAAAAGAGATTGATATATATGGTTAATAGAACCATACGTATGGTTAATGGAATCATATGCATAATTAAATGGAACCATATGTATGGTTACTGGAACCATATGTATGGTTAATGGAACCATATGTATGGTCAATAGATTAATATGTATGGTTAATGTAACCATATCTGTGGTTAATTGGAAACATATGTGTGCTTAATTGGAACCATATGTATGTTTGATGGAACCATATACATATATGATTAATGGAACCATATGTATGGTTAATAGATTAATATATATGGTTAATGGAACCATATGTATGGTTAAATGGAACCATATGTATTGTTAAATGGAACCATATGTATGCTTAAATAGAACCATATGTGTTGTTAAATGGAACCATATGTATGATTAAGTGGAACCATATGCATGGTTATATAACAATGTTATTGTTAACTTAGACAATATTATTATGTTTAAAAAAAATTTAGTTTCAAAATAATATGATTTGACTGCAACTATATATTCAGTCATGGTATGTTGCTCTTCGATTATGGTTGCCTCAACCATGTTTTTTCTTGCGTGTAGTTACTGATTCTCTTAGAGGCCACCAAAAAAATATATACGTTTATCGGGGTTTTAAAAGTTTACATCTGTGGTTTATTTTAGGGGGAGTTAAATTTCCCAATTTTTGCATATAGTTGTACTGACTCGGCACAGGATATCTTGTAGTGCTTACATTTAATGTTTAAGATCTGTTTAACACTTATGTAAAACACCACTAGAAAAAGTTTTGTGGAACAACCCAGCCTGCTATATCACCGGTGAAGGTAAGTTTTTTGTCCATCATTTAAGTAAGTGATAAAAAGACCCATACCGTAAAGAGCTAGAGGGTTAAACTGTTTTACAAAAATGTTTATCGGTGTGGTCGACATGTGATTCCTTAAACGTAAGGGCTACAAGATATCCTATGCCGAGTCAGAAATTTTGTTCTATATTCCTTGTTGCAAATGGCATTTTAAAACAATCAATGTAATAATTGTTTCATCTCACAATCGGTTTTTTATTTAAGTAACACAATTTCAGTTGTTGAGAAAGGGACGTAAAATCCCGGGAAAAACCCTAGTAATAACTATAAACTCTATTTGCTAGAGTTCACTTAAAAATTCTTAAAAATTTGTTTTAGAGCAGCTTTTATATTATCTTTTATTTAAAAAGAATGCATTAATAAAACAATAGAAATTTCGCCAATTTTCATTTAATAAATATATTTAATTTAGAAAATTAACTTTCCTGGGAATTCCCAGGATTTTTTCATTCTCGTTTCGCGGGAAGTGCAAAATTCCGGGAAATCCCAAACAGTAGTCGTCATCAAAGAAAAGCACAGAACTATTAAATCTGTTCATCATTGCGTATGGGTAATATTTTAATTTAACCGTATAATTATATCGCACATGCGCTACAAAATTTAATTTTTTTTGAGAGGGACAGAATCAAAATATTTGGGAAATAAATGAGGCATTTCTAAACGGATAGTCCTATCGGAACAATATTTCACATGGACAGAAGAGTATGTGCATCGTTTTGTAATCGGAACGCAAGTTTCAAGGTTATAGATTTATTACTTTTTTCAATTGAACCAATAAAGCCCTGAGAATTCTTTAAGTAATACCTTTTTTTAATTTGTTAAATGTTTTCTTAATAAATTTTTCCTTAGGAATTTGTTAAAATATTTATAAATTTGTAATTACATTTTAGTTCTTTAGAATTACCAAACTATTCAGCACTAAATAACTTTTCTTCTGAACTGACTTTGACCACATCATTGTTGTGGATTTTCACCAGGGAGTGATAATTGCAGTTCAACATGATTTTTTTACTTATTTATAAGTACAGTATTTATGAAAAACATGTTTAGAGAAAGAGAAATTCAAGTATTAACAAAAATTTTTAACAAAAAACTTAAATTCATAAAATGTATAAAATTTATACGTAATCATCTTGTATAAATGTAAATATGTAAATGTGAAGATAAATACCAGTGTAAGAATAATAAAATAAATTGAAAACATTTACAAAAACAATAAATATTAAAGACATTTCATGAAAACATTTACAATTAATTACAATTGTAATTAAAAACACAAAAATTCCTTTATTTGCATAAATTTCGAATTTATAGGAAATAAAAGTTATGAAAATATTTTGCGGTAGAAACTTAAGATACACACGTATTTGCACACACATATATGTACATAAATACACACACTAATACATCTAAGAATATACAAACACACAAGGAAAACACGAATATGTTTTTGTACATACCCAGAGATGTTTGCAAACTATTTGTTGCTGTTAACGTTGATGTTTGTGTGGCAATTAAATTATTGATATTAAAGACATTCGAACCACTTAGACTGTTGCTATGATTGCTATTGTTGCTAGACGAACCGCCACTGCCACCACTACTTCCGCTTGTTATTGTTGCTGTTGTTGCCAATGTGCCACCTCCATTAATTAAATGATGATTATTCAATTGTTGTAGTTGTAGATTGTGCTGTTGCTGTTCGCTTAATAAACCACCAACGCCACTACTACGTTGGCCACTACCATTATGCTGTTGCGTCATATGTGTTGCAATGAATGTGGTCTCAAGGCCACCAACACTGACACCACCTTTAATAGTTGTTGCTGTTGTTGTTGTTGCTGCGCCTGCGGCTAAAGTTGTTTGATAATTTGAACGATATATATGTTGCTGCTGTTCAATCGTCATTGGTGAGGTAAGCGTGTGATTGCTACCATTTGAACTTAAGGGTGATATTGAACTGTCACCGCCACCACCTCCTCCACTGGAAGTTGTTGAATCATTTTGTTGTTGTTGTTGCTGCTGTTGTTGTTGTTTGTAATGCTGTTGCTGTTGTTTACTAAAATATAGAGTACCAGCTGTTGCTGATGTTGCCCCAGACGGGGATTGTAAGCTGTTTGCTGTCGTTATAAGTTTTCCGGTTGCTATATTGCTTCCAGCAATAGTTGATGTGGCGGCTGCTGCTGTTGCTGTGTCCAATGATAAAAGTGCTTTTAAAGGTTTATTGTTGTTGGCTGTTTTATCGTTCAATACTGATGAGTCCAATGATTTAATATTTTTCTGCAGAAAAAGATAACAATAGATTTAAATAGTTAAATTATTAACCTGATTTTTTTAGGTTTCAGTAACAAAAAGATAAAAACTTTAGTTAAATAAAAGTGTGATGGATCAAATTTGCTACAATAAATAAAAAGACATAAAGGAACTTAGCAATTTGCAGGATTTAAGCTCTTTTTAAAATATTTTTCTAAGATTCTGAATACTTAGATGGTTTATTTTTGATATAATAAAAACATTGGTCCCAATTCTAATTTTCTGATTTGAACATGACTAATGGCCCTTTCGACAATTAAATTTGATTATGAAATTTTATCTATCTAGATTTAAATTTTGACTTAAGTGTTAACTGCAGGTTAATATTCTTATTGTTAACGGCCCTAAGAAGTGTTTGGAAAAATTAATTTTAAATAAGAAAAATCATTTTGTTTATAGTTTGAGTATTTAAAATATTTAAATTTAGCAGAATGAATAAAATATTTCCTCTGATCAAGAACATCCTTCATAAAAATTTTTATGTCACTTAACTTTTCTTTGGTCATAAAAACCAATTAGGCGTTAAGATAGGCAATACGGTATTGAAGCCATAAGATATTTACAACGTTTTACAATTTGACACTAAAAATGTGGCAAAATATTAAACTGATAGAAAACCCGTCACAATGCTGATGTAATTCGGCATCAGTATTATGTCAAGTGTCTTCGTTTTTGACTCCCTGACACTTTTCATCATTGTGATGAAAAAGATTTAAGAAGTATCATCGTATCGATAGTAAAACATGTCCGATACCGATGTATCGGCAAATCTGAAATATCGCCGACATATCGGTATCGGTATCAGTTACATCCCTAGTAAAAATACACAATTTCTAACATTCTAGCAATACCAGTAAGGTATACCGAAACACACATTACCAAAATTACACTCAGAGGAAAGAAATTTTTCTGTAGACTAATAATCCACAAAATTACTTATGATTGCACACACATATATGGTGATTCGCCCGGAAATATGATGCGAAGAATACAAAAAATGTTGTAATGTATGAAAATATTAGTCATTATACCTTTAACATTAAGGCTAGTCGGAAATTTTTATGACGATTTCTGAGTTCAAAACTGGGATCCTTTGGTCCCTTTATGATAAGAAGGAAATTCAAGAATATACCCTGCTTATCCCAGACGTTGGGTCAGTTATAAGCCAGCCTAATGTTACATTCCTCCAGGTCTGCTAGTTCGGGTAGTGACCTATTTCCTAAGTATGACGCCCTATTCCTAGATGGTGCTGGACATCGACAGAGGAGGTGTTTAACAGTCTCTTCCTTCTCCTAGTTCTGACAACTCCACTGAAAGGAAAACGGTTCGTAATGGGAATGAAGCCATTACGACATTAATGGCATGAAACATGGCATATCAGCAACGAACAATTACATAAACGGTATGAAACTTTTTTCAGCCACATTTTATACATTTTGTGTTGTCATTAATTATATGAAATTTTTTCATTCGGGAAATGAAAAAGTAAAAAATAATGTTATGACTCAAGTTCAAATACAGATATTGGAAATGAAACTTTTTTTATCGTATAATTTTCTTTTTATTTTATATTGATTTTGTACTATTGATTTTCAATGGTGACATGGCTGAAGCAGTGAAGGTGTTGGCTAACAAACATGAGATCAAGGGTTCAAGACTAACATTTACCAATTTATTTATAGGAAGTAAAATTAAAGTAAGTAATTTTCAAGTATTAACAATATTAAAGTAAGTCTCTGACAGGATTAAATAAATATAAAAAGCCGAGTGGTGGTGCTTGGTTATATACATATGTGAACGAAAAGTTTCATTTTAGTTATGACATTTTTATAATTAATGAAACAATTTTCATACCAGGAGTGAAACGTTACATTGGTTGAAAAACAATGTCAAAATCATTGCTGTAACGTAAAAAATCATTATGTACATGAAGGTTTTCCTTTCAGTGTCCTGCAGAAGTCGTTTTGAGGAAGATTTAATCTTCTGGCATGAGCACCGATGCTCATCCGCAATACTGTTACCGGGCACATCAGCGTGGCCCGGTACACAGAATATCCCTAGGTTAGAATGTCTTGCCATCTCGTGCAGGGATATCCAAAAATTTTTAGCCAATTCCGGTGTTGTGTAAACACCAGATAGAGCAAGTAGTGCAGCCTAACTGTCGGTACATATTCGGATATCCTGATCGAGTACCCTGTAGGAAATTAACCAGTTGCCCGTCCTTTTGATTGCCTATATTTCAGCCTTTGTGATACTACATTGATTTGGTAGCCTTAAATTTATCCTAGCTTGATTGTGTGGGATGAAGACGCCCCCGCCCACTTCAATGCCCGACTTGGATTCATCGGTGTAAATCTCAAGTACATCCTGGTGTACGTAATTGGTTTCAGAGGATGTGCCCAAAAAGTCCACCTCGAATCTCTTGTCAGTAAGGTCGGGAAGATCTAAAATTTGCCCTAATATCATCGCATGGCCTAGGTTACCCCGCTTCCCTGCATCTGACGCATTTAGTCTAACCTCCGAGTTCATGGCCAGTTGTTTGATCATGCGGTCGGCAGGAAGCTAATGCAGTATGGTGAACAGTGCTTAGGATGGAGTAGTGCGAGGTGCACCCGTAATTAGTAAAGCAGACGTTCGAAGAATATTTTCAGTTATTTTACAGTATGTATCTTTATTTAAGGAGGCCTACTGGTCGACAGCCATTTACCATCATTTCAAAAAGTCCATTGACGTTTGTGGGATTTACGCGCCCCACCTATTGCCGATCGCCATTTTGAAAGTGTATAGAGCAATAGCAGCCTTGGCCGCCCTAGCTTGAATGTTGGGGTACCATGAAAGCTTGGAGTTCATTATAATACCGAAGTACTTCACGCTATCTGATAACCTAAGGGTGACTCCGTTGAGAGCCGTAATGTCAAAGTCGCTGTCTTGTATTTTCTCGTAAAGAGAACAAGATCCATCTACTTATGATACCTAATGCCGATTGAAGACGGTAAGATAGCGTATATATAAATTTACTAGATCCTGCTACGTCCTCCGCGTAGGTTACTGGTTTAAGCCTCATGGAGTCTAATCCCATCAGTACCGACTTTATGGCGATATTCCATAGAATAGGTGATAGAACACCTCCCTGGGGGTACCTCGCCTAGCCGTTTTTTGAGAAGTCGTTTGCCCCATCGTGGAGGAAATTACCCTATTTGTCAGGAGTCTTTGCATGTAGCTAATTGTCGACCGATCATTGTTTAGTCTTTTCAGTGCCATAGTAATGGATTCAGGTCTTACATGTTAAAAGCACCCTCTATTACAAGAAATGTGGCCATGTTAGAATCTATTGATTGTATAACTGCAAGCTCTCCCGTGTATGGAGCGCGGCCGTGAAAGTGCGTGTCCATGAGTACCTACCTATTGGTACTCCAACCGCCAACTGATTTCTTAATGAAACTGGAGACAGTTGGAAGAGTTGGCAAGATTTTGCGAAGGCGTCTAGTCTCATAGCCTCCCTCTACATTGCTGGAAAAGGATCTCCATAACGTCCGTTTCGCATCCCTAACGAGGTTTTTGAACCTGTATACCTGTATAGCCTTAGGCTGACCAGTTTCCCAATGTTTTTGTCTCATTGAATAGTCTGCGACTCTCTTTGCGAACGTTCGCTATTTCAAGATTCTACCATGGTGGTTTTTTCTTCCCACGCGGTACACTAGGTATGCCCGATTCGTCCATCGCTAAGTTGAAAGCATTTGCGAAATTGTCAACCGCGATATCAATGTCGTGCCTATCGTCAATGATTGGCATTATTCCAGTTACCAAATCAATAAAATCACTTGTGACGTTTCCAGATCTATCTGGCCCCAGTATAACTTCGCAAGATCTGCACCCATACTGGCGATTCCTCGTCAACAGCTTCGCATACTCGTAGCGCTCATAACAGGGCAGTCTTATTGGTGGTCATGCCAGAAGATTAAATCTTCCTTAGAACGACTTCTGCAAAAGTTGTCAGAAAGAGGAGGAGGAGGAGGAAGAGGAGGAAGAGACTGTTAAACACCTCCTCTGTCGATGTCCAGCCCTATCTGGGAATAGCGCGTCATACTTGGGAAATCCGTTACTACCCGAACTAACAGACCTCGGGAATGTAACATTATGGGAATAAATTCATTCATACGTTACTCGGGTTGGTTTAACACCGACCCATCCTCTAGGATAGACATGCATCCCAGGCATCATAAAGGGACCAAAGGACCCAAGTGAGCCGGTTTTTAGAAACCGGCAGCCTGTTCAACCTAACCTAACGTAACCTAACTTAATTACCCGAAGATTAAATCTGCCTTAAACCGATTTCTACAGAAATTGTCAGAAGGAGGAGGAGGAAGAGACTGTTAAACATCTCCTTTGTCGATGTCCAGCACTATCTGGGAATAGGGCGTCATACTTGGGAAATCCGTTACTACCCGTACTAACAGACCTGAGGAATGCGACATTATGGGAATAAATTCATTCACACGTTACACGGGTTGGTTAAACACCGACCCAACCTTTGGGATAGACATCCATACCAGAAATCACAAAGGAACCAAAGGATCCCAGTGAGCCGGCTTTTAGAAACCGGCAACCTGTTCAACCTAACGGAAGCTAATCTACTTACTTCAAAAAAGGCACAGCTAATTGTGGCTTACTTTGCATTCAGCAAATAAACAAAAGAAAACTTCGACTTTACAAGTGCCCTGCACGATCATAGAAAATTTGTTTAAACATTTTTCTTACACATAATGATAAGTAATTTTGTCTTCATTTAGCTGATACCCATAATAGTCAGGTATCATTTATTTGGATTTTGAATTAAGCTCATAAATCAGTAGGGATTACCACAGTGTGCATCGTGAAGGCATCAAGGTTTGACAATGAGTTAACACAGCTTAAACTGCGTAAAGGTCATAAACTTTGAAAATATCGCTTTAATCGCGAAAATAAAACGGCACACAGAAAAAACCACATTTCATTTTCTGTAAAGCAATTCAATGAAATAGTAAATATTTCGTCTAGGAACGGACCTACAAACAAATTTTTAAATATAGACAAAAATATCTCAACAATTTCATTGAAAAAAATCATGTTTTTTTTAGTGAGTAAATTGTTTAAATCTATAAAACAATTTGTATAAAAATATTTACAAATTGTAAACAAAACAATTTACTAAATCAAACAAAAAGATTTACTGGATTTTCTGAAAAATATCAAACAATATTTTTGTCTCAATCTATAAACCAATTAGTCTAAAAATACTAACAAATATTAAACAAAATAGTTTACTTAATCAAACAAAAATATATTGGGTTTTTTTGTAATATAACAAAATTTTTGTCTGGGTCATCATCATCATCATTTTCATCCATAAAGCATTTATGAAATTTCACTTTGTTAGATATGTCCAAGTCTGAATGTTTATCTAAAGGCTCTAAAAAAATGAATGAGAATTAACGCAACAACATATGCGATTTGATTCACTCAAAAATCTTCAGTAAACAAACTTGGTATAATCGCATTCCTTTTGCTATCATTGTTGCTGTTGTTATTTGTGTGTATGTCGTCATAGGGATTGTTTTTTTTTTGGCTACTCAGTTTTTCTTGTTGTTTTTGGTGTTTGCGTCATATATAAAAGTCAAACAAACAATTCATTGATTATGTAAATAAAATTTACTGAAAATGAAATTTAATTTTAGACAAACGTTTGTTTGAAATTTTCTTGGTGATAATTTTTTCTGTGTAAATATGGTAGCAAGTATTTACAGAATTCCCTTAAAAGTGACAGCGTTAAACTGTAAACACTTAGACGACAGCAGGCTACACGACTATAAATGCTGTTGGCTTCAATTGTCGTCGTGTAGTCAGCTACTTAATTATTTTGGACGCGGCAGCTACATCGTAAACAGCTGACATTTAAGTTTGACGTTTCAGCTGTTTGCTGTAGATGTCTAGATTTCAATGATGCCACTATCAAATATAAAAATAAAATCGCTTATTCAAAACATACTTACATATATCTCGAAACAATTTCAAAACAAATCAATTTATTTATTTATAGCTCTTTATTGTTATTGCATTTTTAATATATGTATACTTGAATTTTGTGATGCTATTTTCTTATTTATTCAACCGATGGCAACGGTGGGAAAGTGCACTTTAATACCAGCTTGAGAGGTATTTAATTCTCGTATTTAATTTTCACGAAAAAGTTGTATTGGGTGTTTTTTATTGAGGTATAGAACTTTAAGTTGGCATCACTTTTTTAACTGGCGGCCATTTTGTCAGCTGTCAAGTGATTAATATTTAGTTTGGTTTGCCATTTCATCATGAACAGGTTGACAAAAGAACAACGCTTGCAAATCGTGCAAATTTATTTCGAAAATAATGGTTCAGTTCGCGAAGTTTACCGCAAGCTCCGTCCATTTTATGGTCGACATAATCGTCCATCAGAGCAATTAATTCGGTTAACCATGGATCGTTTTCGCACTACGTTTACTCTATGTGATAATACGCATCCGCAGAGACGTCGAACAGTGTGCACCGAAGAAACAATTGCCGCTGTAGAGCAAAGTGTTGAAGAGGACCCGAATGAATCGATTCGCCACCGTGCACAGCAATTGGAGCTTTGTTCATCAACTTTATGGAAGATTTTGCGAAAGATCTTGGCTTGCGACCTTAGAAGATCCAGCTTGTGCAAGAATTAAAGCCGCGAGACGGCGCTACATGCCACACAGCGCACGTCACAATCGATTTATTGAAGGAACATTCGATGAGCGCATAATTTCGCGGAATGGACCTGTCAATTGGCCACCAAGATCGTGTGATTTGACACCATTGGATTATTTTCTTTGGGGATATGTGAAGTCGCTCGTCTACGCCAACAAACCAGAAACGTTAGGGGACTTGGAAGCCAACATTCGTGGCGTTATTGCCAACATACGGCCCCATATGCTCGAAAAAGTGGTTGAAAATTGGACCTGTAGAATTGGCTTTATTCGAGCCAGCCGCGGCGGCCACATGCCCGAAATCATATTTAAACATTAATGGCATAAAATTATCCTTCCAATAAAGCCAAATTGATGGACATTAAAACGATTTTCTTGTGTTTTATTTCAATTCGAAGTTCTATACCTCTAAAAAAAACTGTATATATAAGAATTAAAATCACATTCAACAGAGCCACCTGACAAGTGGTGATAAGCAAATACACGTGAGCACTGACGATGGAAGTGTAGCGGCTTCCGAAAGTGTCGCTACTCTGTTCTGCTGTGTACGTTGAAAAATTAAGTTGATGTTAATTTTTCCCTTGTTCCTTGGAATATTAATCATGCCCAATTCTTTCTGAATATAACGTTACGAACCTTAGTCTAATAATCTATATTGGTATCATTACAAAGTGCTATAAAATGCCTTTCTATTGGTATATAAATTTTTAAAATCGTTTAACTTATTGCGAGTGAAATGCAATTTTAAAATGTTATTATCTGATTTTTAATGTAAAAATACCATTATCCTAAAAAGTGCCCGATGCAACGATACTTAAACTTGTATACAGTTTTATGAAGAACCTTCCAAGCTTTCATTTGGTATATACTTGATAGCCGTTATCGACGAAATACGTGAGCTGTGGCTCTTTGAAAATTAGTTTATGAGTTAATTTATTTTTGAAATCTCATTTTTAAAGGTCCATAACTCACGTATTTATCGATAACAGCTATCAAGTATATACCAAATGAAAGCTAGGAAGGTTCTCTCTAAAACTGTATACAAGCTTAAGTATCGTTGAATCGGGCACTTTTTAGGATAATGGTATTTTTACATGAAAACTCAGATAATAAAATTTTAAAATTGCATCTCAATCGCAATGGGTTAAAAGATTTTAAAAATTTTTGTACCAACAGAAAGGCATTTTAGAGCACTTTGAAATGATACCAATATCGTTTATATGTGTTCTATATTCTACGGGTTATAACCAATTAAAAATACAAGTTTTGAATCCCGTAACTCCGGAGCCAGGAGAGAGCGCCGAAAAAAATTACACAATCATTTTTGTTTTTTAAAGGGCTATTTCCTTATAAGTTTTATTTTTATTTTCAACAATTTGCATATTCTTGACTAGTTTCAAAAAAATTTAAGCGCTAATTTATTGCACATTTCTTATTATGTTGGCAGCACTAATCTGTTTATTGTCGCCAATCAAAACAGAAATTAGGCTAAGCTGGCGACAGCTACAGCGCTGGTCGTGTAGTCGTGTAGCTGTGAAGTCGTCAAAATAATCGCTTTCATATAAACGTGTGTATTTTAATTTTGACAGATTGTAGTCGGTAGCATGCTGTCGTCTAAGTGTTTATAGCATTAATGTGTATAATATCTTCTATTACTGTATTATGGTTGGTCGCGTAATGAAGACTATAAGTGTGTCTAAACAAAAATACTTAAATAATATTTTTGCCTACTCATGACCTACGAACTTTTTGTAACACTCGTATTTTCTACCAGTCATTCAAGACAATTAACACAACATTTCTCGCGGGAGAATTGCTCTTATCTCTTAAATATTATGATTCTATTCCACTATGCAAAACAAACTTTAAGTACAAGCATGTCCTTCACTACGTTCAGCAATTGCAGATGAAATTGAGTTTTATTAACTACTATCTGTAATACATCTGGCATATTGATAATATTCTGTTCCCTTTTTTTTGGCAATATTTTAGTTTTCTAACGTTTTCCTTTTTCTCAATGTATGTATTCCAAACATGCAGCAATATTTTTTAAGTTTTATGATGACAGTAAAAATATGTTAAAAACGCAAAAATAACAAAGAAATAAATTATTTTAAAGGTGAAAAGACTGGGGAAAGAATGGAACATAAACATTAAATTCAAATGTGGCCAAGTGAAAAACAACAGGTGTTCAAATGGACTAAAAACTCAACAATAACAGCGACTTACATTTTATACATGAAATGGGTGGGGGGGTAGAAAGAGAAATAGTACATACAGCATGCAAAAATACATTAAAAGTAGAGAAAATGACTTTGTTTTAAGCAGGACGCTTAGTGCAAGCGGAAACATGACAACAAGAACAAGAAGAAGTGTTATACAGGGAAGGGAAAGAAAAATAAAAGAAAGTAATGTAAATGTGTAAATGAATGACTGAACTACAAGTATGAGCGCAAAAAAGGGACGCATTCATTCAAACTAGGGGAGAGAACAAAAGTAATTGAAATTGTTGGAAATTTAACAGGGGGAATATTCTACAATATTTGTTTCAGGCTCTCAACACATAAAAACTAACAGTACTTACAGATTCAGCTAATTTATGTAATGTGGCATTTATACGTTCCGGATTACGCGGTGGTGGTTCTGGTGGCTCTGATGCAGCCATTGTTGGACCAGTATTTATAATATTTATTTGCATAATACAAGTAATAAATTGTTATTGTGCTGTAGTGCTTCTCTTCTTTTATTTTATTTATTTTTTTGAAGTAAGTCTTGGCAAAATATTTTCTAGATTTAAATGCAACTTTGGTATAATTATCTCTTTGTGTATTTGTTTAATGCATCTTTTTTGTGCTACACTAAGAGTTGTAAAATATTGTTAAAAGGTTGCTAAATGTTAAGAGGATTTTCACATTAATACTCATGTTATTTTTTTTCATTATTTTCTGGCCTATTATATGGAGTAGAATATGAGTTGGACATTTTGTTCTGCTTTTTATGGTCAAAAAGTGTTGGTGGATTAAAATAAACTTAAATAAATTATTCTTACTATTCATGGTGGTACTCAAGCATTTTGCTAAGTTTTGTCTCTTTTTTTTTTGTTCAGTTGTATTGAATTTGGTAAGGATCTGCAAGAAAGAAAAAAAAGGTGGCAGTAGATATTAGTCATTTAGAAAATGGTGTATATATTTCTTATGTTTTTTTTTATGATAAAGTTCATAAGAATTCTTGACAAGGATAGAAACTTTATTAAAAAAATGTTTTATTAAGAAGATGAAATAAATAGGAATAACTACTGCTTAAAGTGATATGAAATTAAATAACCAAGTCCTTGCAAAATCGAACCTTAGCGCTGTGAATTTAGAACAAAGTAGGCGTATCAAAGATTTCAAGCTTTAAAGTGCTACTGGTAAACTTTTAGGAAAATTCGTTTAGTTAATTTTAAAAATGGACTAGTTGAGTCCAAGTACGAGTTATAAAGACAGATAATAGGAAGACGATACTCGAAAAAATACTAATGTAAAATTAACATGTCGCAATGTTGATTGTTGGCGAAATAATTAATGGTTTAAGTGTGTTGCTGTTTATTTGCTGTGCTGAGTTGTGTGACTTGCTGTTGTTTTGTTATTAATTATTTTGATGTTCGTGTTGTGCAAATGTAAATAGCCGACAATCTTCGCATTACCAGCGAAAATTTAATGCTGCTTATTTAAAATTACCATTGCTTTATATTAATTTTAAACGAATAATTACACACCTTACAAATTGTTACTTTAAATAAAATAGTGATTTTTTGTGACACATTAAACAATTTTTTTTTCGAAAAGCTCTTAAAGAACTTTTAAATATATGTGCTAAGGACATGTGTCTTATGAACAAAATAAGGCATTAATTATGAAGATCTATTACCAAATTTTGTTTTTATTGGCAATTAAGTGAAGAAGCTCAATTGATAAAAATCACAATTTCCATACAACAGAAAAATTTTAATTTTTTGTGGAAATTGTGATTTTTGTGAATTGACTTCTTTCACTTAATTTTGAATAAAATCAATCAAGAGTTGTCCATCGATTATCATTATTTATGGCTTATTTAGTTCGCAAGACATATGTGCTTAACAGCACTATGTAAAAAGTTTAGTTTTTGCACTTTGAATTGTTATAAGAGGTTTTTTTAGAACAAAATAATATTTTTCTTTTAAATTTTTTTTATAAAAAATTCGCTATTTTTCGATACTAATTTGTGAATAACTAAGAAACCCCTGATTTGTTAACATAATTATGCTGAGACAGTTTAAAGGTAATTTTATTATGCATCTACTGGTATTTGCATGATCGAAATGGGACAAACTGCTCTTGCGTTGAGGTAAAATATACTGGTGTCGCTAGTGGAAATATTAGATACGCCCATATAAAAAAAACTTTCGAAGTAATAGGAAGAAATCGAGGACACAATTTTCTTAGCGCATCAAACTGCTTAGAAAAATTTAAGTTTTGCCTTAAAACAGAATTTCATTGAAAGTCAGTGTTATTAATCTAACTTTAAATCTTTTTAATTTAATATTTTTCACTGTTAAAACAACATTGTTATAAACGTCACATTACATTCTAAATCAACAATGACTATAACTTTAATTTCAAATAAAATTTCTGTTAAATGAGCAATTAAATCATTTTGAAATAAAACTAAAATCATGCTAGTTATGACAGTATTTATTTAGAGCACATCTAAAGTAAAGTTGACTACCAAGCACGTGGCACAAGCTAAAATCTTGACTGAGGTGACCAACTACTATGCAAAATTTTGTAACGCCTACTCTAATACACATCACGTAATTAAAATAATTTATAAAATAGCTACATTAGATTCATGTTGTTTGAATTTGAAACAACTTTAATGCAACATCATTCTTCGTGTTATTGCAGTATAAAATTCATGTTGTTTTAACTTGAAGTAACTTTGATTCAACATGATTCTTCGTATTATTTCAGTATCGAATTCATTTTGATTTAACTGTAGTGAAATATCAAATCTACATTAAATAGACATAGTTATTTGAAAAGAGAAAATGTTCTTTGAAGGTTATTGTAAAATTGTGTTGCATTCACTTGAAAAATGTAAAATTAACCTTGTTTTCGATTATTATAATATAAAATTTTTCTGTGTGTAGTTGACTTAACATTTTTGATCGTTAAAAGAAAATAGTTCAAAATTGAATCCATAAATCCTGTTTTATAGTAAAATCAATTTTTATCATGTTAAATTAAAGTTTAGTCTACTTTAGTGAATCAACACTAAATCAACGTGACTTTAACTTTAATTTTAAATATATTTTATGTCGAATCATCAATTAAATCATGTTGAAATAAAATAAAATTCATGTTACTTATGTTGGTATTTGTATTAGTGTATATCTCAAGTATATGTTGTGGCTGCATTGGCTAGCGCGTTGATTACACTATGCAACAGCAAAAATGCCAAGGAGTACCATTATATTTTTTTGATGTGTTATGGTCGCCTTACTACTACAAACCGGTCGAAATTTAAAATTCTATGGATACAATTTTTTTTATTCATTTTCTAACATTTTTGATTTTAGAAGAGGCTGCTCCACCAAAATCAGTATAATGAACTCTGTTGAGCAGTCTCTTCAAATTATTTTTTTTTGTTGCAAAAATCAGATATTTTCACTTAATTGTGAATGAAATCAATATTTATTTATCGATTTTCATGAAATAAAGCTTATTTTATTTGTAGTATATGTATCTGAATATCTGAACTGTGCGAAGTCACTGTCCGACATACCCAGAGAAAAAAGCTGTTAATCCCGCCCAAAGCACAGCTATGCAGTCAATCTTCACTCTGCAGTACCATCTGCATGAGCTTTATTTGCATTTTTTATGGTCATCATTTTTGTTTTCAATGTGGAAATAATGTCCATGGACAATCGATTTAACAATGCCAGCCTGCCCTTTCATCTATCCAAATATAAAATGTTAGGCACCAAGACACCAAGACATATTTTGTGGTTCCTATTAGGAACAAATCAGCAAAAGCGCATAATCATCCTGCTATTTTTCTATGAAGTGCAAATAAGCCAAACAGTCTCAACATAATTTAAATTGATCAAAACATCTTCAAAATTACATAATATAAAATTTTTAAAGCTGTGAATAAACTGGGAGTAAATTAGTGAAATGAGGAAAATTTGTAAGAAATGGGGGAAAAATTACATTTGAGTAATTCCATTTAGCCGGGTTTTACCACTTTACACACATTTTTTGTTATAAATAAAGAATATAAAATTTCTTACTTAAAAAAAGGTTGCGACTCGCACGGCCATTAGGCTTACAGTCGTTGAATAACGGGTAGACACTGAAAGAACACGATTCCTGCTCAGAATGGTCATCAGAAAGCGACGACGGGTGAGACCTTACAAATCTTAGTTTTGAAGAATTATGACTTTCAGCATAAATTCTGCAAAATTTTTACTATGACGTACTCAATAATTTTTGTCTGTTCAAAGTATTCTTAGCTGTATTACGTATTTACTGTTTGACAACAAATCAGTTTTCTTAACCAAAAACTATTTTTAATATGTGACGGGTGTGACCGACCTAATACGAAAATTTAAAAAATTCGAAGAAATAAAACTTTTTATTGATTTCATTAATGTAAATAATATAAAAATAAATCATAAGAAAATAACGCATTAAATTATTTGCTATCCGTTCTATTATAGACAGCAGAATACTCTAGCTGAGTATTTTTTTAAATTCAATAAAAAGCGAGAAAAGTATATTCTTTTCAGAGATAAGGATTTTTATTAAAAATGAGAAAGGGAAGAAAAGAAAATCTGAAATTAATTGTAAACATACCAAGGGGGAGAGCAAAATGTTTCGTGGCTGATCATTTAAAAGTGCATCAAATTGCTTAAAAAAAATTAAATAATATTTTTTTTTATTTTTCTATAATTGTCATGCTCTAAAAAACATCAATTTAGAGATTTTTATTAAAAATAAGAAAATTATTTTTTCTTGCATAGGGCCGTTTTGCGTGGAATCACTCACATGTGGCTTTAATTAAATAAAATTATAAGTTTATGCCCTTTTAATTTTTTTAAATAACTTTTTAATAAATACAAATTTTGCAATTTTGCTTTAAAAATATTTTTCATCATTGATTCTGGCGTTCCAGTTGAGTTTTTTTTTAGAAAGAGAAGTAACACAATCAGGTAATTAATGCCTACCAGTTAATTAATTAATGTGTTACCTTCTTTTGGGAAAGGGATAGAGCAGAGAGAACAGGTGCTGAAGTGGGAGATAGATAGAAAGTTTAATTAATTTACAACCCTGCTATTGCGCGTTTTTTTTTGTAAAGCAGTGTTGCAAGCCCCTCTGGTGTCAAGTAGAAGCATTGTTTAAGCTGTATAGCCATTTTATTAGTTATTTTACTTCGCCGACGGTTTTGCTATAATGCCGACGAAGGAGGGTGCTGTGAAGTGCATTAGGAGATGTTAGTATTAATCGCTGTCGGTACTGCCAAAGTGATCAGTGATATGCCTTCATCACTTTAACAGTCCAACTACAACCAACACAATAACACACCAATGCACGTGAGAAAAATGCATGATGTTATTGGCTTGCCTGAAACTAGTCTCGAACTCAGGACCTCAGGGTTTGTAGTCAAACGCGCTAACTACTCTGCCAACAGCAAAGACTTATAACAGAATTTTATGAGGCATTTATTTTATGAGACAGGTATTTCAGCCCGCTATCTCACCGTCGAACAAACATCGTGATGTTTTTGCCCCTTTTTAAGAAAGGGTAAAAAAGACTCATACAACGAAGCGCTAGAGGGTTAAAATGCTCCATGAAATGATTTCTTCTGGAGTTTTACATACAAGTTCTGCACATACTGAATTTTATACTTGCTAGAACTATAGTTATGCTAAATATCAAAGAATTTCGGTGAAAAAATGTTTTGGTTTGTCCGTTTTAAAAATAATGCCCCCTATATCAAATTCATGGTGTCTCAACTTGAAATAATTTTGATTCAACATGATTCATTGTGTTATTTCTGTATCAGATTCATGTTGTTTAAACTTGAAATAACTTTCCTTCAACATGATTGTTCGTGTTATTTCAGTATCATATTTATGCTGTTTTCCACTTGAATTAATTTTGATTCAACACGATTCTTCGCTTATTTCAGTGTGAAATTCAGGTTGCTTCAACTTGAAATAACTTTGATTCAACGTGATTCTTTGTATTATTTCAGTATCAACTTCATTTTGATTTAACTGTACTTGAATTTTAAATGAACATGCAATATAGTTATTTCAAGAGAAAAAATGTTCTTTGAAGATTATTGTAAAATCATGTTGAATTAACATGAAATACCTATAAAGCAAAATCTCTACCGAAAAATATTGAATTTATCTTGTTTTCGACAATGTTAGCTTGAAAGTTTACTGTGTGTACCGGATTTAGATAACCATACTTGTAACTGATTCAGTGGCATTTCGATCACGATCTTGGTGAGTTTCTTAGCATATAAATACTTGTTGTTGACACATGGACTCAAACTTAAACTGTCAAATTAATGAATTTTACCACCCACGCCCTTGTTTAATCTGCATGGAATTGCTGGTTTTATAATAAATTTCACTACAACGATATACTATTTTCGTTCTAATCGGATAAATATCTAGAATCAATATCATTCTCGGCTGCACATGTGTGTTGTTCGGTTGGCATGCATGCTGAGCTATGGAATACTATTTTGGGATCTGTCGAAATCTCTCTTTGTGCAAAGATTAAAAAAGTTGGATCACCAAAGAATCTATTGTGTTGCACTAAAAGAATAACTATATTGAAAAACCAAAATGATTTTATAATTTTCTTTTTGCAATATTTACTGACTTCCCCTCAGAATAAAAAAAGGTATTGTTTTGCTTTTTTCCATGATATAAATTTTTAGTGTAAATGAAATAAATTGTTTGAAATCTTAAAAAATTAGATAGGAGTATCATCAGTATAAATACCAATTATTTGAATTCTTGATGTTTCTCTTCATTTTGTTCTGGTACTAAAAACCATTTTTAAATCAAAGCAAAACGGAAGTAAAACTATTGAACCAAAATAATAACTTTAAACATTTTCCTTATTTTTCCAACAATTTCAATTTGTTTCTAAGCTCTTACCATTAGAATATAAAGATGTTTTTTTGCAATTATTTGATGTTTTTTTTTTGTTTCGTTCTTAAAAATAAACTGTCGTACTGTACATTTCCATTAGGACACTTTTGTTCGTACAACTCAATTGACATGTATTTTATACACGAATTGGGTCATTTATTTCAACATTTATTACGATACACTCTTAAAATGAAATACAAATACAAGTGTTAAAAATAACAATAACAGTCTCATTTATTCGGAAAACATTTTCTCAAGAAAACTAAATGAAATGCAATAGAGTTTTATTAAAGAAAACATATAATATGAGTTTAGTTGGCATACGAGAATTTTACAAGCGTTACAGTTGAACTTGAAACTAATAATAATAATAAATATAGCGAATATTTTGCTCGCATAAATATCTTGTTATTTTAAAGTGATTATTTTAAACTAATTTGAAAAACGTTATTTTCGGAGTCAGCCATACTTCCATCGTCCGTGCTCATGTGTATCTCTTCATATCAGCACTTGTTAGGTTGTTCGGTTGCATGTGATCGCAATTATTATTTATACAAATCGTATGAAAAATTTGTATCTGATAATTGCATCACTGCCAAATTGATATTTGTCACAACAAATCTCATAGTTACCGTTCATTTTATTTTAATTTTATTTTTCTTGTTACAACCTTAAAGCAGTTCACCATACTTTTTTTCAACATAAGACATAAACAAGTTGCAATCGGTAATTGCAATTGTTGTCTCTGTTTGGCGGTACCAAAGCAGAGTTTGTGGACTATAGGTCTACACCAGCAGAATGGAATACGTATTCCCAGTACAAAAGTTGCTTCCAATAAAGCAGGTTTCTACTGTTATGGAATAAAAGTAGCGCTGACAAACCTGCTGATATCGCTGCTGATTTTTGTATGGCGAGTTCCCGGATTGGAGTACTAAATTTTTGCTCACAAAAGCGCTTTTGAAGCGCTGAAAATCATCAACATTTTCAGCACTAGAACTAAAAATATATGAAAAAAATGGTGCGATGTGGATTGGCATCGTCAACGCCATTTTAAATTTTTCTTATTTTGTTTCTTTATTTATTTTTATTAATTTTATATTTTTACTCAATGTTTGTTATTTTAACTTCAACTAGTATCGAACTAAGAACTTTCAGGTTTGAAGTCGACCAAAAACAATGTTGCAAAACGGCACCAAGAAACTCAAATAAACTTACTCTTCATTCTCGCTTATAAACCTGCTTTGGATCAGCACTATAAAATCAGCTTTTTTGTATAGCTTGTATACGAAGCTTTTGTATAAGTATAAAGCAAATACTTTTCTCGCTTCAAAACTTGCATTGTTGTGACGCTATGAAATCAGCTTCTGAGCAAGCTCATATTTTAAAGGGAATTATGAAGCGCTTTATTTCTTTAGTGCTTAAAAAACATGAAAATTTTTTACTGGGTAATTATTGAATTAAGACTTTTTTTCACTTCTTGTTAAATGTAAATCAGAGTACTCTTATACATAATCCCAACTTTAAGATACACTTAAAAAGTTTAAATAAACTACATATGTACATTTCTATTTATGTGTGTACACAGAAAAAAAATTGTAAATACAATTAATTTTTTTGTTATATCAATTAAATAATTAATTGATTTTGAACCTACAACGATTTTTATAAATACAATTACGAAATTGTAAGTTAAAGGAATATCAGAAAAAATTTTTTAACAATTTTTTTTTATTGATTTTAAATTTATTTCAATTAAGATTATTGTTATATCAAGAATGTGAATTGTTGATTTTCCGAACAAATTATAACTATCATAATTGTTGTATTAACAACATTTTTGTATACAATCACAAGCCTCGAAGAGACTTTTTGATTGTCTGCTAAAAACACTCAATGTCTTTGGGCGGAATCGAACCGGTGATCTCAGGACTAATAGAATAACATTCTTACCTCGCAGCTACAGAGCAATTCGTTATTAAGCGCGCAAATAATGAATACACACAAAACGTGATTTGCTTAATTTCATATACGTGTGTGCATTCATTTGTGATATCAACAATGATGATTGTTAATTTTTTTCACAATACATAACCAAACATTTGGTTGGTTCAGTTTGTTGAAAAAAATATCTGTGTTTGTCGTACCAACAACTCAATTTGTTATATTAACAAAATATATGTTTGAATTTAAATTATATATTAACAATTGAAATTGTTTGTTGCAGTTTTATTATATTTTTTCTGTGTTATTTTACAGTAGTTGATCAATTACTTACTAGTAATTAAACAAGTCATTTATTCTCTTATTCACATAGTAGTAGTGTATGTACTTATCATACAGAAGGTAGACAGTTCAACCCGTGGGGAAGCAAAATTGATTTCTTTTAATTGTGTTCATGTTTGTGAAAACAAGTTTTAAGCCCGTAACAAAATGTATAATATGAGTCTCTACTTTTGAACATCCTGACCGTAGAGCAACCTGACCAAAAAATGTAAACAGACATGTTTAATTTTTTATGTTTTTGATATAGTAAAGAAAAAATATTTGCTAATTTTCAATATGGAAAACGAAAAATAGCACAAAACATAAAATAGTTTTTGTTGGGAAAACTAAACCTCAAATCTGTCTCCTTATCACACTTAAGTGCAAAGTATAATTATTTTAAAATGTCTTTACATGTTGACAACTTTTATTTCGTTTTCGTTTCGTTATTTGTTGAAACAAGAACTTAAAATAGAGCATATATGTACATGTAATCAGACTATAGTCAAATGATATAAAAGATAATGAATTCATACATCTTACATAAATACTTTTAAATACACATCAAAAAGTTACTTGAGCATATATGAGATTTGTTGTGTACTTGACATGTTTGTATGTGTTTTTAAACACATGTGTCTAACTAAAATAACAATATTTATAATATGTGTAACCCATCAAACGCAGTGTGAAAAATTTGAAATATGATAGTTTTATTGTATAATATCAAAGCATATATGCTAACCTAAAGGTTTGATATTTAAAATTCAACTGACATTAGTGTTAATTTGGGAATAAATGTTTGACAAATGAAACTTTCGCAATTTGGTACCAAATGCTTTTCTCAATTTTCCATCAAACCTTGCCATATAAATAGTGCTCAAAGGAAAAAATTTGAAACCAATTTACTGTCTCCTCTTTTACCAAAGATTCTCCATTATTCCTTAAGCCAAAAATAAATTGAGAGTAAAATATTTTCCACACTTATTTACAATCCATCTTTGAAAACAACGTTTGAGCATAAAGCCCACCTTTTTCTTGAGGCAAGTGTTTATCCTTTGATATATAGTTTGAGTTCAAATCATTCTCAATTTGATATCACACCTGTATGTTTATTGGGTATATGCATACAAGTGTAAATATATTTTAATGCGAATGTATGAGTGTTTTACATAAAACAAATCACATAGATTTCGATTGTTGGAATATGTCTGTTTTTGGGATTTAAACATCAACAACATTTTAAGAAAGAGAAAAAGAAACAAAAACAAGTATTTAAATTAATTTATAGTAAGACAGGCAGACCTGAAAATTTGTAAATAATAGTAATAAAAATGAAAAATTTATTGAGGAAAATCTTTTCTAGATTTACTTTTGTGCACACAGTATTTCAATAATTTGGAAAATTACGACAACTACATTGTTCACTTTTTTCATTACTTCCAACATATTTAGCAAACAATTTAAAATCAGCTTAGATTACATTTTTCCCTTGTTCCTTGGAATATTATTCATCATATCGCATATCGTTGCTCATGGCTTGAATATAGCTCAATTTTTAGCTTGGGTGTCTTTTGAATCCGGCATCAAATTGGTGGCGTCACTTATGCCTTTTCGGATCCTTCCTTCCTAATGTCCAACTTTCTGCGCGACATACAAACTTTTAGAAGGGCTTTTTTTGGTTTATGCAAAAAATTGGACATTCGGAGGGAAGTATTCGAAATGTCATAAGTGCCGCCCTGAATTTGATGTCGGATTCAAAAGTCACCTGAAGTGAAAATTAATCCACTTTCAAGCCATAAACAACGATATGCGCTATAATGAGGTCGGACTTTAAATGGTGGCGCAATATAAAAAATATTAAAAGTGGTGTAGTTTGGGGCGTGGAAAACAAATTTTATTTATAGTTTTAGAAAAGTCATTGATATACCTTCTATTCTAGGGGGTGGTGACTGGTTCAAACTTTTCTGTTTTCTATTGGGATCTATCCAGTCTAAAGTAACTTGTATGTGAAAAAGAAACTCGAGGCGTAATTGTAAGGCGTCACATAAAAGTGAGTATATTAAAAGTCAGGTATATAAAGTGTTAGAAGGGCTGTCTTGTCATGGTCAAACAATTTAACATTATGAGGAAAGGATCCGAAATGGCATAGGTTGCGCCCAGAATATGATGTCGACGATACGCGATATGATGAGATCGGACTGTAAATGGCGGCACTTTATATAAAAACTAAAAGTGCTGTATTTTTTGGTGTGGCAAAACAATTTTTTTTTACTGTTTTGGCAATGTCATTCGAATATCTTTCATTTTAGGGGGTGACTGGTGCAACTTTTTTTCGATCCACCTTAAATGTAGATACTTCCAGATTGGTCTAATTTCAACTTCTTCTACTAACTCGATTCTTATGAAACTTTGCGCACCCATTTAGCTTCCGTTTCAATGCTATATCATGATTTAAAAAATGGGAGGTACCACGCCCATGGGAAGGATATGTTCTTTTTCAACAACTTCTACTAAACTGATTATGAAACTTTGCACACACATTTAGTTATCGTAAAAATACAGCATTATGGTTAGAAAAGTGGACTTTTCCACTATTTCTATTGAAGCGATTCTTATGAAACTTTGTACACACATTAAGTTCCCCGGGGCAAAACAATATAATTAACAAATTAAATAAGTGGCCGGTGCCACTCCCATGCAAAGTATATATTATTTTTAACTACTTCTAATAAACAGATTTTTAAAAAACTTCGCATACGCAATTAGTTCTCCTGAAAATGAAATATTATGATGAAAAAAAAATTAACAGTGCCACCCACGCCTCCTTTGTAGTCGGTTTGTTTTGTAAGAATTATTTGATTTTAATGACATTCGGAGTATAATTTACTCTTATATATTCTACTTTTAGTTATGAATAGCTTGGAGCAATATACGAACCAATATTTTTTATGGCTATCAGGCGAGGGGAAAAAGGAATATCGCCCCCAAAAGCGAATAAAATATATCTCATTTCTAATGAGTTTCTTAAAGAAAATTTCCAAATGGTGTATTTCATTTACAAGTTACGCTTCCAAAAGCTTAGGCTGGATCAACCGACAATACATGTCATAATTCGAAGAACGTCTTTATCACATTCAACAAAATCATATCCAAGAACTTGCAATTAGTATTTTTTTTTCAATATTTATTAATGTTTATGGAAAATGTTGGTTATTTTAAAATAAGCTGTGGATTCAATGTAAAATGACCGCAATTTATAATAGATTTATATTGAAATATTACCTATTTATTTTACTTTTATTACCACAATTGTGGTTTATTTTCGAAATGTGTGTACTTGTTAAAATAATATTTACTTCAATTTAATAATTAAGCTATAAAATCATTTAAGTGACAAATTAAAATGCAAAATTTATGATATTCTTTAAATAGAATAAATTAATAAGTGCGGTTTCAGAGTAAATAAATTGTAAAGTTATAACAATATAATTGAAGAAAATATTGGTAGCTTCGCAATAAGCCATAAATATTTTCATTGATATCATTAAAAATATAATTTTAAAACAAGTTGAAGAAATCTACAATTGAAATTTTTTAAGATACTTTTTTTTAACAAAATCGGACTTTGTTGTGAATAAAATCAATATTGAAATATCGATGTTCATGAGAGAAACCCTATTTAAGGTGCATATGAGCTGCACTACGCAGAAACTGTTTTATTTGTTGGTTGGTTACTCATATTTAAACATTTATTTTTTGCGTTTATTTAACAAGCTTCTTGCTACCGACTGCAAACAGTTAAGTAGTTAACGCATACAATAATATTTAATAAAGAGCTGTATGAACAAAGAAAAAGCAGGTTTGAAGATGATCGGATCGTTTTTTATATCATACTCGACTCTGTTCATTATATTGAAGCAACTATGAGCAATCATGTATGAACTATAAGCACTAGTGAGCAAGTATGACACTGAACATGAACATAAACTAGCATGTGTGTTTATGAGCACAAACACAGCTGAACACAATCATAATAACTAACCAGCGGAAAATAGAAGGAGTACGGATGCCTTCTAGAAGGCCTTTGTACTCCTTCTTTTGGATAAACAAGGCCTTCTCGCTCCATTCCATTTTCATATCTTTTTTACACACGTTGTCATGGGAGGGAAGGTCTTCCGTTTGCCAGTTCTAGAAGGCCTGACAAAAGACCTTATAAAAAGCTAATTCTGAAGGGTTTCTAAGGAAGATGTGTTAAAAAGCAAATGGAGGTACATATTTTTAATCTCGGTATTTTTGTATTTTTATAGCGGCTTCTTTAATTTTGATTAATGTTTTTTTTATATCGAATTATTTCCATTCTCTAACGTAATTTTTATACACAGAAAAAAATAAGTTTCGTTTTTGATAACAAAAATCCCGGTATTCAATAATTTTTTTTTCAAATTTCCTGTGATAAAGAATTCCCCTATATTGATAACAAAATTATTTCAAAATAAAAATATATATATAAATTAAAAAAATGTTGACATGGCTGGAATACGAACCCGGGCTTTCCGGACGTAAAGCATACACTCTCTAGCTGAGCCATATCCCATTTATTTTATGGGATACAACTTGTTTTAAGTACTTATGTATAAAAAGAAAAGAAATAACCGGCATGGAAAAGAAATATTTACAACGAAATATTTTATTATGTTAAAGATAAATGTTATTGAAATTCATATTTTTTTTAATAACATGGTCTTATTGAATATAATTCTTGTCTATTTTTTTCTGTGTACGAATGTATTTATTAAGAAGGATTTGGATGTGAACAGTTTCGCCGGTGTAAGTATGTATAAGTTAATCAGCTCCATCATAAACGGCATAATACCAGCACATATGATGTCTCTTGAACGTAAATTTCAGCTTTATATACAAGTTACATGCGAAAAAAGAATATGAGAATGATATTTATAAAAAACATGTTCAATGAATAAAACCAGCGTTGTCAACTGGATGCTTTTCGTACTGTTTTTAGTGCTATTTCAACTTTTCAATGCGAAAATTTTTAGAGATACTGCTCGGTGCTTTTTTAATCCATATATAGTGCTTTTTTGTGACGGTGGCACTAAGCCCGAAATTCCGAAATAAATTTGTTTATCTAAAAAATATTTTTAAGGGTAAAATTTTTTGGTAATGTAACTATTTCCTGAACATACTTTTTTGCAGTCTTGCAGAAGAATAAAAATAGCAAAATTTATATGAATTAAATTCGAGAAAAAAACCTGTGGTTTATCTTTTTTCTTTTAAAAGCGTCGAAGGTCATATCGAAAAGTATTTTTGTACGTATTTCGTTTGATTGACACTTAAGAGTAATTTAAAAAATGTTTCGACACAAAAACAAGAGTTTATATATTTACCCTCTTCGATTTCAACGATTCGACGTAAGTGTGTATATTCCAGGTGGCATGCAATAATGTTCATGGAAATAACGTCTACCGGACAACTTGAAAACTATGCATTCTGTTAAAAAATAAAGAAAGCTAAAATATCATATTTCAGGACACATAAGGATAAAGAATACATTGGCAATTTAAATGCACTTGTAGCAGGAAGCTATTACCCTTTTAATCAATACTTGCTAAGAGAAGACTAAAACCTTTCGATTGACACCACCATTATCTGATAACGCGCTCTAAAGCTATTTAATTTTAAATATGACGAAATTTTCTCAAAAATGTCCAAGATGCCCAACAGAGCGGGTCAATTTGTATGGAGGGAAAAAATTAAAAAATTGTATAGCAGAAACGCAATCTACGGACGATTCTGAAAAAATTTTTCCAAGAAACCATGGGTCGGAAATGAGTTCCTAGCCCGCGCAAATCAATATGTAGCTTTATATACAATTGAAAACAAATAAATACAAACAAATCGGTTTATTTTCCCCTTCCGATTTTTATAAAATTTGGTATGGATTATGCCTCTGCTGTAACTAGTATTAGCGCGAAATCAATATACTTTTTGGCTCGCGAAAAATAGCGGCTTGAAATTTTAAAAATACAACAAAAATGTATTAAGCCGACATTTCAAGATTATTTCTACTACTTATCCTAAATATTCTACTGTGGTTTTATATTAAAGGGCAAAAAATGGACTTTAAAATGACATTTGTTTGTTACGATTTTATTTTTCAATCTTCAGAGGTAAATTTTTACGGATCTGTCTACATAGTTTGAGGTCTAAAGACTGCAAAATAATAGCATAACATATGAAAAGTCCACTTTGTTTCCTTTACTATGACCCTCAATGGTACATATAGGATAAGTAGGTTTAAATATATACATAATATTGCAAAGCAGTTTTAGTATATTTTTGTTGATTTCTTTTTTTGGATTAGAACATTTTTGTTTAATTATCCTATTTCACTAATACTAGCTATAGTAGAGACATCATTTATACCAAATTATATAAAAATCGGAAATGGCAAGATGTTAGATTTTTGAGAGAAAAAAAAGCAAAATAAAATTTTACCTCTGAAGATTGAGAAATAAAATCATAACATATGCCATTTTAAAGTGCTTTTTTGCTCTTTAATATAACACAACAATGGAACATCTAGGGTAATTAGGTTTAAATATATATGTACATAATTTTGTAAAATCTGTTTTTTTGTTGAATTTTCTCGACCTAGAAATTAGATGGTGCTAAAATTTTTCAGTAATACTAGTAATGACAGAGGCATTATTCGTAACAAATTTTATAAACAACGGAAGTTTTAGCCCATAAAAAATTTTTATGTTGATATGCGTGGGCTAGGAATTCATTTCCGATCTATGGTTCCTACGGGAAAATATCTTAGAATTGTCCGTCGATTGTGTTTTTGTTATACGATATTTTCCAAATAAATCGACCCGCTCTAATTTCCATGCTTATACTTGATAGCCGAAAGAGGAGTAATTCTTGCGCCATGTGATGCGCATGTAAGAGTAGAACATACATATATGTTTGTAGAATTTCATTATAATCCGAGAGCGTAAAAATCCGGATCTTGTAGATATTTTTGAAATTACTCAATATAAGAATTTTTTTAAATAAAATGAAAAATATATTTCAGTACTTCTTTTCAAATAGTACGCGTCCTTTTAATTGTTTCAGTGCTTTTTGAAATTGAAAAGTTGACAACGCTGAACAAATCGAATTTCTTTTACTTTGGCAAACAAAAAAAAAACATGCTACTCCTTCTCCTCTCGCTTCTCATAGAAGCGAATGTGGAATGTGTATGTTATCTTTTATACGGAAGAGCCGAGGCCTTTTTTAAGGTATTCTTTAGCAGTTAGATAAGAAAGATAATTGCATTAAAAAACTGTTTAAGCAGGCCTTTAATAAGGGCTGAATTAAGAAGGTCTTCTGAGTTTTCCCGCTGGGTATGAGCAAATACAAACACGGTAACATGTTCGAAGAATCAAATACAAATACGAAAACATTCTCTTCACTTTTTTAATACCGTGTAGGTTGGTAGGCGACATAGACCTCAATGGAATGTAAAAAACAGAATATAACTCCATATACCCGCGAACACAGGTACATGCTCATGAGCACAAAAAACACATTCAAATAATAAGAAACAGAGCTCATGCGTTGATGGTATGAACAAACCTTTTCTTACTGACGTCGCAGTTCAATCAAACATGTGGTCAGTAAGTTACATTGTGTTCGAACGTAGGCATTTTATAATGAACACATGAGCATGCTCATGTATAAAGCTAGATCATACATATCTTTAACATTTAAGTTATTTTTTACTTTTTTGCGCATATATTTTAAAGGCAGTATAAAATACTTAGTTTTTTTTGCTGGACTGCGCATACTGCCTTTCAAGTGACTCTCACCAGCGCTAAAAACGTTCACTGATATAAGTTTTCAGATACACGATAATTGAGAATTACTATGTATGTGAGGTGCCCTTCTCCCATCTCCTACCGCACCAGTTTTTTGTTGAGTGACGCGCATTGTATATGAAGGAATTCATACCAAGTTTGTAGATGCTCACTATTATGGTATTGTAAATATGCAATAATTAATAGATTACTTTGTATTGGAGGGAGGCTTTGTCCTGCTCTTAGACCACCATTTTTCTACTGGATTAACTATAAAGTAATTCACAACAAGTTTTTACTGATATAGTATTTTATTTACGGATATATTGTTCCAAAAATGCAATAATTAATAATTACTTTGTATGGAGTGTACCCGCTCTGTTAAATATTGGTGAAATTGGAACCACTTGTGGAGTACATTGCTTAGAGGGGAGGGGTAGTAGCTCCCATACACAGTAATAATTATCGCATATTTGATATACTATATCAATGAGAGTCTACAAACTTTGTGCGAATTACTTTAAAGTCAATGCATGTAATCCAAGAGGAATCTGGAGGTATAGGAACTGTAGAAGGAGTACCTTTAAAATATAGGAGGACTTTAAAATTATGTACTAAAAAGTAAACCAGACATAAATTTAAAAAATTAAAAAAACCCGACTGCGTAAAAAGTATAAAAGAAAACCACTTTAAGCCGTCACAGATCCTAAATAGTCATTCGAAATTAAAAACAATAAGAGATACCTAAAGATAATTTTCAAATACCTGTCGATTGATACCCAGTTTGATATAGTTCGCCGACTTTTTATTTTTTTCATACAAGCAAAATGGCGTCTGTTGGCCGCCATATTGAATTTTGACTACTGTCATATATTTAGTGACACTCCCCGGATTAAGACGAATCGATTGACGTAAGAATCGTCTACGTAAAAATCGGTCCACGCGTTCGGTTCGCAAAGGAACACACATACATACATACATACATACATAGGCTGATAAACACAATACCCTTCTTTGCGTCGCGCAGCCGGGTAAAAATAACTGTTTCTTTGTTTGTTCCTTATAGGAAGCCAAGCCACCGTTAAGACATATCGAGCTGAAATTTTGAAACTGTCTAACTTACGATCGGGAAGTTCTAACAAAATCTTGGTGGTATAGGAGCGGGGAGAAGGTACCCTTCACAAAAAATAGCTAATAATATTTCTATATCTACAGAACTACAATAGTGAGGCTCTTTAAATTTGCTGTGGATAACTCTTAGAAAAAGGTTAAAGTTCCAACAAACTAGGAGGGTTAGGGGGTTGTAGCAGAACTAAAATAGTGAGACTCTCTAAATTTTTGGCGTGGGCAACTCTTAGAGCGAACTGAAGGTTCCAACCAGTGTTGCCATATGTGAAGATTATCTTTTTTTTAAGTTTTTTGCTGGGTTGGAAAGATGAAAAGATTTTTGACCTTAAAAAAAGATTTTCATATTTTTAAAAATTTTTACTACTTCTGTCTTAATTGGATTTACTTTCAGCAAAAACATATTTTTTAGCTAAAGTATTTATTTTTACATGATTATTTTTTGCCTATTTTCGCTGCTTGTATATTTGACGTCCTTCAGATGTCAAATGTCTTTTTAAAATATTTTCGCTACATTTTTTGGCATCCCAAGAACGTATTGGGATAACTGTGCCTTGGTTAACACCATAAAGAACACTCTGACAACGGCTTTAGGTCAGTCCTCGGCAATTTAGGATGAGTTAATTTGTCTCTATATGCCTGGCACTGCTTCGATTGTTTTGCACGTCTTTCAACAATATTTATTTGCTTTATATCGCTTTGAATTTTGTATGCACATTTTGAATACGTCGAACTTTGAATTAAGCAGCTGCAGCAACTGTATCAGCAGTTATCTTTTCTGTCGTATAAAACTTTAACTAAAGACGTTTTGCAATCAATCTAGCCTCAGGTGATTTGTTGCCCATAAAAATTTTTTGATGAGATTTCAGCAGATTCTTATAAATAAGCTGCGTTGACTCTGAGCTAGAAATAACACTTTTAGGACAAAGTGTGTCCATGTTTTCGGAAGGTATTATACTCTAATGATCGTTCACACAAAATTAATTTTATGATCGTTTTACCTTTTTTTGTATTTACTCGATTTTTCATTAAAAAATATCAAAATTATCAAATTGTACGAATATGTAAGTCAAGGAAAATGGGTATTTAACTTCTTCCTTTAAAGTCCAGCAGGGTTTGAACTTGATAAACTCCTTCCTCAACAAAAATACTTCATGCTTTTTAGTTTCATGTTTATATATTTCTCACGTTGTGCTTTAAATTAAATAAATTTTAGCTTAAAGACGATTTTTAAAGGAAATATAAGATTTTTATTCTGTATTTAGAAGATTTTCGAGAAAAAAATATGGCAACACTGGTTCTAACAGAAACTTAGAGGTATAGGAGTTGGGAACCGAGTATCCCCACACAAAGTAATTGTTAATTTTCCTGTATCTGCAGAACTACAATAGTGAGGCTCTCTAAATTTGATGTGGATAAGTCTTAGAACAAAGTACAAAGTCTAACAAAATCTTGTATATAATGTAATTATTATTTTGCCTATATCTGCAGAAGTACAATAGTGAGGCTCTTTAAATTTAATGTTAGTAACTCAAAGAACAAAGTGAAATTTCAAACAAAATCTTATAGATATAGAAGGGGGGGGGGGGGGGGGGGGTAAAGGGAGAAGACGGACACCCTCATACAAAGTAATTATTAATTATATTATATCTGAAGAGTCAGAGAACCGAGAACAAATTACACTTTTCAACAAAAACCTGGTGGTTTTGCCCCCATACAAAGTAATTTGTAATTATCCTTTATCTGGAGAGCCCCCTCAGCGAGACACTCCAAATTTGAATTATTTATGTTACACTGAGAACAAATTGCATTTTTAAACGAAATCCTGGTGGCATAGGAGGGTGGACACACTGGGATACAACATAATTTTGTATTAATTTGAATATATCTTTACAACAATAGGTTAGCAAAGCACACAGGGTGAGGTTGGTAATACAAATAAAAAAATAAGTATTTCATGAAAATCGATGAATAAACATTGATGATATTTATACTAAAGTAAAGTCAACTAATTTTTGCGAAAATTGCGAATATTTACACTGTCCAACTAAAATAGTTTTTTTAATAGCGAGGTGCTAACGGCTGATTCTGGTAGAGGCCATCAAAAAAATATACACGTGTATCGACGTTTTGAAAGTTTACATCAGGGATACACTTTAAGGGGAGTTAAATAAATTTCCCACCCGCTTGCAATATAGTTATACTAACTCGGCATAGGATATCTTGTAGAGCTGACCTTTAAGGTATGAGATGTGTTTAACGTTTTTATGTAAAACACCACGTGAAATATTTTTCTCGAAAAATTTAGCCGGATATATCAGCGCTGAAGGAGAGTTTTTTGTCCCTTATATAAGTAAGGCACGAAAAAATCCATACCGCGAAGAGGTAGAGACTTAAAATGCTCTACAGAAATGTTTACCGTGTTATTTTACATAAAAATGCTAAGCACATCTTATACCTTTAAGGTGGGTCTACAAGATATCATATGCTGACTCAGTATAACTATGTGTAAATGGGGGAGTTTAACTCCATCTAAAATGAGTTTTGACTCTATCTAAAATGAGTTTTCGGACATGGGACTTTCTTAAGAGGTCCAGAAACAATTCCTTTATAGGACTGTCCAAGCAGCTCTCTACTTCCGGTCTTTATCCAAGTATGTCCCGGGCAATGGTGTAATTGGTTCCCACCGAAAAATAGCAAGAGTGAGAAGGCGAACAGTCATTAAGCCTGAATGGTCATGTTTGACGTCTCAGGTCAGTAGGCATAATCATACTTGCTGAAGCATGACTGCAACATGGAATTGGATACGCAGATAGCAGCCCTATCACCAATGTAGGAAACGGCGGGGTCGCAACCCACCTTTTCGAAATTCCAATTGCCAACGAAGCACTATTTGCGCCCTATGCTCCAGTGGGAGTTAAAGGAACATATATATAAAATTAGTCCCAGACTTAAGCTTTTAAAACGTCGAAACATGTGTATATATTTTTGGTAGCCATTACCAGAATCAGTTGTTAGGACCTTGTTATTTGGAAAAAATTGCTTTTGCTGTACAGTGTAAATATTCGCAGAATTTGGCAAAAATCAGGCTACTTCACTTTATTATCAATAAAATCAATATTTATCAATCGATTTTTATGAATTTTATTTGTAGTACATGTATATTTACGAATAGTTAACAAAAACGTTAAGTTTTTATAATTTTCGATTTTTTATAACGTTTTAAAAAATAAGAATTGTCCAATTTTCCTTAAAAAAATATATTTTTCATCATTGCGCTCTGAATCATTCCGAAAAAATTGAGTATATAAAAAATCTTATTCAAACAGCTTAAACGTAATTTTTTTTCAAGCTTTTTTCTTGCTTTGTTAAAAAATTGGACAACTCCTTCCCAAATTGTGATAAAGTCAGTGGAGCAGCTTCTTTGAAACTGGTTGTTTTGCAGAAATCAGGCAGTTACACTCTATTGTAAATAAAATCAATATTTATTTACCGATTTTCATAAAATAATGCAAATTTTATTTGTATAGTATGTGGATTTATGATCAGTCAATAGAAATGGAAAGTTTTTGTTATTTTCGATTTTTTATAAATTTTGTAAAATAAAAATTTTGCATAAACAAATATTCTTCATTGTGGGCTGGATAATTTTGAAATTCTGTGGAATATAAAAATATAATAATTAAATGGCTTAAAGGTAATTTTGTTTAAATTTTTTTTAGAATTTTTTCTAAAAAAATTGGGTTACCCCTTCCCAAGTTATGATAAAATCAATGGAGCAAGCAGCCTTTTTAAAAATCCGTGATTTTTGAAAAAAAATTAAGAAAAAATTATTATCCACTTAGAATATACAAACTTTAAGGGAACCATCAATACACATCGAAATATATTAGCATATACTGTGTAATTTATATCAATTCCACGAAATTAGTATAATTTTCAAATTTATACTAATTCTGAGATATTAACAACACGTTGCGTATGATTAATATGTATTTATAATAGAATATAATTATATATAAAGTATACGTACGAACGAACACCTACACAATTTGTATTATTTTATATTATGTATTTAATTTTATTATTATGATTACACTTTCCATTAGAAACTAGAGGTTTTTCTGCTAGAGTTTTTGCTGTTTTGTTGTCGTTGTTAAGCTTTTATGCCACTACATGCGTATTATTCATGAAATATTCACGTGTCTGGAATACGTTAATTTTAACTTACAACATACAACCAGCAAACATTTAAACCTACGCAGGTAAGCAAATACGTAGCAACAATAACACAAAACAAGCAGTAAATTATTAATTCATATAGAATTTTTCCATATATTTTTTTGTTATAAATTATAATTCATACATGTTTTTATTATCGTGTAGAGCAGACACTTCAGCCTCCACTCGTCCATAATAATAGAGCTTAAGCCTTGCTAAGCCTCCCATATTTCGAAATACAATTATCAGTCCTTGGCATCAACAGCCAGCGGTGGAAAAATCAGCAATAATTTCAACAAAAAAAAAACACATTGTGACCACAAAATCAAAAATAAATAGAAAACCTAAAGCAAAAAAAAAACAGCTCCAAACATTATGTCAAGTATAATTTGACGTCATTATAATGTATAAGAATTCGATGGAGAATAATGGCTGTTTCTTAAACAAATATATAAAAAGAGAAAAAACAAAGTATAATAACAGAAAAGTTTTATACGAAATGAGAGGTAAGAGAACAAAAAAGCTTTACTGTTGTTTGGCGAGAGAAACATAGAAAAGCTTTAAAATTTATTTCTCAAACAAACGCCATTGAAAGTTTTTACTCTCTTTGTCTATCTGTTGTTGACATTGAACACCTACAAATATAATAAGGAGAATGATTTTCAACAAAACTTCATATTTACTTATAAACTAGATAAGATCTGGATTTTTTGATTGAATGGACTAACAATTATCATCTTTAGTTGCAAATGGGTTATAAAGGTTATTTCGTAAGACATTTACATATTAGACTTGACAATAGTTTTAACAATTAACAGTTGCTTTGTGGCTAGTTTGGTTTGTCATTATTAGTGTTCTACACATCAAAAATGAAAGGAACCCTACGCTACAAATGGCAACCGTTAAAACATTTTACTTACATAGCCGAAGTGTCCTACTTTGAGGCTTCATAGCTTCGCACTTTTGCTATTACTTACACAATTTTCATAGAAATTATGGAGCTACGAGAGCGGATCAATAAGTCCGTGACTTTTCGAATTTCCCTCGTACTTATATGAAATGCAACACTATTTCCATCAAGGACCACCTGTTAATAGACTACTGTAAAATTTTTAAGCAAGTGTCGTCATTTACTTTGCGCTTAACAGCTGTTCAAAACATGCAACCTCGTGTCTTTTTCTGAAAATGGAAAAAAGTGAATTTCGAGTGCTCACTAAACATTATTTTTGGCGAAAAAAACCGTCAATGAAACCAAGGAAAAGCGCGATAGATACTATGGGGACTCTGCACCATCGATTTCAATGGTAAAAAATTTGGTTTACTGACTTTCGTTGTGATCGCACAAGTACAAATGACGCTGAACGTTCTGGACGGCCAATTGAGTTCAGTACACCCGAAAATTTCGAAAAAAGCCACGATATGGTGTTGGACGATGGAAGAGTAAAAGTGCGTGAGATTGTTGATGCTATAGGCATTTCATATGGCAGTGTGGTTTCGATTTTAAGTGATCAGCTGGGTTTAAGAAAGTTGTCTGCAAGATGGATGCCGCGTTTGCAGTCTCAATTTCAAAACTCTATGAATTGGGCTACGAATTGGTACCTCATCCGCCATATTCTCCGGACTTAGCCACTAGTGACTACTTCCTATTTCCAAACCTAAAGAAATGGCTCGGTGGAAAGAGATTTAGCTCCAACGATGAAATTATTGACCAAACAAATGCCTATTTTAAGGACCTCGAAAAATCCTATGTTTTGGGAGTGATACAAAAACTGCAGAAACGTTGGACTAAGTGTATTGAGTTAAAAGGAGATTATGTTGAAAAATAAATTTTTGTTTTGCAAAAAAAAAACTGTGTTTCATTCAAAAAGTCACGGACTTATTGATCCGCCCTCGTATCATACATAAATAAATAACTGTAACTTTTAAATTAGTTTTTATTTTATCTTGCAAATTTTATACAACAAAGACATGTCAGTTGGCTATATTTCGTAAAAAAAAAATAGAAAACTTTAAATACCATTTTTAAGGATATTTAAGGATAAAGGCTACGTTGGCATTTTACAGGCACTTGTAGCAGGAACCTATGACATTTTTAATCAGCATTCGTTAAGAAGAGACTGAAACCTTTCAAATGACATCAAATTTATTTATATCCGAATTAGCTTTCCAAAGTTATTCAATCTTCAACATAACGAACATTTCTCAAAAATGGGCGATATGGCTAAGTTTAAAGGCCTGTAAAATAGAAACCATAAGAGATATCGAAATTATTTATTGCCACGATACGCGCACACAGGAGTAAAATATATCTGTATATTTTCATTAAAAGCAGAGAGGTTTTTTCTCTAAAATTAAAACAAAATAAAAATTAAAGGGATTAAACCAGTTAAGGTAATTTTGACAATGAAAATCGTAAGACCCAAACTTTTGCGATTTCCCCAGCTAGTGCAATATTTTGAAGCCAATACTTAATATGTACTAGAAACAAACAAATTAAAACTTAAAGGGTATTCTATCAGGTAATGTAAATTTGATGCAGCGTACTAAGTAGACGTTTGAAATCATCACAACTAGTTTATTATTATAGGTACTAAAATATGGATAAAACTTAATAATTAAATGATATCCCTTCAAGTAATGCAACGCAGAAGACGAAAATAAAAAGTTGCCAAAATTAAACAGTCGCCAAAACTAAAAAAATCGCCAAAGCTGAAACAAATAGCGAAACACGAAGCAACCCTAAAACGGAAAACAAGCGCCTAGAAACAAATTTTCTTAATCCGAAAAAATCGATAACCCCTAAAAATCACCAAAACGAAAACAAACGCCCAAAATTAAGAATATAAAAAAGTCAAAGCTAAAAAAACCGAAAACATAAAATAAGGCCCTATTCACATATTACGTAACGCTATTTTCGGAGGTTGTATACCCCGCTTCGTAACGCTTTTTACAAAATTTTCAGTATAAAGTATCTAGTCCGTAACAAATCTTCAACCCCCTGGAGCATTGCGTAATATGTGAATGGCAGTATTTTAGCTTCAAAGTATGTAATTCAAAAAATTCAAGTACGGAATGCAATAGAAGGTTTCATT
This sequence comes from Panzeria rudis, assembly GCA_956483635.1. Classification (NCBI taxonomy): domain Eukaryota; kingdom Metazoa; phylum Arthropoda; class Insecta; order Diptera; family Tachinidae; genus Panzeria; species Panzeria rudis. The sequence goes on along the minus strand of OY101450.1, from coordinate 110,032,413 downwards.
ATTGATCTAAATATTTTTTATGCAAAGAAATTTGTTATTCAGGCTTAAGTTCGTTTAATTTAATTTTGCAATTAAATCATTTTCAAACAATTCAATTAAATATTTTTTTTAATTGTTCTTTTTTTTTGTACTGAATTGTGAAAGTTCCTCTTCCTTCCCCCGCACCTACCCTTACAACTTTTTTAAACTATCTTTGTATTTGGCCTTCAAATTATCCCATACTAAATATGACGACTCTTATTATCATAGCTTTTCAGATATCACGTAATTACTATGTATGGGGAGTACCACATCCCCCGCATTTACCCCGTAATTTTTTTACATACCTTCGTATCTTGTTTTCAAATTAACTCATACCAAATTTGAAAACTCTTACTATCGTAGCTTCCCTGATATCAGGTAATTTGTAATTACGTTGTTAGGGGGAGTACCCCTTCCCTCGCATTTTCCCCACCAATTTTTTAGCTATCTTTGCACCCTTCCTTCAAGTTAACTTCTACTAAATTTGAAGGCATAGCTTTCCAGATATCACGTAATTACTAGTTACTTTATATGGGGAGTACCCCTTTCCACGCAACTATCCCGCCATGCTCTTTACTATGTGTCTTGTCTTTTAAATTAACTCCTACCAAATTTTAAGGCGCTTGCTATTATAGCATACAAGATATAATATTATTATAAATTACTTGGTATGGAGAGTACCTCTTCCCTCGGTCCAATTCCATCAATTTTTTGAAATTTTTCGCAGCCTGCTCCAAAAATAGTCGATACCATATATAAATACTTTCAAGATATAAGACATTTTGCTATTATGGGGGTGGCACAGCCAACTTTTAAATGCATCAAATTGTATTGTCATCCGAACCTAATGATTGTACTAATTTTCAAGTACGTAGATTGTACGTCTTGAAGTTGATGAAATTTGGACGTTTTCAAGTTGGTGAACATTTTTTATGAATGCAAAAAACCCATGTTCATTACCATAACTTGAGGTCTACACGTAACATAATATGTAAGATGAGATTGTCAAATTCAATCGCAAAGAGAATTATGTTACGTGTAGACTTCAAATTAGTGTTATCTCAATAATATAAAAACTTTTATGAGAGCGTTGTTATAAGAATTCTTATAACAGCAATCTTATGAGATGAACTGTCAAAAACCACACGTACAGGAAAATAGCTCAGTGTGCATGTGTGAGTGTTTATTAAAATAAATGAAAAGCGATATTTTTGAAAAAATTTCTGTGTTAAATAAATGAATAAATGTGTTTAATTGATTTATAAATTAAAAGTTGTGTGAAAAATTAAAAATAAAATAACTAATTATGCAAAAGTAGTGCATGTTAACTCGATGAGCATTTGCATAAAATAAAATCTTATAGGAAAAGGAATATTGCGTCTTCCCCTAGTATGAGATTAAGAGAAAAATCGACATTTTGTTTTTATTATTCTACCGACGTTTTCTCTCATGTTTTCTCAAAGTTAATGTCTCGTGAAGACGATGTGTAACAGCATAGTTGTGATAAAGACATGATTCTAACAATTTTTAAATTGATTAGATCAGCCGATCGTATGCTTTTGTCGTGACTAAGTAGCGAATATGATGAGCACAACCGAATAAAATATTATGAATTGGATTTTAGTACCAATTATTGGTCTTTATAAAAAAAATTTTCTTTCTAAATTTACTTTACTTTTTATCGGTTCTTGCAACTAACTAATGGTTAATTTTGGTAATCTTTGATACACCTAACTGATTAAACGGTTCGCATTAGTAATTATTTATTCTTGTAAAATAACTTCTTTTTCAATAAGATTTCTAAAGTAGTTGGTGCAACTGCCAAAATTCGATTGGCAACGAATTCGGTTGTCTCAACGAATCTGTTTTCTGTGTGTAGGCATAATACACGTAGAAGTGATTTACTGTTGTTAAATTTTAGCTACAATTAAAATTTCATTTAGTTTAACTAAACTAGTCTTTAAACATTCACTGATTGCTTAGCCATATTTAATAACGCTTCGCATTAAAGTGGCCTTTTAAATTTAAAACCAACAAAAATATATTTAAAGATAATGTATTGAAAACGCAAGATCAACCGTATATGCTTCAATATATTTTCTTGTTGTCGTCTCGAAGTATAGTGTCTTTAAAAGGATTTAAAATTTAGAAGTGTACTTTAATACAAAGCGTGAGTTCCCTTACTGCATATAAGATATTTTACTATAACTGCCTACTAATTAAGTAGATACAATCTTAATTAATAGGCAATTATAAAGTAAAATATCTTTTGTATAGTATAATATTCTTCTGGCTTAGTAATTAAGACAATATTTACATGTACTGATATATTAGTGTCCTTTTTCTATCAAATTAAATATTATTACTTTTAATAATACTTTAGCCAACAAATAAAGTTAAATACGGATGTGTGTTAAGCACCTAATGCCAATTATTATTTCAATGATATTTTTATTTATCAATAAAATTTATGGCCACTCTGCGATAATATGTCTATTGTTGAGACCGGTAAAAAATCCCCCGTACAAAGACAATTTTAAAAATTGTTTTTATGTCACAACTAAAGGCGTTTTATTTTCTAGAAAAATTTTAAAATTGTTTTAATTTTTATTACAAAACCCCTTTTTGCATTCCTTTAAAGCAAAATTTTACCTTCGTAAGCTGTGATAGAATAATTTCTAATAAATTCACTTCTTCGAAAAATGATTAAATTGCACATTTTTGTAGAAAAGTTCAAACATTGCAAAATTTGTTTTGTAAAAAAAAAAAAAAACCCCATTATATTCTGCATGGTGGATGTGGTAGAGTACAATCATTTAAAATCGCGATAGGGCATCGACATGTAGACGATTTAGACGCTGAGTTTTTTACATGTTTGCTCAGTCTTGAGTTTTTAGTTTATAGTTAAAGGGTACAGAAAAGAAAATGGGTTAGGGAAAAAATCTTGAGTTGTGTTTTAATGTTTGTTTTTGACAATTATTTTTAAACTCATTTGTATTTTATTATTTTTCATACAAAAAGTTAGAATTTATTTCAGTTAAAAGAAAATTTACCAATTAAACTTAAAAAGAAATCAAGACAGAAAATCATCTTATAAATGTTTATGATTTTCAGTAGCAACTTTAAGAGGATATTTAAAAAAGGTCTTGTCTCAATAATCAGCGTCTAAATCCCCTAATGCTTTTATTTGCATTGAGTACATTGACAATAAATTAGCGCTTCACTTCTTTTTCTTCTAACAATTTGCAAAAATATTTATTTAATAAACAACTTAATTAAATACTTAGTATCCTTTTGAAACCCTTCATGTGAGATTTAATGTTTGCAATTTTCGGAATTTATTTTGATATCTTTCGTGTTGGTTTTATTTTATTTTTATTAAATTCGTGCCACTGTGCACTTAAAAGCAAATGCTTTTAATGCATTTTTTGTGTCTAAACACACACACACACATACAAATCTTCCAATTGCATAAAATGGCGAACTTAGAAAAAAAGACTGATATGCAACTACAACAAGAACATATAATTTGTTCATGCTTTCTTGAAACATCTGTACATTTTTTACGACAGCCATATTTCAAAAATTTTTGGCTACTTTAGTTCATTTTGAGTTGAAAGTTTGAAAGAACACTTTTTTTTTGGCAGTTTTCACTTTAATGTTTACCTATTTCATAAAATTTTCTGCCTTTATGCTGCCATTTCCTTGTGTGTCTGTCTTCTTACATTCTAATGGACTTTTTTAAAGGCGCATAGGAAGGCACAAAAGTAATCTAAAGCTTAAGAGAGAAAAATATTTGAAACAGTTACATTTTAAAAGGTTTTATTACACCTTTTACGGTAAGAGTTAAAGCTCTATACTGAAATTGCTCATAGATCTGTAGCGCTACGCATACGTGAGTAAACCTTTGGTGGGATTTGTTGCCTTGTCTGTTAATGGTTGAGTTAGTAAAAATCTAATTATTACTTTTTTATGCAAAGCTGCTCACAATGTTTTTTTTTTGTTACTTTGGGACGTGAGACTAAATATTTAACAGAAAAGGATAATTTTAAATTTGTTTGTACTTTTTAAAGTACATACATACAATATATGGCTGATTCTCATTCTAAACGAACATTTCCTGTTTTTTTGTTTGTTTTTTGTTTGTTTACTAGGGTATTCACTCGATTAATGTTTGCTCGATTAATCGGACAATTGAAGTCAAATAATGTTCGATCAAACAAAAATTTATAATTTCGACTAAAAATTTATTCGACTGATTTAAGTCGATTAATCGAATAACTCGAGTGAAAAGTTTTATGTAAATTTTCTTTTTTTCGAATGAATCTTTTAAGATTTCTTAGCCAAAACTGACAAAATATTTTAATTAAATAAAATTCGGCATTCAATTCAATCGTCCTGAGATAAGGAATTAAGTGATAAGGAATTAAGTGAAATATACAGCAACAATAGGGGCGAGTGAAAAATTTTTGTTATCTTATAGTAAAGCAATAATTACATATATGAAATAAAGAAAATATTTCGATACCAAGTAATTGGTATAGTAAATTTAAATGCAAGTGTTTTCGTTTTTTTTTATTATAGAATTTTCCGTTTCTGTCCGATTTCGGTCCATTATGGCTTAAAATATTTGACATCAAGTGGGCTATTCCATAAAATTATAAAACTGTGGACTTTGTTATTATTTGTTATTTAAAACACCTTCTGAAATGACAGCAATTGCTGATAATGATTAAAAATTTCACTAAATTTTAAATTCGATCCACTGCAACTCAGTCTCTTTTTATCCGATCAAAGCAAATGGATGGAGATTTAAAGAAAAGCATACAACGAAAAAACAAATTAGCGGTTTTTTCACATTCAGCACAACCTTAAAAAAATGCAATACAAACTTTAAACACTCCAAAAGTAGAAATTTGCAAATGAATGTTATTTAATGAATTACCCTGCATAAAGTGGGATGAAAATATGATCATGAAATTTTTCCCAGAGCAAAACCTTCTCAAAGCGATGCATTTAAATAGCGTATTATTTTAGATGATCAACTGTTTTCATTAATAAAATATATAACACGGCAATAAAACCAGATTTTTTACATTTTTCCAAACAAAAATTAGAAAAAACCGAGTAAATTCCAAAGGTTTTCGCCAAATTCGAATACTTTTTAAACAAAAAAATTACTCGAACAACTCGACAAACTCTTTTCAAAGAAAATCAGAAATTTGTAAACAGATAATGTTCTTTATATCGTTTTAACTCTTCTTTAACGTTCTTAAATTTATAGATAACTTTTATTTTAAAAAAATTTTACGTAGCGTACATTTTTATACGAAATGAAAAATTTTTTTAGAACACACGCATTTTTTTAATTCAATACAATTCAGATGTATAATCTTTGATGTATTTTAACATAACCTCCTTAGGTATTCATTAAAAATTTGCAATTATATTAAAGAATATGCATAACACTCAATACATTTTTTTGAATACAAACGATGATTGATTGCTGAAACGTACAAACCTACGCTATTATTTTAATGTATGTTCTTAATGCAATTTTATTATGTAAACTAAGTAATGAAGCGTGCTAAAAACTCACTACGCTCAATACACATGACTGCGAATACCAAAAATTAAAAAAACATGATAATGTATGAAATAAGAGAGAAAAAATGCAAATATTCTAAAACGGTTATAAATTTAATCTCGTTTTCAAAAAAAAATCTTAGTTTCTTAATGTGGAAAATCAACACAATGCATAACGGACACGCCATTTTCTATGAAGAGGGGAAAATCAGTATTTTTGTTTTTCGTTTTCACACATAATGGACAGTCTTACTCAAAAACAACTTATGTACATTTATTTACAATCCATTAAATCAGTTTTTATTTTAAAATTGACGCGTTAATTTTATGAAATATTTTGCTATACATGCAAAGGGCACGAAAATATCATTTGAAATGATCATGAGCCATATAAATTTGCATAAGTATTAATATTAATGAAGTTTGTATCGTGAGTTAAATTACACAGTGGAACACTGACTTTGTTTTTTAAATAAAAATAACTAATAATTATGTACTTTCTGCTGATTACGATATCGTCATTAGTTTTTCCCTAGCAGCTCTAGTTTTAAAGATATAGTGACATTTAATATTTTTATAATTTACAAAATTTTTTCTGTTATTCGCTTACTATTTCACAAGCGATCCTCAAAACCTTAAAATATTTTGTGGATTATTAATCTAAACGAAAATCTCTTTCATTTGCATGCAGTCACATTGGAGAGTATATCAGGATATCTTAAAATGCCCCTGTGGCTGAGTTGTAGCTAGGGTATTTATTTTAATCGACTTTTCAATTGTTCGATTAATCAATTAATCAAAATTGAGGTTTTTAAATGACTCGAGCAATCGAGTAAAACTTTTATTTCGTTCGAGTTATTCGAGTAAGCTTTACTGCAAAAATTATTCGAGTCAATCGGAAAATGTTTGAATTTAATCGGTTTTTTGTACATTTTTGTGGACAAAAAGAAAACAAAACAAGTTTTAATAATAAAAACAAAAGAAAACACAACATTTCTACATAAATTAGATCATAAACTGATCCTTTAAAAAAATTTTTTTCACTATTAAAATGTTGCGCTTTGAGAAAATTTTGCGCCAGGAAATATTTAATAGCATTCCGACCTGTCCTGTATTCAATGCAGAATAAAAATAATCAGAGTTGGCATAGCATTATTGATGTTATAAATATTAACTTGTAACAATAAAGGCCCGGTTACACTTAGGAAATATTTGATCAAAAAATCGTAGCCACTACTTTTGCTAACTCTAAGCTTTTTCTAACTGATTTAACTTGTTTTTTATATCACAAAATAAGGTTAATTATGCTGCAAAAAGCTATTTTTACATTATTTTTAATAAATGCGAACCCATATTTAAAAAAATTTTGTAATTAATGGAAATACAATTTTAACTTGTCTGTGGACTACGTTTTTTTTCGGAAAATATTTGCCAAGTGTGACCGTACCTTGAGGTTTTTATAATTCCGAACATCACATTGGATATTTTAATACGAAACATCTAGTTAACTTCTTCTTTATTTCAAATAATTTTTGTTTGATGTTTATATTTCCGAATTTTTTTAAAAGACATTTGAAGTTGGTTTCTTTCTCCCTATTATTGTTACTATATTGGGCCTGATTGTGTAAGGCGTTGGCGTAAACGCCTAACTCGTTTTTTGTAGTAGATTAAAGAACGCGGGTTGTGTGTTGCTTTAATCTATTACAAAGAGCGACATAAGCGTTTACGCCAGCTCCTTACACAATCAGGCCCATTATGTACTTAATTTTTTGATCATGCGGACTATTAGTATGAAATATCGTTCGAATTGAATGGCAAATTTCATATAAATTAAAAAAATTTTCCACTTTTTATTAAGAAATCTACAAAAACTCATTGAAAAAAAGAAAATTTACATAAAATTTTTTAATCGAGTTATTCGATTAATCGACCTAAATTACTCGAATAAATTTTTACTCGAAATTGAAATTTTTTGTTTGATCGAACATTATTTGACTTTAATTATTCGATCAATCGAGCAAACATTATTCGAGTGAATACCCTAGTTGTAGCAATGCTAGCCTGCCAGTTCAGAGGTTGTGGGTTCGATTCCCGCCATAGACCCTGTTAGTTTTCCGCAGACAAGCTAATTCCTTCGCGGGTTATGTTTGTTCTTAGAACAAAAAAATAATAATTATTTTGGCTTGAGTTCGGTTTTAATTTAATTTTTCATTTAAATTATGTTTTTACAGCCACATTCATAAAAAAAATGTATTTTAGGTTTAAGACTCATAATTGTTATTGAACAGTTTTACACTAAAAACTCTTTAATATAAAATTGTATTCATAAAGACTACAAAAGACATTGTGTGTTTTAAGGAATTTTAGGTTTCGTTACTGGCAACACCACCATGTTTTGTAGTTAGTGTTGCAATAAAAAGAATATGATTTCATTCGGATATTTAAATAAATGAATACTTTTTATTGTTTTTATTGTTGGTGATTATTTGCTTTTTTTTCATAGGTACAATGCACTGTTGTGCACTTGTTGATGTTTATTTTGATTGATCGTGTTGTATAAATGTAAATGCCGACAAACGTATTGGCCCATGACCACAACTCGCCTGCTTATGCTCTATAGAAACTTTGTTTAATGGAAACAAATATAAGAAAATTTTATCGGTTTAAATATTTAAAGTACATACGATACACCGTTTTGCCGATCCTATACCGATACCGATACTTAAAAAAAAATATCGCTGATACCGATACGAATATTGAAATTGAGTTCAAGTTTAGATTAACAAAACTCAAGAAGGGCAATTTTTTTATCATACAAAATTACAGTGTAAGAGATTATTAATATTTAAAATTGATATTAACCCAGCATAAAAAATTGCAAGTAATTTTTGAGGAACTACATTTTCATTGCTTCCAAAGAATCTATATTAAAAATACGCCGATAATTAGTAGAAAAACAAGTACAAATTTTTAATTCGTTTATAATTTTAAAAATACTCGCCATGTTTTTAAAAAAATAAATTTTTAAAAGGACATTTATCAACTAATATTCTTCTAAATAACTCAATAGCTTAATCATTAAGTCTTTTAAAAGTTTATATTTATTAGGGATGTAACGAATACCGATACCGATACCGATATATCGGCGATACTTCAGATTTTCCGATACATCGGTATCGACGATATTTTGCTGTCGATACACCGATACTTTTAAAAAAATTTTCAGAGTTTTTTTAAGAAATAATTTATTTTTGTTCGATTTTACCGTGAATTAAATTCACTCCGTTATTTTTTAAATCTTATTAATATCAATTTTAAAAATTAATAATATTTTATGCTGTTATTTATTTTTTGTTAATTTTACCATGAATTCAAATTCAAGTCGTTGTTTTTTTAATCTTATTCCAGCAAAAAAAAAGATACTCCAAAGAAGTCATGAAAATGTAGAATTCGCGATCTGAAAGTATTGCAAATTTGGATAATTTCTAATTAGTTTTCCATATCCTTGCCATTGCAAGAAGTTCTGTTTTTCGATTACCAATCACCGAATTGGAAGCGATGCTAGGACAAATTTCTTTTTCGGTATTCTATAATGATTTTTCCTCAAAGGAAAACGATACAAAATCACCCATTTTCACAATTTTTTTATGCGAATTTAAACTCAGAACTGTATTTTCATGTAAATTTAAGTGAATAAATATAAACTTAGAAGTCTTTTAATAATTAAGCTATAAAGCTATTTAGAAGAATATTAGTTGATAAATGCCCTTTAAAAAATCGATTTTTTAAAAAGCATGGCGGGTATTTTTTTTAAAATTATAAAGGAATTAAAAATGTTTACTTGCTTTTGTACTAATTATCTGCATATTTTTAATATAGATTTTTTGAAAGCGAAGAAAATGTAGCTCCTTAAAAATTACTTCCAATGTTTTATCAATTTTAAATATTCTCTCTTATAATGTAGTTTTGTATAATAAAAAAATTGCGCTTGAGTTTTGCTAATCTAAACTTGAACTTAATTTCAATATTCGTATCGGTATCGGAATCGGTATCGGCGATATTTATTTTTAAGTATCGGTATCGGTATCGGATCGGCAAAACGGCGTATCGTTACATCCCTAATATTTATTCACTTAAATTTACATGAAAACACAGTTTTGTGTTCAAATTCGCATAAAAATAAACAAGTTGTGAAAATAGGTAATTTTTCATTCTTTTTCCTTGAAGAAAAATCATTTAAAACACCGAAAAAGAAATCTGGCCTAACATCGCTTCCAATTCGGTGATTGGTAATCGAAAAAGAGAACTTCTTGCAATGGCAAGGGTATGTAAAACTAATTAGAAATGATCCAAATTTGCAATACTTCCGGATCGCGAATTCTAAATTTTTATGACTTCTTTGGGGTGTGTTTTTTTTTGCTGGGAATAATATTTAAAAAACAACGATTGAGTTTGAATTCATGGTAAAATTAAAATAAATTATTTTTATATAATTTTTTTTTATAATAATAAGATTTAAAATATAGCGAAATGATTTTAGTTCATAGTAAAATTAACAAAAAATAAATAATTTGTTAAGAAAACCTGTGAAAAAAAATGTTAAAAGTATCGTCGTATCGACAGTAAAGTATCCCCGATACCTACACGTTGACTGTGAGGTTTAATTAAAAGCGGGTAAATCATTTAAAAATTGCAGATTTATTCCCATTTTCTTGTTGCAAAATCTGCCACTGTGTGTTGATTTATTACTCAGTGCGTATGAGAAATGTGTAGGCTATGCTCAGCTATCATACGTAGTACTTGTATTATTTACACAAAAAACTGTAGCATACTTTTGGTGATCGTTTAATTCGGTGGCGCGTATGATTAATGCACACAATTTATTATCATTTTTAACCGACTTTAAAAAAGAAGGAGGTTATCAATTCGTGTGTATTTTATTTCTTTACTTTTTTATGTTTCCAAACGCATACTCTGTCATCTTTCAACCGAATTTCAAAATTATTATTTTTTGTTTGAAAGGGGTTGGTTGCTTGCAGTTTGGCCCCATAATTTTTTTTTAAATAGGTGGTGATCTTTGCAACCCAAATTTGTTGTTGCGGTTGTGAGGGCTTGACTACAGTTTTGTACCATAATTTTTTTTTCGAAAATTTTTGGGAAAATTTTACATACACGTACAATCAAAATACTGAGTATGGAACATATGATAAGATAAACTCAAATAATATTATTATCAATCAAATGTCAAACTATATTTGAAAATCTTTGTATGTATAGAGTTTGAAAGCTCTAATTATGAGTTACTGCTTTGATGAGTTTAACTTATTATCTTCTTACTGCCTGTCTATATTGAGTACGTGCATGATCTATAACGAATACACGTTAAAATATGAGCGTCATAAAAGTGAAAAGCTAGAAAATTTAGCGTTTATTTTAAGTATCATCGATGTGACAAATAGTATAATGCAGGTCATCATGCATTTAAGCATTTGTTTATATTGCGGTATTTTTATGAAAAATATTTGAGACATAGATACATACATATATATGTATGTATGCATTTATATTTTAATAAGTAATAAATTGCAAAGCTATTATGTCTAAAGGCAAATGCAATATATATTTATATATTTTTATTTAGTTTCCTTTCTTTATTTTAAAGCAATTTAAAAATTATTTATTTATATTTTTATGCAATTTAATATTTCTTAATAAAGATTTTAGACTTTTACCTTTTAAAGAAAAATATCAAAGAAATTTATGAATCTAATAATATTGAATATATGAAAAAATAAATATTTATTTTATTTAAACATAAAAAACTTGAAAATAAAATCATGAACATGATTCTCTTTTTTTGGCAGACATTTTTATGCAAACATATGAAGTAAATTAAAATGGGAAAGTATCCTTTGGCATACAAGGCAACGGAACTGATCGTCTTTAACTTAGTAGAGTCCAGAACCAATCGTTGTCCCTGTAACCATATAAGAAGGCTCACGAGCTCCGACCCCTCGGGACAGGTGGACACCGGGCAATGATATTATAACACCTGCTATGATATTAGCTAATGTGAGCAATGTTACATCTGTTTAAGCAAAACTGACTTATTCGGAGAATAGGGTCAATCAGATCAGTGTGCTATTATGGCTGGATAGTGCAAATGGGATGGTAGTGAAGGTACCTTCAAAGGTCAACAGCAGCGCACAAAAGCTTTCAGGAAGTCTACGCCAGTGCTTAGTCAAACACGGAGTGCCAGGCTCCACTAAGCTCTTCTTTGTCCTTACAAGCATTGAAGGAATAGTGACAAAATCAGTCAAACAATTAACATGAATAAAACGTTAAACCCTATCGCTTCGGCGGCAAGTTCCATGTGACTGGGAGGGAGAAATTCATGTTCGGAAAGTATTTTAGAAACCTCTTGAGGCCCTACGCTTCACAGGGAGTTAAGCGGATGGAAGAAGAAGATCCTTTAGATTATATGGATGTGGGAATCGATTTGTTGCTGTGCGTTATGGATATTTTGTGTCACAGATCACCATTTCATAAAGTCAATGAAAATGTGTTCGAGAAGTGCTCGAAAGAAATCGAAAATATGATAAATTTACGACTTGAAAATAGTCCATATTCGGTCTTTCATGTTTTTCTTTTATTAAATCGGATAGACCGATCTCAAGTTGTGCTATTAAGCACATGAACTCTTAAAAATAAGAGGATTGTAGTTTAGCTCCTCAACACCCTAAAATACATAAGAATTAACGTTCAGTAGCTCCAGTTCAAAAGCGTGTGTACATGTGTGGTTAACGCTAGGTTGGTATTTTTGAAGGCTACCTTCTTCGATGGACTCTTTTGTCTGTTTGTTAAAAATATTTTTGCTTAAACTCCTACAAACAAGTTAAATCAAGTATGTACATATGTATGCATGTGCGTATATCTCCGGCGCATACAGACAAAGACAAACATAAAGCGTCTCAGATGTACAAAACATATAGTAACATGATAAAAAATGTTATTTATGGATTATATTGGAATTTATGAATGTATTCGCAGGAGACTACATTCCATGCTCCTGTAAAAGTCATGTCTAGATGAATAAAAATTCACAAACAAAATAAAAATAAAAATTGTGAAAAAAGATAAAACAATAATATTGAGTGAATTTATGTCCATGTAATTTATAAACTTTATGCGAAACAAATGCAAAATTCTTTCGTAATATTTTTTATATTATTATTTAAAGTAATTTGAAGCTTTATGACAGACATACATACAGATACTCGTAAATTTGACTGAAAATAAATTTTCTGTCTTCTTTTTTATTGCACTTTTATTTCCTTTTAATAAAAAAAAAGAAAATATGCAAATCAGGATTATACGAGTACTTAACCAAATTATTATTATATTGTTTTTAATACAAATTGAAAGATTAAGGCAATCATTAAAATGTCAAAAGATTAAATTTTCAACAGGGACCGTAACGGTTATAAGCGATATCAAAAAAGTTATTTTAGAATATTTATATTGTGACTTTAAAAGAAAAACAAAACCAACTAAAGCTGTTATTTTTCAACGTAAAAATAAAAGTCCGGATGAAACTCTTAAAAAGCAAGTTTTATTTCGCCGTCGTAAAATAAAACTCATTTAAGGAGTTAAAAGATCTCAAAAATTAAAAACAAAACGTCACAACTAAAAAAAAAATCGACAAAAAAGAAAATCGAAAAAATCGCAAAAAGCAAAAAGAAATCGCCAAAAACGGCAAAAACCGCCAAAACAAAAGAAACGCCAAAACTTAAAGAGTCACGAAAACGAAAGAAAGCACAAAAAAAAGGAATTGTATAATGTAAAAATTCCGTAAAAAAACGGAAGAAAAATCGTTAAAACGAAAATAACGCCGAAACTAACAAAAATCGCCAAAACTAAAAAAAAAATTGCAAAAAACAGAAAAATCGCCCAAACTAAACAATCGCAAAAAACTGAAAAAATCTTTATGAAGGAAAAAATCTAACATTTATCTAATCTAATAAAACTAAACAAATCGCAAAAAAAAACAATTCGCTAAAAACGAAAAAGTACCTAGAACTAAAAAAAATTTATAAAACCGAAAATATATCACCAAAACGAAAAAAAGCGCCAAAACTAAAAATAAATCACCAACATACGAAAAAAACACTAAAGCGAGACAAATCGCCAATAATAAAATATATTACAGAAAACGAAAAACGTCGTCCGAAGAAAACCTTAAACAAAAAAATCAAAAATTAATTAAAGTGCGACTTTGGGTCGGTCACGAAGGGTTGCGTACAAATACTCGTATGCATATCCCTTTTCGTTTTTGCCTTTTTTCGTTTTGGCGTTTTTTTCGGTGTGCTTTTTTTGTTTAATTTAAGTTTTTCTTTTAAGTATTTTTCGTTGTTTTTGGCGATTTTTTCTGTTTTGGCTTTTTTTAATTTTCGTGATTTTTTTTCGTTTTTTATGGCGATTTTTCGTTATTTGAAATTATTTGGTTTTTTCTCGATTTTTTAGTTTTGGCGATTATTTGGTTTTGGAGTTTTTAACGTTCTTTTTCACTTTTTGACCATATTTTTAGTTTTAGCGATTTTTTTTAGTTGTCGCGATTTGTTTCAGTTTTGGCGCTTTTTTTTTTTGTTTTGGGGATTTTTTTCGGTTTTTGTTGATTTTTTCAACTTACCAATTTTTTTTTGGTTATGACACTGTTTTTCGTTCTGGTTATTTTTCCGTTTTTTTTTAGCGATTTTATTTTTTTTTTATTTTCTTTGTTTTTTGGCCTTTTTTTAGCTTTGTTTTTTTTTGGTTTCGGCGTTTTTTAAAGTTTTTTCGCTTTTTGACTATATTTTTTATTTTTTTGGGTTTAGCGATTATTTTAGTTTCGGCGCTTTTTTCAGTTTTGGCGCTTTGTTCTTTTTTGGGAATTGTTTTCGGTTTTTTTTGTTTTTTTTTAGTTTTAGCGATATTTTTTGTTTTTACACTTTTTTTGTTTTAAAGATATTTTTATTGGTTTCTGGCGATTTTTTTAGTTTGGCGCTTTTTTTTTGGTTATAGCGCTTTTTTTCGTTTTGGTGATTTTTTTTTAATTTTTGGCTTTTTTTTTTCGTTTCTTGATGATATTTTTAGTTTTAGCGATTTTTTATGTTGTAGTGCTTTTTTCATTTTGGCGACTTTTTCGGTTTTTGGCGTTTTTTTTTAGCTTTTTGGCGATCGTTTTAGTTTTGGTGATATTTTACGTTTTATAAATTTTTTTTGAATTTTGGTGCTTCACATAAGTAGAACTAACAATCACAAAAATGGGATGTGAATAAAATAAACTAATGGTAACACTAGGATTTGTTGAGATATTAACATTAATTTATTAGTGATTTAATTCTCGTATGCAAATTTCGCAAAATTTTAGATTTTAAAAAGTTTGATGGACACATTTTTTATATTCGTTACATATTTTTTGATTGGTTCATACAATTATTAAATCTAATATCCTAACTAATATAAATACGAGTATAAAAAATAAATGGTTGAATAACTTTACATTTTTCATAATTAACTTAAAATATTTAGAAACTTAAAATCATGCATAAATACATATTTTAAGAGTTTTTTTTTATCCAAAATGCTTTAATAAATATTTATAAATTGAATAATTTATAAATAAAATGTAATTAGAAAAAGAAATCTTGTTTGCCTGTTGTCGGCAGTTTTCAATTAAAATGAAATTATTCAAACATAAAAATTATAATAAAGGCATATTTGAGTATTTTTATTATAAAACACTCAATCACTTTATTACCGTGTAGTTTTGTTCAATGAAAAAGAAAAAGGAATTTTCATTCAATCATTCACAACATAATTAAATAAAGAAAACAGCAACACATGCTGGTGAATCTATTAAGAATAGATATAATCGTTATTGTAGCAACATGTCAAACAAATTTTGCATGGTAATAAACCATTTACAATTTTGCAGTAAAATTTACTAGATTAAAGAAAAAGACAATAAAGCGTGTCTGGCAAATGTTTGTTTTTAGCATTTAAAGCGCAATTTTCATAATACCACATTTGACAGCTGAGAAGATTTTCGTTTGGTTAAATGACATGTTCAGATTGACAGTATATAAAGTGGTTAAGTATAATCGATTTTATATGTAAATTTTTTCAATACATATTAAAACGATAAATAATATTTTAATGCATTAATTTTAAATTTATGTATATTTAAACTTTGGCTTTTTCGGTTTGTGTTTTAATTTTAGTATTTGAAAACTTAGCTAAAACTACTCTTACTATATTTGACATAATGACTTTAAGGCCATCAACACAGATTTGTAATTCTTTTATTTAAATTTATTTATACTAGTACACACAGAAAAAAAATACCAATGTAAAATAAACATGTCCTACCTAACCCTTTCAGACCTGACGAAAAACTACCAAGAATTTGTTTATACTTTTTGGAATATGTGGTCTGTACAGCGTATGAAAATATAATCAATGATTAGGTTTTATAATTTTTATATCCTTCAAGTATTTTCAGGACACGCACAATTGATGCATCGGGGTCGGTTATTTTTTCAGTGTAATCTAACCGAAATGATTTAGTTTTACATAAATTAAGGTCGAATATTTTTTTAATCAATACAGGACCATTCTTATGTATATTCTTATGCTTTACACAACTACTAACAAGTTTACAGCACTCATATTTCAATTGCATTTTACATGCATATGGAAGTCTTAAATATTGTTTACTTAACCTCAAATATACAAGACCAGTAATGGAAGCACAAAATGAAAAGGAAAAAAAGAAAAAGAAAACTAGAATAACCAAAATGAATCTTGTAAGATGAACTCAATTTTATTAGAAGTTGTGCTAAATTTTATGTATGTAAAGAAATGTGAATTCTTTGGAGTGTGCAGGTGAGTTTTTGAAAGCAAAATATTGTTTACATTAAACAGGCTTAAACACAATTACACACAAACAAAGAAACAAACCAACTAACAAATATACAGCACTATTTTGCCTGAAGCTGCAAACAGTATAAGTTGGTAATCTTGTACCCATTATATTTGCAATACAAACTGCAGGATTTAAAAAGGAAAACAAATCATTTTGATGGATAACAGGTAAAATCTTTTACTCACAGCTTCAGTTTTGTAAAATACTATTTGTAGCCTAAATTTACTTTCCATAATTGCTATGGATTTCAATAATCAAAAATGCCATAGAAATTTTACATCAAGCAGTCATCACTTAATTACAATTAAAATTGTTTAGTTTGAGTGCTCGAAGTTAATCTGAAAAGTTTCGAACTTGTGATTTGAAGTGTACGAAGTCTGTCTGTATATTTTTATTTAGAGTGCCAATAAAGTTTAAAGATCTTTTGTAAAATGTTGGTTAACGATTGTTGGTCTATTAGAATTATAACTAGATTATTGTGTAAAAGCATTTTTATCTTCAATTTAAAATAGACTAGCAAAAAGTACTAATATTTGAAATCTTATGTCCAAAAAACTTGTTTTTATTTTCTCCCACTTTTTATCTGCAATGAAACTTTTTCAATATAATCTTTAATGAGATAAAGCTGCAGTATTCAGCTATAACGATGTTTGTCTTCAATTAAAATTTTCATGAGAGTTAAAAGAAAATATTTTGAAATTGTATCGTTAAGGTGAAATATTTTGAGAGTTTCATTTAATGCTTTCGTAAATTACGCGCTGTCTTCATATAAGGCAGCAATGGGCCGGCTTTAAATACGCACGATCTAAGTCAACCATGCAGCCAAAATCAAGGCTGTCAAAATTTCTGTATCAAATTAATCCTGTCATCCTTGTACTAAGATTTTTCGGCTTATAATCCAAGTAGCATTTATTTATTCGTTTCTTAATCCTTTTAAGTTATAAAAAAATGTTTTAATGGATTCTTCGAAAGCTTGAAAAATACATATATACTATTAACAATTTAAAACAATTATAACAGTTCAAGTTTTTTGAATGGCACAATTTTAGTGAAACGTATTTCATAGTTTTGATGAAAAATTTCATTACTTTTATGAAAGATCAACCAAATAAATCACATATATATTTTTTCCCCAAATATGACACCCTTAAGTCGGAAGTTATTATTTTTGGCTTAAGTCAAACACTGGAATTAATGTAAATTCAAATTAATTTTAAGAAAGGAATATTAGAATATTTAATCAGACTAGTAGAGTGGATTAGTACTAATAATTTCGACAGCTACTACACTGTCATTATCAGCGTCCTTTGTTCACTTTTACAACGTTTGATCGTGGATACTAGTATTAAGGAAACATCAGCTATTTAACCAAATTTTATAACGAAATAGACACCCTTACTTATTTCAATAGTTGTTAAACAAAAGCGAACACATAGTTTTGACAGTGCTGTTAGCTGAAGTAGTTAAAACGTTGCCTAGAAAGCAAATGAGGACAATAAACCGCCTGAGTGCGATACTTTGAGTGGTGATCAACATTGAAAAATTTTGTGATGTACTTATTTGTAGCAGGGAATTGTCAATAAATTAAAAAGCTTTCAATAAAACAGTTTATGGTAATAAGCATATTTAATAATGTCATGTAATTTTATTAAAACAATGAAATAATTGGATTAAATCGATGAAATAATTTTATTAAATCAATTAAATACTTTTATTTAAACAATAAAGTATTTTCATTAAAACAATGAAATAATTTCATTAAAATAATGAAATAATTTCATTAAAAAAATGAAATACTTTGTAACGTAGCATACATGACATGCCGCTATATACATGCTAAATGTAACGTAGCGTGCATGACATGCACTACGTACATAATTATGTTACGTACATAATTATGTTTATAGTTATTTTTATTCTCTATATTCGTTGATACGCTGTGTGTTTGATATAAATACCTCCGCACGCACATACGCACATACATATATACATATGTGATAATATCACTGCTGCTAATAAACACGAGATTATACATTTTTATGATCCAATTCTCATTGAGATCATAAATTGAATAGGATATATGATTGAGATTTGCACAACGGAGATAAAGAAGCCGGTCATCGTGGTCAAGTATAAAGTTATACCGGCACTACGATTCACACCTAAGTGTGAGACCAGAACTTTTTCCGATCTATACGGGCCAACTGTTCACTCAGTAGTCTTCGGGCTAGCTGTTCCCTCCTTGGTTCTCGGGCCAACTATTCACTCAGTAGTCTTCGAGCTAGCTGTTCCCACAGTCGTCTTCCGGCCAACTGTTCACTCAGAAGTGTTCGGGCTAGCTGTGCCTCCAGTGATCTTCATGCCAACTGTTTACTTAGTAGTCTTCGCACTAGCTGTTCCCACAGTGGTCTTCGGACCAATTGTTCACTCAGTAGCTTTCACTCAGTAGTCTTTGGACTAGCTGTTCCTCCAGTGGTCTTCAGGCCAACGTTGTTTCAAATTGAAAAAACTTTGACTCAACATGATTTCTCGTATTATTTCAGTAGCAACTTTATTTTGCTCTAACTGTGCTTTAGAAGTTATTGTAAAATCATGTTGAATTAGTATGAAACACCTATGAAACAAAATCACTACCGAAAAAAGTAAAATTAACCTTGTTTTCTATGAATATACTATGATTTTTTTTCTGTGTGTATGTGATAGAAATAAACTAACAGCGGATTTGAATTTAACGCACTAAACTTTTTATATTCCACATAGTTTTATTTAAAGGCAATTTTTTCTGCGAACCAGTGTAATTTTTCTTTTAACCATCAATATTATAAGCATCATGTAGATATGAAATAGATATGCATTTTTACTGTAACCACAGATATTTCTACTTTAATGTGGAATACAAAATGTCTACTTAAAAGCGAACAGAAGTTCAGAAGAAATTTGTTGTGGTTGGAATAATTAAACAATATAAGAAATTGTAATTAAAAATAGATATAAAAGTTAATTAAAATATGAAAGAAAAACTTTAAAGTATAATTGAAAGTAATTTTACACTAATGCCACTTAAATAAATCACTGCTATTTGATCATTATAAAAATCTAAAAGTGTCACCCTTAACTGTAATTTTCTTAACTAGACGTTTAAAAAACACATTTGATCTGAAAACTTTATAAAAATTTCCTTTCGCATTACGTTTAGCATAACATAGAAAAAAAACTTGATATCCTGATTTTTGATTTTTAACAACAAATAAAACACTAACAAAAGTTTTGTAACTAGAGAAACCGGAAGCAAACTTGTATTTCCGGTTGTAAGCAATCAACATAAAAACTAAAATTTTTAGTTAAAATGTTTCGCTATTAGCTTTTTTAACACAAGTTACTTAAAATTTCTAAACAACAAAGTTTTTACTAAACCTTAGCTGTAGTCACAGGCAACAATTTGGTTGCAATTTAATACCCCAACTAGGTAAAGCAGTTTAGTTAAGTTAAAGGTGCAGCTTGTTTTACGAGTAAGCAAAGATTAAATAAGCAAATTATGTTATTGGCAGTTTGAATGAAAATTTTTCATCTGTAAGGTTTTTTATTTCAATTACTTTTTTAGATTTGTTTTTTTTTAATTTTTTGGCTTTCATCCATACAACCAACTGACCTACATGACTCCCTTAATGCATACGAGTACTACTTACAGTAACTGTTTGTAAAAAAGAAGATAAAAAAAAGGATCATAATGTTAAATAAACCAAGCATGGCATCAAATTGGGACCAAGAAAAAAAACGTATTAAAACCAAAAAATAGACAAATTTTCTCTTTATTTTTATGATGATTTATAGTTTGAAAAGAGTTAAAAGAACATCTGTCTAGTGCTGTACTGGTCGTTATAAAATTCTTGGAACGAGGGAAAAAATCTACAAAATAAAAATAAGGAGAAAAAAAAAGAAAGAAATAATAATACACAAGCAATATTAATGGTGCAGGTGACTGCATGTATTCTAATATTTGTTTATAACTTTATCTTTCTCTTCTATTTTTCAGAAATGAGAACATAACAGATAACCAACCACATTGTTAGTAGTACAGATTCTGTATCCCTTTTATTATTTTTTATGGAATGTAAAGTATGTCCAAGAAAAAGTTTTTAAAAGGGGATAAAACTAGCGTTACTATTAATTAGCTTCACGCAAAAAAAAACATGTTTTAAGTAATCACAATCTAAGAGTATTATATGGTTGTAGTCAAATCATATTGTTATGAAAATAAAGCTGTTCAATTATTACCACTTAATATTTTGTTGTTATGTATGTTTTATTGTTATTACTATATTTTTCCACACCAACCGCACATAAAAAACCGATAACTTACAAGTAAAATACTGAACTAATAAAATAGCATAAGAGCAAAAGCTTTTTGAAAAAAGAAAATCCTTAATTTGTTTTATAGCCATAATTTTATTACAAATAAACTATCTTAAAATAGTATTGATAAAATTATATTATAGATATATTTAACTACAGTTCTACAGGGTAAGCCAAAAACCACCATTGGGCTTACAAATTTAATAACTTTTTCGTTTATATATTTTTAATTTTAAATATAATTTTTTAATTTTAAATTTTTAAGCCCCATGGTGACTTTTGACCCACGCTGTATAATAAGAACATTAGTTGTATTCAGAATTTTTAACAAAATTATATTGTTATATGCCACCATGTTGCAGTTTTTGCAAATGGTAATAATGTAATAGTCAATCGTAAACATGACTTTATTTATCATAACCTTTATTTACAATATTTTTCCACAGCCATGAATTATGGCAGAGAATATAATGTTGTTGTCGCAACCATGCTGCAGCTACATATATTTTTCCTTGTTTTCCTTAGCTATAAATTATTGCGGATAGCATTATTGCAGGGAACATAATACAGTTGTCGCAACCATGCTACAACTATATTTTTTCCTTGTTTTCCTTAACCATAAATTATTGCAGATAGTATTATTGCAGAGAACATAATATTGTTGCCGCAATCATGCTATAGTTGTACATAAATATTTTTTGTTTGTTTTCCACAATAATGTATTATTACGGAAAATATTATTTCAGAGAACAACCATGTTGCAGCTATATATATTTTCTTATCTTCCACAAGCTACATTATTGCAGGGAACATTATTGCAGATAACACAATATTTTTATCGCAACCATGCTACAGCTATATAATTGTTACGCGTGCTTGATACTTATTAGGTACCAGGTCATATTTCACAACATCACATTTCATTTTCGACTATACAAAAGATATTGAAATGATTATAATACATGATAAATACAATGATTATAAGAAAAACTACCCAAAACTGAAAAATGGCCTTAAATCCCTAATGAAAAAATGGCCCAAAAAATAGAAAAATGACCTATAAATGTTGTTGTTGTTTTCCATTAAAAAGTTTTGGGGAAATCTTTCAGCTTGGTGTTATTTTCTATTCGGGCCATTTAGCCTGCTGGAGTAAAAATGGCCCCAAACTCAAAAATTAAAAATGACTCAAGATTTTTCGATTAAAAACAACAACAAACTTTTTGGGGCTACTTTTTCTATTTTGGGGCAATTTTCCGCCTAGTTCGTAGAAATCTGGGGAACTTCTGGGATTTTGCGGACATTTTTGTTCAAGTTTTAAGGAATCCATCGATCAGGTTTGTGTCTTCGCTAATGTTGCCCTTGCTAAATGAAGGTATAGCAGCTAAGGACCAGCTGTCTCGGGTAAGTTCTTGAGAAGTATCGCCTAAGTATCCCCTAAATATCGCTTAAGTATCGCCTAAGCATCTTCCAGGCGATAGTAGTGTTTTTGTACACAAATTATATTTTATATCCATCTTGAGGTTGAAATTACTATCTTCGTTTACTTGGTGTCATTAAGGTAGGTGAAATTTTTGTTTTTAATTTATAAATTTTATTTTTGGTGGGGGTCATGGCGCCGGGCCCGGTGACTAGGCGGAAAGTGTCGAACGGCGATAAAGATGACGGGGCGTCTGACCTAGTAGCCGAACGTGGCCGGCCGAAGATTGTCGCCCAAAGCTGGCCGATCGAAGGTGGGCTGGCAATGGCATAAAGCCAAAAGTGATGGCATAACCCCAAAGTAGCATGCCGAAGACGCATAGTGGTTCCAATTTAAAAAATCCTAATAAATCTGTATCTTTGAAACTTACGCTCCTATTACAAAACAATGTATGTACAAATTATAGAGGGTGACATAAGCTTTCAGAATATTGAAGTTTGGACCACCCAGTTGAAATACGCGTTGAGCTACAAGGTGTCAAAGTTGACTACCTGCGGCATGAAAAACCTTGCCAGCTTCATAACTTTTACAAGTATTATTAATGAACTGGGCGCAAAGTTTATAAATAGATAATGAAAAAATAGCTTATTTCATTAAAATATCTTAATGCCTTAATTCACAAAAAAAAACATTTTTTTGGATTAATAAGAGACTTATTAAACAAATTTTTGTATGAAAATTTGTTTTATTAGTCTGTTATAAGTCGGAAAAATTTTTTGTGAATTAAGGCATAAATATTTTCAAAGATATTAGGATTTAAATTTTAAATTTTAGTTTTTGGTCTTGACTTTGTTCTCTATTTCGTCAATATCTCCGGTAATAGATTAGCCAAAATTTTCAGAAAATTACATTATGACTTTTAACACAATCCTTAACAACACCCAGATATTTTTTTTAGTTATCTCAATTCATGTAGTCGTTAAAAAGAATCGAATTCAAGACTGTAAAATGAGAGTGAAAAATTGTTAAATTTTGACAAAAATACAGGTTAATTGTTCGACGTTTTTCTTAACAAAATTTACAAAACTAAAATTTTTTATTTTCTATATTTCGAAAGAATAGACTTCAAAGATGACTGCATTGGATATTATAAATCGATTAAAGCATGCACGCAGCGTTCCAGCATTGGACGAAAATTATACATTTTTCCACCAAATTCTAAATTAAGAGCTTAAGAAAAAAATGCCAATCGAGTTTTTAAAATTTCTCTACAAACTGTTGTAGATATATTTGTTATAATTAATTTGACTTTTAATTATTACCCGCCTGCTTTCAAATGTGATCAAAAAGGAGGTTATCTAAAAATAGCCAAGTTTTCAGAAGCATTTCATTTACCTGCATCAAAACTGTGCTAAGCTTCATTATTTAATTTTTATTTCTTGATTGTTTATTAATTTCTTGATTGTTTATAAAAAACAATCGTCCATCTCACGTTTAAAAAATTTTAACGATATATTAAACGGGCATTTTTTATTAATTTTTAATTAAAAAATATGTGAAGAAAATGAGGATATCCAATATTTTTAGGTCAAAGGGGCTAGACCGAAGGCGACAGGAACTTCGTGCTTATCCAGTGTTCCATGGCACCCTGCGTTCTTTTTGTTTTGGTTTAATTTTTATGAACTTTTTTAAAACAAAAATTTATATAAATTATTTTTTTTTGGCACAAGATCCACGATATCTTTCATAATACCGAAAAGATTAAAAAGCCATATTGACAAGGCTTAAAGACAATATTGTTGTCGAATTTTTATTTTTATTTAATTAATTCGAACAAACTGTTCTCCAGTTATGTTAATATTTGTCGTGCAGCTGGCTAATTTTTTAAATAAATGTAAATATACCGCGAAAACTAGAAAAATAAACTCAACTGAAGATTCGAGTTCAGCACCGCAAATTAAGTATGAAACAACATTCAGTTGCTCCAGTCCAAAAACTTCTAAGTTTGTGTTATTTTTGTTATCCAACTACTTATATCAGTTGATGCTAAGCAATATGCCACTTCTGCTTTGTGCAATTTCTCTTTTAAATATATTATTTATAAAACAAAGATAAAAGCCAAAGATACGTTTGTAAAAAATTTGTGCCAATTTTTCTTTTTCACAACCATAAGATGGGATTGTAATTCTCTGTGGTCTTTCTTTGCAAGCACCATTTGTAACTAGAATTTAGTTTACATTTCTAGATTTATTGATGGTTGTAGTTAAACTACTGACTACTGGGAACTTGTGCTTTATATTTCAACAGTAGTTACACGGTTTTTTATTTAGACTACGAGAAAAGTTTTTTCTTTCTCAAAATATAGGCCATGGAAATACAGTAGTACATTTACTTAATATGCTGTTTAAATATACGTGTTATGTCTCAATTTAGTAAAAGTGTTTGAAAATATAAAAAAGTAAGTTTGTAGGTTTAAATTTTTCTACGCAACTTACCAAATTTAAATTATTAAATGCCTTTTAGTTATATAGGGAAGAACAAGCACACAAAAAAATTCTGAAATGAGAAAAAAGCAAAGAGGAGAATATTAGAAAATAAATAACAAAAAGTAATATTAAACTTTGTAATGGTGGACGCAGTGACTCACACGCCAGTTATCAGCCGCTATTTATACATACGAGTATAATAAAACTTGTCAAATAAAATATCTAATCGTTTTACTTGACAAACTAACTAACAATATTTTTGTCTTTGGCCATAAAAATTGGTCAAGAATAATGAACAAACGTTGTTAAAATGTAATAAATTTCAACAAAGTTGACAAATAAGATGAAAAGCAACTTAGAAAAATTAAATGTTTGAAGTGGAGAAAAAGTAAATGTTGACTTGTTTTTGAAAATGGAAAAAAATCGTTTTTTTCTTTCGTTTAAAATCCATTAAATGCAGAAAATGACATCAATAACATTCATTTTAGTTACGCTTCAAGCCAACAAAGAAGAAAAAATATATCACAAAAAAAATTGCAGAAAAGAGATACTAAATTAAGCGCAAATAAAAATTGACAAATAAAGAAAAAGGCAGAAGACCTGCATAAGAAACTGCGAGCATAAGCACGTTAGTGAATGAAATTTTACAAATACAGACAGACATCAAGTTAAATGAAATTCTACAATACAGTTCTAGTATTTGAGAAAACTAATTTGTGGGCACACTATCCGCTACATAATTAGGGACACAAGTTTTATAATACTGTAGCGGACGAGTTTAGAGATGCATAATAAATTGAAGGCTAGAAACTTTGAGTTTACTAAGAACTTCAAAGCTTGAGGGCTAACTTGCCTTATTTTTTTAACTAGTTAAGATATAAGGCCATTTTGCTTTATTGCAGTGACACGACGAAAATCATTACATTGATCCGATAGTAGAATCGCGGCTTTAGTAAATTCGAAAATTAATAAAAGGGTAAAATAAATATATTTAACATCGGACAAAAAAGAAAAAGAATATTGAAATACGAATTTTATTATGTTTAATTTATTTAAATGATGAACTTTAGGTCTCTTTTAAAAAAAAAAAAAATTATAAACAAGGAAATTTAATTATTTTTGGCTTAAGTTCGGTTTTAATTTAATTTTTCAGTTAAATGATATATTTATTTAGAGATAAATGTAAAGCATGTAGATAAAGAAAAGGTTGACTGCGCGGAGGGTTGAACTGACGTTTCGATAGCTCCTGCTAATCTCATCAGAGTTCTTTACCGCTTAGACCACACGACCAAAGATCTAAACCCATACAGTTCGTTTGAACTCATAACTTAATTGTTAAACTTTATAAACTTTAAGAATGCAAAGCTCACTTGGAGAATGCAAAGCTCACTTACATTCTCGAAGAAATTGGACAGCTTTACTCTGCATTTTTTTTCCTGAAGAAGATCACCAACGGTGATTGAAATATCGAAAGTTAAATAAATAAAATTTGATAAAACGAAAAATAAGAGTTTTATTAAAAATAAAAACAGTGACCTTCAGCCCAAATAATAAATAATATTTATCCAGTGTAAGGTCGAATAAAGTAACAAATTAACTTTGTAAACTTTAATATCAATATTTCGCTATTTTATTATTTTATTCATTTCTGAAGTCCGTTTAGAAAAATGTTTGAAAAAAACGTCGGTGGAACTAGTAAACTCTTTTTTTTGTCAAAATTTAGCCATTTCTCACCCTCATATCAAAGTCTCGAGTTTAATTTTTTTTCACGGCTACATGAATTGAGATAACTTAAAAATTCTTTCTGCATATTTTCAAGGATTTTGTTTAAAATCAAAAAATTTTTTTTTTTAATTTTGGCTATGCTATTATCGGAAATATTTGCGAAATAAGGAAGAAAGTCGTCCTCAAAAACCATAATGTGAAAATCCACAGATAAATATCTCTAAAAATGTTTCAGACATCTTAATGAAGTAAAATGTATTTTCTTTTTCCATTTATAAGCTTTTCAAAAAGTTTAAACCTATAAAAATCGGATAATATTTGTAAAACTTATGAGGCCAACAAAGTTGTCCATGCTCAAAATAGTCAATTTTGAGACCCTGTAGCTCACCGTGTATTTCCACAGGGTTGTCCATGTTTCATTATTCTTAAAGCAATAATTCTTTTCTTTGATTTTTACATACATTATTTTGTAATCGGATCGCAAGTTTCAAAGATAGAGACTTATTACCCCTTTTTCAATTGGAACCACTGTGCATCGTTTTGTAATTGGATCGCTAGTTTCAACGATAGAGACTTATTACCCCTTATTTAATTGGAACCACTGTGCGTCGTCGGCCTGCTACTTTCGGCGTTATGCTATCGGGCGGCCACTTTCAGCAGCCCTATGCCATTGGCAGGCCACCTTCGATCGGCCACCTTCGGTCAGCCACGAGCACACATCACGCAAATATAACTAAACGGATTTTTATGAAATTTGGTATTGAGGTATGTACTTCAGAGTCCTAGTTCATACTTAGAATACTTTTTACCGCCATAAAATGTCTCATTTCCAAGTTCAAAAAGGAAAAAAAGCGAAGATACGCAATTTCACTAATATACATAAATCTTGCTGGAAACTAAAAAGATGTTTTTAATAGAATTAGTCAACCTGTTGGTGGACAATAAATTCATGTATAAAGCAAAACAAAAAATAAATCTCTTATTTGCAAAATGTACTAACTTATTCGAGATATTCTTAAGAATTTATGTGCAAAAAAATTTTATTTAATTAACTAACCACAACAAATTAATTAAATTAAATCTGGGCATTTGTGGTCCATCAAAAAGTTGTTGGTCAAGTCCTCTCCATATGGTTCATAAATTTAACGACATGTGAAGACCCTGTGGTGATTATAGGCTTCTGAGTAAAATAACTGTTCCTGACCGTTACCCTGTACCACACAACCACGATTTTGCATATATGCTTTCCGGTAAAAAGGTATTTTCTAAAATAGATTTGGTTAAGGCATATTTTCAGATACCAGTGGCAGAGAGCGACATACCGAAAACTGCCATCATTACTCCATTCGGGTTGTTTGAATTTAACCGAATGACATTTGACCTCTGCAATGCTGCGCAGACATTGCAGCGCTTCATTAACGAAGTTCTACGTGCTTTCAGCTTCTGTTTTGCTTACATCGATGACATTCTTGTAGCATCCGAAAATGATGAAGAGTACGAGAATCATTTACGTCAAATATTTTCAAAGTTACGAGAGTAAGGAGTAACAGTAATCTGCGAAAAATGTGAGTTTGCTAAAACTTATCTGAAGTTTTTGGGATATTTAAGACCAAATCCAGAACGAGTTGCGGCAATACAAGAATATACTTCACCGAAAACTGTTAACGATTTAAGCAGGTTTCTTGGAACCTTAAATTTTTACCGACGTTTTATACCTAAAGCAGTTAGTGCTCAAGCAACTTTGAATTCTCTTAAAGCTGGCCAGAAGAAAAATGATAAGAGACTTGTAGTGTGGACTCCTGAACTATGTGCCGCTTTTGATAAATGTAAGACTCAATTAGCAAATGCTGCTCTTCTTTCGTATCCAACTGATTCTGCAGCAACTTCCTTGTGCGTGGACACATCTGATGTTGGAATAGGTGATGTACTCGAGCAGCATGTGAATGGTGCATGGAAACCTTTAGGATATTATTAAAAAAAAACTTTCAAGTACACAGAGAAGATATAGCGCATATGATCGTGAACTGCTTGCAGCTTATACTGGTCTTAAGCACTTCCAATATTTTCTAGAAGGACATCAGTTCTGCATCTATACAGATCACAAGCCGCTGGTCTTCGCATTTAATCAACGCTCAGAGAAGGCATCACTACGTCAATTACGACATCTCGATTACATTGGTCAATATACAGTAGACATTCGTCATGTATCCGGTAAAGACAATAGACCTGCCGATGCTTTATCACATTTAGATGTCATTTCAATGCCATTGTCATTGCATTATGCTCTTTTAGGAGAAGAACAAGAAAAAGACGCTGAGCTAGAAGCCCTGAAAAAATCGTCTTCATCTGGTTTAATATATAAATTATTTCAAATGCCAAATACTAATGTTAAAGTTATTTGCGATATATCAACCGGCAAAATAAGATAATTCATAACTGGAAGTTTTCGTAGAACCGTTTTCGACACGATTCATAATATCTCCCATCCTGGCTCAAAATCGTCAATCAAGCTAATTTCTGATAGATTCGTCTGGCCAAATATGCAGAAAGATATTTCAACTTGGTCTAAATCTTGCAACAAGTGTCAACAATGCATAGTTCAACGTCATACTGAAAGTCCAATCGGAGAATTTCTTGTGCCCGATGAAAGCTTTAAAATTGTCAGCATTAGATATAATTGGACCACTTCCTTTGTCAGATGAATATCGATACTGCCTGACATGAATTGACAGATTTACACGTTGGCCAGAGGCTGAGTGATATCATATCTGAATCAGTCGCTAATGCATTCTTTACTTGGATTTGGAGTACCTATGCAAGTTGTTACTGATCAAGATAGTGAGTTCGAATCCTTGTTGCTTAGAGAGTTTTCTAAGCTTTTAGAAATTCGTGTTCAGCATACTAAACCATATCATCCTCAAGCAAATGGGCAAGTTGAGCGTTGGCATCGAACGCTTAAAGTAGCAATAATGTGCCATTTAAAGTCTCGTTGGTCATATGTTTTACCAATTGTTATGTTGGGATTGAGGACTTCCATCAACCATGACTTGAAAGTGTCCCCAGCTGGATCCGTATATGGTATGGAACTGACATTGCCAGGAGAATTTTTTGTTAATACAAAAATGAAAAACATTAACTCTGAATGGATAAAAGAGTTTAAGGAGGACATGGAAAATGTAAAAGCAAAAAAGGTCGCAAGACACGAGCATACAGATGTGCACGTACCAAAGAAATTGAATGAATCCCTCTTTGTTTTTATTAGAGGTGATACTGTTCGGCCACCTTTTCAGCGTCATTATAAAAGCCCTTTTCACGTAATATTAAAAAGTGCAAAGACGTTTGTTGTTAATGTCAATGGAAAACCCAAAACAATATCCTTTGATCGGCTGAAGCCTGCTGTAGTTTTTAACGACATAACTGAAAATGATTCTTTTAAATCGATGTCTACTACCACATCTGAAACGTCATGCCGAACTGTTCGATCTGGTTGAACTATACGAATCAATATTTGACTTTAGTACTGGAGGAGGAGTAATGTGGTGATACTTTATATATTTCCAATTTGAAAATAGTTTTTAAAATAATCATATATTAATTTTTTTATATTTTAAGTTTTTCATTAATTGACATTTTAATTCGAAAAATAAAGTTAGTTGAATTTTAGTTTGAACATAATAACATAAACAAAGTGATTGCTGCAGCTTGTTTTCAAAACACCCACCCTATAATACTACCAATATTTGAAAATATATAGAATGTATAAAGTGCAAAACTTAAATAATATCGCAAAAAATCGCAAAAAGTTAAACTTGAATGCAAATATAGACATTCTGTTCTTTATTGTGTATATAATAATATGAGGAATATTGGGGATCTCTATAACCTTTACGCTTTTGAAATATTAAAATGTACAAAATACAGTCTACAATTATACTTTTTATATAAACATGAATCTGACCATGAATGGACCATAATTTTAAAAATATTTTTACCCAGATCCATTCTGTAAAAATCATACCAAGACAATGTGAAAACAAAATGAAATTTTTTTAATGAGAAACGTAATTTTTTCATGTCAAACTTTTATATTTTAAAGAAATTCGTTTAGCACTTTGAAAAAGAAATTTTTTACTTGAATTTATACTCTAACATGGGATTACAGAAATACATTTAGAAAAATGGTTAGAGCAATAGATATGTGAAAAAGTCATCTCTTTCAAATAACATATTGTTTTCTTTTTAAATCCCATTTTTAATTTTTGATTTATCGCGTGAACTCCCCATATGTCTGCCCCCATGTGCATTGTTGAATAAATATCTTTCTATTCTTTCAGCCAATATAACAAACAAATGAGTCTATCGGATAAAAATGTATTGAATTACAGGCCTTAAAATTTTAAAAAGTATATTTTTTTCACCTTTTCCCAAAAACTATAATTTTAAATTGTTCCATTAAAATAAAAAATATATTGTGCATTCTTCTTTTCCAGCTGTTAGTTAAAGATAATTTTGTGGCAAATATATGATATATAAAATCACTAAATTCTGATAATAAAAAAAATAAGAAAGTTATTAGCAGTTAATTAAAAAAAAAATATTAATTTAATTCACACAAAATTAATTCAATTCAGTTTGCATTAAAAAAATTTTTTGATTGAAAACAATTTTGTATGGGATATAAAATCGGCTTTTTTCACTTAATGGCTAATAACTTTCTTATTTTTAGTCGGATCTCAACGATTTTAAGCTTTTTTTATTTGGCACAAAATTATTTTTTATGCGTATCCTTAAAAGAAATTAGGAAAAACTTTTTCTGTATTAATGAAGCAACTTAAAATAAAATTAATTAAATAACTCTAACTTCCGGGCGTGGTAGAATGCTAAAAGATATGGTGAAGAAAATTAAAATTGTTTTTTTTTATAATTTAGTTAGAAATCGATTGAATGACTTTTTTTCACCTTCATACACCGACGATCCACCCTAATGCACATCTGTCAATAAATAGCTTTAAAATTATATTAATTTTGTCAAAATCGCCTGTATAATGCGAGAATAAAATTCATTGGCAAACTAAATTCCTTATTTATAATACCCGGAGTGTATATTTATAATATGACGTTTCATATCATTAAATTGGCTTTCTGTACTGAAGAAAAGACAGAATTTTTGCAAATAGCAAGGAATCAGTTTTACAAAACTGTATATGACAAGAAATAAAAATTGGATTTAAAGCAAAATTAAGGCAAAGTCCTCAAAAATACTTTTACATTTCTGCTGCGAATATTTTACAATATTCTTTAATTTTTTTTATATTTTTGCAGAATCATTGAAAATTTCTAACAAAATTTTACCTTTTTTTACCTTTAAACGAAAATCATTTACATATATATTGTCGAGAAATGCAATGCAGATAATACGCATTATCATGGTGCAATATTATCCATTTAAAACTCCATAAATCTTTCATTTATATATTTATTTGTATAAAGAAAAATGCGTCATAATATTCTTGTCCCGATCGAATATAATTTTCAAAAGGTAAATATTACGACCGAATAGGAAACGCATTCATTCATTCACTCATTTCTTTTTATAAACATATTCATACTCACTCGTTTGAAACATTTGCAAAAGTCAATATGTCAATATCAAATGTTTTCATTAGATACACGTATCAGTGACAACTTTATACAAAAACCAATGTCAACACATCGGTTTATGCTAGTGTTTGTATTTACACATGTATGCGTTTGTGCATAAATAAATGGCGAACAGAGAGAATATTAAAAGAAAAAATAAAAATATAAACTATATTGAATATTGTTGTTGAAACGACAATAATAACACAATTACAAAAGTTGCAATCAACTGCTGCAGGATAACAAAAGGATGTGTTACCTGATATACAACAAAATGTTAGTATTATTTAATATTATGGATAGAAACAGCTCAATGACTGTTTCCGTGAAGTTAACAAAATGCAACTGACATTTAAGGTTTAGTGCAATAAACAGATAAGCCACAAAAGCGTAGTACCAACATGACCATAATGAGTTATGCAATTTCCAATTAAAGACTTCATAAAATGAAAAAATTTGAAAAGTTGTTAAAGTGCACTTTATCTTAAGTATGATAGTGCATTTTAAATGCAACTTAATAGTTGGCTTAATTTAAAAATATTAAATATATAAAGTAAATCCATTTGACTGGTTCACCATCTGACATTAACTTTTAATGCTCCACAACGGCAACGTTTGCTTGAAACTTTAATATTCTTTCACTACAAATTAGTTGTCATAAACTTAAGTTTCTTTCTCATGTTTCTTCCTTTTACTCTTTATGACATAAATGGGATCTTAATTTTATATTCATTTAGCAAAAAACAAAAACATATTAAAATGGCCATAAAAAATGCATCAATAATTAAACTAAGCCACCAAACCACTTCCCTGAACACTGCATTTTATTTTATTTTTGCAACATTATACTTGAAAGAAGTAATAAAATGAAAATAGAAAATAAACATTAAAAAGCTGCTGTCCGGAAGAAATCAATATTGGCATATAGTAAATGCACACTACGTGTCATAACTATAGCCGCACCCTTAATAGAACTAAAATTAATTACTACAAAAATAGCACAGGTCGTTAAAAATATGTATTTTTCTGCTTTAGATTTTTTGGAGTAAACTGTGATACATGTAATAATGAGGTTCATAGTAGGGAGGTAACGATACGCCGTTTTGCCGATCCGATACCGATACCGAATCGAATATTGAAATTGAGTTCAAGTTTAGATTAACAAAACTCAGCAAGGGCAATTTTTTATTATACAAAATTACAGTGTAAGAGATTACTAATATTTAAAATTGATATTAACCCAGTAAAAAATTTGAAATAATTTTTAAGGAACGACATTTTCATTGCTTCCAAAAAATCTATATTAAAAATATGTAGATAATTAGTAGAAAAGCAGCTATAAATTTTTAATTCCTTTATAATTTTAAAAAATACTCGCCATGCTTTTTAAAAAATCGATTTTTTTAAGGACATTTATCAACTAACATTCTTCTAATACATGAAAACACAGTTTTGTGTCTAAATTCGCATAAAAATAAACAAGTTCTGAAAATTGGTAATTTTGCATCATTTTTTTTTGAGGAATCATTATAGAACACCGAAAAAGAAATTTGTCCTAACATCGCTTCAAAGTCGGTGATTGGTAATCGAAAAAGAGAACTTCTTGCAATGACAAGCAAATGTGAAACTAATTAGAAATTATCCAAATTTGCAGTATTTCCGGATCGCGATTCTATATTTTCATGACATCTTTGGTGTGTCTTTTTTTTGCTGGGAATAAGATTTAAAAAACAAAGAATTGAGTTTGAGTTCATGGTAAAATTAACAATAAATAAATTATTGGTTTTGCATAACAAGTTCTTGGTAAAATTAACAAAAAATAAATAATTTGTTAAAAGAAAAACTGAAAAATTTTTTTAAAGTATCGTCGTATCGACAGTAAAATATCGCCGATACCGATGTATCGGAAAATCTGAAGTATCGCAGATATATCGGTATCGCTATCGGTATTCGTTACATCCCTAGTTCATAGCTTTTCAGTCACTTTTTAGAGTTCCGTCTGTCTGTCTATGTATCTATCTGTCCGTCTGTCTGTCTGTCTGTCCGCCTGTCTGTCGCAGGATTCTATATCGAGAGCAGTAAGAGGTACGGACCTGAAATTTTCACAGAATATGTGTACATATGGCCGCTACAACAGCAAATACTACAAGTTTATAAAAGCTAAAAATTCCAGGGTGTCCTAAAGCAAGAAACGCAATATTTTGCAATCCTAATGTAATATACAGACACATGATATACATACTCTTGACATTTTCAATAAATACTGACATTTATGGCGTTTCTTTTTCTACAAAAAAAAAAATGTTGCATTGCTTGCACTTTTCAATGAAAGTTTGCAATAAATAATTTTTCGAGAAAGTGAATTTATTAAAAATTATTGTATCATCCATTACGAAGTTAAATTTTTGCTTTAAAGGAATGCTAAATTGCGATTTTTTTTAATAAAAAGGAAAAAAATTTTACATATTTTCTAGAAAAGAAAACCCCATTAAACAAAATAAATATTAAAGGGTATTCTATCAGTTAATGTAATATGGTCCATGTAATTTTGACAACTAGCAGTATCGAAAAATCCGTAAGAAGCTAAATATTAAAATGTTCACAGCTGGCGCAGCATTTTAAAGGCAACAGTAATGAATGCTAAAAAAAACAAAGTAAAAATTAAAGGGTAAATTAATAACACTGTGTGCGATAGTCGAATTTCGGGCAAAGGTTCTGATAGTTGATCTCATATAATTTTGGGACAAGGAATCATATGGCGTTCAGCGTTTTGTCAGATTTCGAGATATTGGTATTATAATTCGAGATATTGGTATTATAATATTTTTCTTTGGATACCGTATTATTCATTTATTATATGCAAATTATGTGAACAGAAAATAGTTGTTCGAATACTCGAATAATTTTTAATCGAATGAAAACACTAATACATACCTTCTAAACTACATAGAAGACTACCACTCCTCAAAATCACACCTTGATGACATAGGTGTGGCGACTTTGGCCTTGTGGGCTAATAGTTTCAAAGATATTTAGAAAGTTGTGATAAAACAAAAAAATTTGGCTAAATTTCATAATATCTGTTTTTCAAAAAAACT
This sequence comes from Panzeria rudis, assembly GCA_956483635.1. NCBI lineage: Eukaryota > Metazoa > Arthropoda > Insecta > Diptera > Tachinidae > Panzeria > Panzeria rudis. Next base: position 109,997,121 of record OY101450.1, on the reverse strand, counting down.
CTGAAAAACTCGAATATAATTAACAGTCCCCTTCTTACTTACCACACATAAAGCTTGATGCTCAAGTTTTGTTTTTATTTACAATTAAGTGACGCTACTTAATTCACTAAAATTGCGCACTCCATACAACAGTAGCACATATATACAGATACAAGCAAGTTTCTGTGGTACGCAACTCGCAAAATATTGGTTAATCTTATATTTTTTTAAACTAATTTAAAAGACCACTCAACTTGAAAACATTAGAATCAAGTTAAGTATCCAAGAGATTTTGCTAAACTAACAATTTCTGCTCCCCAACTCTTTAAACTTACAACAAGTCTTTGTTTTATTATTAAATGACACAGTATGAATCCTTTTATCTTTAAGTGTATCTGTTGGCATGGTCATGCTTGTAGGGGGTTTAGTTAGATAAAACTTCACAAGACTTCCTTTCATTTTCTAACATTAGTGCTTCAGACAAGCAGTTTAATTGCCAAACAGATACTTGTTGGTTTGTATTTGTATACAAAGAAGCTTTAGCGTGTATGTGTGTGTGGCTTTGTAACTGTATGGATGGCATTGTGTGTGCAAAATTAAAAAGAAAAAGTATTTCTATTTAATATCAAAAGTTGTCATATGCAATAATGAAATTTTTAAGAATTTTTTTATTTTATTATACAAAGTTGTACAGATAAATTACTTCGGGTCACTGAAAAGAAAATATTATATTTTAAATATTTGCTGTAGTTTTTTTGTAAAGTCTTTGTAAATTGTAATTTTTACAGCGGTAGATTTTAATAAATACAATAGTAAAGTTTATATTTTATTTATTTGATATTATTTAAGACTTTGTTTGGTTTTATTTTAAAAAAATATTAGCAAGGATTCAAATGTTAAATTACTATGTGACCTTAATTGTTAAAGACATGTTTAAAAATTTTTTCAAATGTAAATATTAAGCAATACTGATTCTAATTACTTTTGTTAACAATTTTCCAGTATACACAGAAAAAAATATCATAAAACAATTTCCAAACAGAAGTTTGTCTAAAAATAAATTTCCTTTTCAGTAAATGTTCTTTACATAATCAATGAATTGTTTGTTTGACTGCATACAACAAGAAAAACTGTGCCGTAAAGAAACAACAACAACAATGATAGAAAAAGGAATGCGATTGTACCAAGTTTGTCGTTGCATTAATTCTCATTCATTTTTTTAACACATTTAACAAATTGAAATTTCATAAATGCCTAATGGGTGATGTTGATAATGACCCAGACAAAATTTTGTTTGACATATTACAAAAAATCGAGTAAATATTTTTGTTTGATTAAGTAAACTATTTTGTTTCATACTTTTAGACTAATTGTATTATAAATTGAGACAAAATTATTGTTTGATATTTTTCAGAAAGTCCAGTAAATCTTTTTGTTTGATTTAGTAAATAGTTTTGTTTACAATTTGTAAATATTTTTAGACAAATTGTTTTATCGAGTTAAACAATTTGTTCACTGAAAAAAACACGTTTTTTCAATGAAATTGTTGAGATATTTTTGTGTAAAATTCACAAATTTGCTTGTACGTCCGTTGCTAGACAGAAAATAGAATTTAGTTTTTTCTGTGTACTTTACTCAAGTTGAAATGATATAGGTTAACTAAATTTGTTTGTGATATCTAAAATTTAAGAACAAAAGAACTTTATTCAAGTGAAACCCCAAAAAAATATAATAATATAATAGTATTTACAAAAAATGTTTCTGCTAAAAAGTTGTTGTCTCTGAAGTTTGCAATAGCTTTTGCCTTACCGACTTTTACCTTAATCTCATATGGCTAATTCCATGTCAAATCAACTAATAGTTAGACACGACCCATTTAGATTTTGATGAAATTTGTTCAGATGTTTTCTTTAAGGAAAAAATTAAAAATGTTTATTTCAGAAGTTATGACATATCCAAGATATCATTATTTCGCCAAATTTACCGAAAGTCTTGAGTTTAGTTATTAAATATCTCGAAAACTATTTTATATACAAGATTGCTTTGTATGTCATTTTAAGCAGAATATTTGGAGCAGCAAAAAATGTACAGGGCAAAAATTATTTTAGGAAAAATGATTTATCTGCAAAGTTTTGAAATTTTCAAAACTGATTAAACCAAAAACTTATATATTTTTTGGCTGAATTTTTTTATATAATATCTCTAAACGTCCCGAAAAAATCCTGAAATTTTTAAGGAGGCGTTTTTTTTTTCTTTTTTGAGATATGACAAAAAACCTACATTTTTAACACAAAATTTCCAACATAAAATTTCACTGAAAAAACTAATGCACGAATTTATCAATGTTATTACTTTTTCCCCTTCAAAAATTTTAAATTAAATTAAATTTAATGCATATTCCTCAAAATTACAAATTTTAATTATTGTTGATACTATATTGTTGAAGGTTGCGAAAGAAAAAAATCATATCTCAAAAAAGAGAAAAAAAACCTCCTTAAAATTTTCGCGATTTATTAAGGACACTTAGAGGTATTATATAAAAAAATTCAGACGAAAAAAATATAGGTTTTTGATCTAGTCAGTTTTAAGGTTTTCAAAACTTTGCAGATAAGTTATTTTTCCAAAAAAATTGTGTTGTGTGTATTTTTTGTTGCCCCAAAACTAAAGATATTATATTAAGCTCCTAATCATAAGAATAAGAAGTTTATAATATCAAAGTTGAAAAATTTCTATGAAATTTTCTATGAGGAAAATGTAGGGAATTTTTGAAGTACCTATATTATTCCTTACCAATAAGAAATTTTTATACTTAGTAAGACAATAAGCAACATACTCGTAAATAATGTGATTAAAACACTACCACTCATTACCAAAACTCCTAAAGTTACAGCATTTATTTTAATCGTCCTTTAACAGTTTATTTATCTGTTAATTGGAATTGAGGGTAATAAATTATTTGGAAAATCGAGTAAAGCTTTTATTTCATTTGAATTATTAGAATAATTTTTACATTTAAGCATTACTCGAACTAAGGGAAACTTTTATAATTTATTCGGGTTTCCAGTAAATTTTGTATGAAAAATATGAAATAAAACAACAAGACGGATAACGCTTTACTCGAAATCGAGAATTTTATTTGATCGAATATTATTTGACAATACAATTTTCGATTAATGAAACAAATATTATTTGGTTTTCGCTATTTTTGTTTTTATTGCTTTTTTTAAAATAATTTTTGTTCCTGATGAAATAAATCTATAATATTTACAAAATATAAAGGAAATTTTGTTAGTTTTTCTCTAAATGCAATCAATAAATTTTTAGGATAAGGAAAATAGTAGGGAAAAATTTTTTGGTTGTAGGGAAAAAAGGGAATTTTCTTGAGACATGTAGGAATTTTTCAAAATTTCCACTGGCATCACTGGCGACATGGTTGAATTTAACAGTAATATTATTAAAACAATTCGAGCTACAGTCATGGTATATTTAATAAATTGAACAACAGTATGGTTCTATAACAATAAGATATGGTTCTTGTCCATATGCTATTTAAAAACAGTTTACTTGCAATAAAGCTTTGGTTACAAAAGAGACAAGGCTCTCTGCTTTCAAAAAAGTTTTGTTTCTATTCCTTGGTTGAATGTTTTTTTTGTCAGTATTTTGTTTTACTTGAGAGCTGTTGGTTTGCTTTTGTGTGTCGCATGGTTTTAAAAAATAAAAATAAATTTTTTTTTAAATAACAAAATAAATTACAAATAACAAAAACAATTAAAACCATTTGAAAACGAAAACCAGTGTTCATTTAATCGGACACTTTAGTGCATTTGTAGCTCTGTTCGGATAAAATATCTCAAACATCTGAAACATTAAAATTAACTGCAAAACCTGCAATATTTCAAAACGAAATGGTTTTCAGCACGTGGCAGATTGTAAATAAAACAATTGACAGCAAATATGTATGTATATATTTATGTGAGAATAGATAGTACTTTTTATTTCAGATTGCACACACTGACGAGCTAAAAAAATTAAATTTTAATCATATATATGGTTGTTTTGTACCATATATATGGTTGTTTTGTACCATTTATATGGTTATTTTAAACCATATATTGTAATTTTGAGCCATATATATTGTTGTTTTATACCATAATATAGTTATTTCAAACTATGTATTGTAATTTTGAGCCATATATGTGGTTGTTTTAAACCATATATATACAATTGCTTTAATCATATGATATTTTTAACCATATATTCAATCATAGTATTTTGCTGTTCGATTATGTTTGCCTCAACCATGTTTTTTTTTTGCGTGCACGTACTGTCTATAATTTGTCTAAATAAAAGCTTTACTGTAAGACACATGATATTTGAAAATATTTTATACTTAAATACATCCTTTTTCGTTTTACAAATGTATGTACATCTATTAAGAGCCATTTATTTGAGAATGTAAAACAATTAAATTTATGTATTGTTTTCAAGTGAACTTTAAGCTTCAACATCTTAAGATTGTCTATTTTTTGAGGACTTTATGATGATTTAATTTGTTTTTCTATAATTTTATTCATTTAGATTTTTGTATTGTGTTAAGGACTGATTTCACTTATAAGTTATATATAGATAATGTTTGCATATCATTTCAGTCCTGTCTTCAAGTATTCTTTGAAAGCAATTGTTATTTCTTTCAGACTGTAATATGTCATCTAGGTTTTATAAGGACGCTTTGCATAATAAATTGTTGAATCAAAATATGAATTATGTTATAGATTTGTTTTTTCTAATTTTTCGACCTTTTTCATATATATTGAAACTACTTTTTTGAGCTTTAGGTCTTTTTTATTTGTTTTAACGTTATATATTTGTATTTTATCCGATATTTCGTTAACCTTCGGTTAACTTCTTCAGGAAATTTTATTTATAATAATTTTTTGTTTTGTTTTCAATCAAAAAAATTTTTGTTATAAAAAACAAAGTGTATCATAAAATTTATAAATTTTTGAATATTTAAGTAAAGAACAAAACAGTTGTAAGTCTACAATATTTGTCCATGCTAATAAATATTAAACATTTTAACATATATAGAAACACAAATTACAAATTTCTAACTACTGATTAATTAAAGTTTTTTACATATATATCAACACTTCAACCTGAACAAACGAAATAAATTATAGTGTATTTGTTTCTTAAGTCTTGTTATTGTTCTTATGTAAAAAATATATATAAGTCTGCGCAACATTCGCAGTATCTGTTCTAAAATTCATTCTCTGATCTGTTGGAACATCTATAATGTGTAATATTTCTAGCATATATCTACGTTTATAATTAAGCTCCGTACTCAAAACTGAAATATTATCAAAATCTGGATAATGATCAAAATCAAAGCAATGTGAAGATAAGGCTGTCTTTTGTGAATTTATATTTCTATACTTTTGATCCGTCTTATGTCCAGCTATTCTTGTCTTTAATTTATTTTTAGTCGTACCTACATACATCTTTTGACAACTCTCATTATCATTTCCTTTACACGGTATTTTGTAAACTACATTAGATCTATCTAGCTTCTGAATCCTATCCTTTGTGTTAGTAAATATATTTCCTAAAATGCCAAACATCTTATATGCAATCTTGTACTTTGTACTATCATAAATAAAAAAGACCTAAAGCTCAAAAAAGTAGTTTCAATATATTATGTTATAGAAATTTATTTAAAAAAATAGTATCTCTTAATCAACATATTGCTAAATAAAATAGTATAACACTCATACGCCTAGTTACACAAAGGTGTAAATGGTCAATAATCTTGACGAAACATTTCGCGACCTCATTGCTGGTTTAGCTCATATGCCAAAAAGTCGAAATGGAGAAAACGACAAAGAAATATTTGGAAGAAGTTAATATGTTTTTCTGAAAGTAAAAAATCTTCTTTTGTGCTGCATTAGCCACTTTTGTATTTTATTTTTAAAAATAGCTTTTTATGCAGCTTGTGTATACTAACTGCTGTGTATTGAGTAACTTCCCTGCTTGAAATGTTGTACCAATTGTCTTCAGTCATAGGATAAGACTGAAAAAGGGAATGGTACGAAATGTTCTTGAGTGATGACTAGGGATACCAGTCCCGAAATACCGATCCCAAAAATCCAGGGATTTTTCGGAATTGACAAAAAAATCCCGGCGAATCCCAAAATATTTAGATTATGTTTTTTAAGTAAAATTCTTATACAAAAAAGTCGTAACGAAAAGTAACAATTGTAACACTAATTTATGAATTTAAATGTATTATAGTTGTTAAAGGGTATCCTCCATCCCCACAGGATTTTGGTATAGTATCGTTAAATGGATACAATATCCCTCATTCTATTGCTGTCAGGTAATTATGTGATTTTTTTTTTTTTGGCAGAAGGCTGACTTGGAATACCTATGTTTGTATACGTGGCTGCCTCCTGCACGCAAGCAATCAAGTAGAAGATTCCATTTTGACAAACATATGTAGAATTATTCATATTAAAAGAATATACAGTTGTGCTGGATACACCTGGATGAAGTAAAAGCCCTAAAATTATCATGTGGACTTATGAAATTATACGGGTATGTTCTGTATTTCATATGGAATGAAAATAATCGGAATTATCAAACCATTGTTGCTGCAAATTATTATTTATAATAACAATGATATGACAACTCCGAACATTTTTATTCGAAGACGTTGGCATATCTGCTTGCTACCGGTGTAATAAGGATATGTCCAGCATTTGCAATTCAGCCCTCAATTAGTCCTACGGCTATTTAGATCTTCATAACATCCTCTGCAGCTGTGGCTGCTTACAGGATAGATCTTGGAAACTCGGTTCATTGTGTTGGCAACAAGCATTCATCGATCCTGAGTACAATATCTTAAAGAGAACTAGAAGTTAACTCGAATGACAGCATAAGCCATTAACTAAGGTTTGGCAAAATATTATGTCACCTTTCCGCTTACGGCGCTCAAGGCTACATGTGAGGATGTTGGTTCACCTGTGGATTGCAGAAATATACGGTGGTTTGCGGATAGATCCAAAGCCCCGTGCTGCTGTTTATTGATTATTTAGAGCATCTGCCACAAATTCTTGAGCTTTGAGTTTAGTTTTAGAAAATAATAAATTCCTTTCAATACTTACTGAAATTTTATGTTATATTGAAAATACTAAAAATAGAAAACAATACATCATGTGTGGATATACATATATATGTAGTACATACTATGTACGTATGTATTTAGTATCGCAAAAAAAACCAACCATCTCAAGCAAACTTTTTCAAAACGAAAATTATAATGCACCACATGCACTTGCATGGACTTGCATGCAAATGCATATTGATTTGTGAAAAAATATAGTTTTCAAATAATTTCAAATCATGACTAGTATTATTGTTTGTGCAGATACCAGCAACACATAAAGCAAACTAATCCAATTTATTTATTTATTTATTTTAGTTTTGTGTTTTTATTAACGAAATTTTTAGAAAACTTTTAGATACAGCAGCTGTATGAAATCCTTTAAGTATTATTTTACATTTTATGATTCTATTAAATGGTTTACTCATATCATTTGCTTTATTTTGGAAAGTCATTAGAAAGAAAACAGAAGAAAAATAAAATTCCATTGCAATTCCTTTTAATATGCAAATTGTAACTAACTAAAGATTTTTACAATATTTCATAGTAGTTTTAAGTTTAAAAAATTTTTTAGATTAAAAAAATTTTTGCAAAAAGAAATATATGGTGCCTTTGGTTTTGCATTTATTGGCAGTATAAACCCTTAAGAGTATTCTTAAATTCATACCGAAAGACTAAAACTCGTTACATCTACACAAGTCGTTAGCACGCATTCAATTTAGCAGACAATTTCATTTGAATGTGTATGTGATGTGTTTTTCTAGTTTAACTACTCTATACATACATACCCAGCGGTAAAATGAAGGAGTAAAGAGGCTTTTTATAAGCCCTTTTGTAGCAGGCACTACTACTACCAATCTCATATATTTTTTAAACGAAATGTCATTGCGGACCAAGATCTTTCTGGACCACTTACTCAGCGGGCCTGACTGCTTGCTGGATATACTTGCATATTTGCAGGTTATACTTGGCAGGCCTGATCAAATGCCTGGTCTAATTAGGTCTGTTAAAAAGCAAATGGAGGTAAATTTTTTTTATCTGGGTATTTTTATGGCGGCTTCAATATTTTTGATTAAAGAGTTTTCTTATTTCGAGTTATTTCGCTTCATTAAACGTTATTTTTTATACATATGGGTGTAAAATTCGTGTATTTATTATGAAGGAGTTGGATATGATATAATTCTGACAGAATAAGGATAAGTTAATCAGCTCCAAAATAAGCGGGATAATAGTTACATGTATGATATTTCTTGTACGTAAATTTCAGAATACGAAAATGTTTGTTATTTCCCAAGTACATATTCAGATATGTTCTGCATTCTATTCGGAATGAAAATCTGCTTAATGGTCATAGCATTCGTGTTATAAATATTAATTTGTAACAACATTGCTTTGAATGGCATACAGAGCAGACCTGATTTTTATTAAACAAAACGAAATGAAAATCAAATTGAACGAACTAAAGCCTGAATAATAGAGACGATTTAATTTGGATTAAAACCCATACAGTTAGACTAAATACACAACTAAAATTGTTAACACTAAAGGCACGTAGCATTAAATAGGCTAGATTGTTTCCAAAAAAAAGAAAAGAAAAGAACAAATTGTAAAAAATTTCTAAAGTACCGAAAGTGCTTAAATTAATTTGGAAAAATTTCCACACTTGTAAAGAGCTTAATACAAATTAATTTAAAGTTGGCCACTAATTTGCTTGACTTTGGAGGTCGTGCTGACCAAGAAGAACTCTGATGATAAGATTGTGGCTCATCTCGAAAATATCATGGTCTTAATTTCGAACCTTTTATACAAAGTCACGAATTTGTTTGTGTTTTCTGTTATTGCATGCTTTGAAAAATCCTTTCTCAATACTAAACGTGAGCAAAAAACATTTGCTTGCTTATTCTTCACAATGTACGGTATTGAAGTGCGCTTTTTTATTTCTGTTGATTTTATGACAACGCTAAAGTTCCTATTCCCTTTTATCAAAAGCATGCAACAACATTTATTTATCTGCCTGCCTAGCAACGGAATTATTTATTGCAATTATGATGCAAATTTCACTATTCCATTTGGTTTGACAATAGCGTCCACTGAATTGAAAAAGTGTGTATTAGTGAGAAAATATGTGTATTAGGGTAATTACTTTTTTACTATTTTTGCCAATATACAATTTTACATGCCCTAGCCAAAATGGCTATAAAAATAAGGAAACACCATCGTAATTTTATGCTGTTGTTAAAAAAGTTCCCGCATCAAACGAGTTTAAACTTGGTCTATCTGTTAAAACATATAAATCCTACCAACCAGTGTTCCTTACCCCTTTATATTTTTTTTATAAAATTTAGAATGATGCCTCTAGCAAAACTAATATTGGTGCAAGATCTAAGCTCACTATTTTGCCTAGTTCGCCAAATATCGTAACTTTAGAATAGGAAAATTCATTAAAAATGTACTAAACTGACTTTACGAAAATATGTATGAATTTAAAACTACTTATCCTAGACATTGCGTTAAGGCTGAGAACACACCAAGTGAGACAAAATAGCTTTTTGTGACTTATACGACAACTGAATATTAATTCTTATGAGACAACCCATACCAAAGAAAACAAGCGCAATATTGTGTCTCTGGCTTACTGCGCAAAAGCACTGGTTGCAGAAACTACATGTGGTTTGATACAATATACTCACGCAGGCTCAGACAAAACAGACTTAAACGAACCTCGTTACACACAATTGAGAGCTTTCTTCAGATGTAACCCACGCCAATTAAGAAAAGTAAAACAAAAAAAAGAAAAAATTTAAAAAACATGGTCGCATTGCTGCCTGATTAACGGTTGTCTTTTAACACAAAAACTTGATAAGACGTATTTTGTGGGTTCAGCCCAAGGTGTCACGTTACAGGGCACAAAATTGTCCTTAACATGTTTTTTAAGAATTTTAAAAATACAATTCTTCGCAGAAATCGCCCGTGATCATAACCCTTAAACACCTGAATTTGAAATACGAATTATGCTGCGGTAATAATTTTTGTTCTAGGATATTTTTCTACTAAAAATTACGAATTTGAGTTCCAATTGCTAAAAAAATGCTCCTGGAAAGCTCCAGGACCAAAACAAGGAAGACCGTCTGTAGACGGTCTTAGTGGTTTAGGGGAATTTTGTTTTCAGAAATAAATAAAATATGATGCTTATAGTTGGAAGAATATCAGTTTTATTTTTAACTTTTGATATCAAAATATATATTATGTTCAAACTAAATATGATATGTAACTAAATGGTATTCCATGAAACAATTTTTAGTCTTTGCAAAACATAGGTGGACGTTGCACTTTGTACAAAACATGTGTGTATCAGATTTTTTGCACAGTTTACAAAATTTTTTGAGCCCCATTGTTGAAAATGATTTATCTTGTCGAACCTTATAATAGCCACAAGATAAATAAGCTTTTTCCCAATAAAAGAGCCACCGGTTGGCTCTTCGGCAAATGAAGGAAAACCTGCGAATTGTATCTCAACAGAAGCACTTAGTTCTTTTGCAATGCACCTGCAAAATTCTTGCATCATTATGCCTTCCCATTTCATTCTGATCAGAATTTTGGGGGTTTTCGACGTTAAGTCTGCGATTTAATGCATATGCATTTGTTATGGACATATCGACAAGATGGTAAAATATCCTGGTTGCCATATCTTGTGTTCTGATTTTAAGTCTATACAAGAGTCAAATAGATCTACGCCGCCCATGTGCACATTGTATTCACAGATAATCTGTAGGCAATCAATATTATGGTATGATTTTTGCTTCCGATTGTAACGGGTCATTTTAGTTGGCTGACTGACTCAACACGCAGAGACTGCGATAAGCAGAAAAATTTTAGCTTTCTTCATAGAGTGAGGGACCCAGTTCAGGATGATGATGACTTTGAAGATTTTGATGACAGCATAGAAGATCCAGATTATCATTGTGATAAACTCAAACCGGAAGATAATGCTATGATAACCGATTGTTTTGAGTTATTAGATTCTTATGAGAGCACGTGGCATTTATAGCCTTGTTACTGTTAGAGCAAATCGGATTCCCAGTTATAAAGTACCAACTAACAAAAGCAATGAACTGGAGAACGCACCGAGAGATTATTCATCTGAGGTCGTTGGATTAGCTTATGGGATCGACATGACCACAGTTTTATGGAAAAACACAAAATATGTCAAACTCTGTTCAGCGTATTTTTTCACTAAGCCTTTCCAAAGAAGCACTTCACTCTGGTTGAACACAGTTTGATATTTTTTGTGCACTTCCATTAAGCCATTAGAGTCTAATAACTCCAAACAATTAGTTATCATAGAAGTGTCTTCCGGTTTGAATTCATCACAATGATAATCTGGATATTCTATGATATCATCAAAATCTTCAAAGTCATCATCATCCTCACCTGAGTCACTCAAAGCAGCAATTTCTTGATCACTTAATGAAGAAAGTTTGAATTTTTTCTGTTTATCGCAGTATCTATTTTTTACTCCACCTGTTGACATATTTTAGAGCTATTTTTCCTCTTTCAGTAGGCCAAAAGAGTATAGGTAATAATGAATACATTTTACTCCGATAAAAAACGTTACACTAAATTTTGTTCAACTAAGTCACTAAGACCGTCTACAGACGGTGTTCTCAATTGGAACAACATTTTTTTTAAAAAATCAAACTAGAAAAAAATTATCAAAATAAACCTTTTAAATATTTACCACAAAAATTACCAAGGCTGTTGAGCGGTTAGAAAGTAGTTTTATTTTTATTTTAATTTTTGCAAAAATTACAACAAATTTTTTTTTATTTTTTCACTAAAAATTTTATTGTAACGGGTATTGCTACCACACTAATTATCGAAACGCGTTCAAACTGATACCATTTGCTACATAATTTAGTGTCGAATAAAAACGCTTTTGGTTATTCGAGTGTAAAAGTACTGATTTCGCATAAAATTCTTTTTGTTGATGACCGTTTGTAGACGGTCTTAGTTGTTTAAGGGCTAAGGACACCTTAATGGAACGGCTAGGAAGTCAGTTTTATTAAAATCAATAAACAATTTATATGCATATTAATTTAATAAAAAATTATCTGTCGGTTTTTAGAAATTGCATTTGAAAGGTTTTTCTGCCAAAATCCGCAATTTCGATTTTTATTATCGATTTATTATCGATTTAGTATTGGCTATCACATGGTGATAGGTAAATTTTTTATAAAAAATTAAGCATAACCATAATGTGTATGTATGAAAGTAAAAAACAAATAATGACAGGTACTTTTTTATTGTTTTAAGGGTATGCTTTTATGCATCTTTAATTTGAAAAAAATATATGCAAAAAAATACGACCATCCAATATTTTTGGGGCAAAAAGTTGCGTATGAATAATATGATGGTACCATCATATTACTCATACGCGCTAAATTAAATATATTGGATATCTGCATTTATTTCACAAATATTATTTTTTATTTAAAAATTGATAATTAAAAAATAAATTTAAAAAATCAAAAAAACAAGCCTGCGTAAAAAAAGTCCAGTAGTACGGAACAGAGCGACTTTTACATCCGGGAACCGTTACTGCAAAGACTTGAAGATTCGATTTTTAATTCTTCCCGACTGTAAAAGTAGCTATGTTCCGTTCCGCACTACCTTTTTATGCAGTCAAGTTGGTTAATAGTTTAAATTTATTTTTTATTTGTCGCCTTTGTACTTTTCGTACAAAGTTTGCTTTTAGATTTTTTGCTTCAAGTTCACTTTTTACGCAATTGGGGTTTTTGGTTTCTAACGAACTTTAAACCGTTGAAGATCCTAAATGGTTATTCGAACTCAAAAATTATAAAAGGAACCTAATAATTTTTTTCAAATACCTGTTCAATGATACCCATTTTAATATAGTTCGCAGACTTTCTACTATTTTTGTTTTCAGTAAATGTCATCTCTTCGCCGCCATATTTAATTATGACCCTTGTCATATCTTTACTAACAAGGGTCATAATTAAGGTCAATCGATTAACATAAGAATCATCAAAATCGGCTTACATGTTTTGAAGATACGACATAATAAAAATATTTACAAGCATACCTAGGCAGTCGGGTAAAACAGAAAAAACTAAATTTCATTTTCTGTAAAGGAATTCAATGAAATAGTAAATATTTTGTCTAAGCACGGACCTACAAACAAATTTGTAAATATAGACAAAAATTTCTCAACAATTTCGTTGAAAAAAAAAATTTTTTAAATCTATAAAACTATTTGTCTAAAAATATTTACAATTGTAAGCAAAACAGTTTACTAAGTCAAACAAAAAGATTTACTGGATTTTCTGAAAAATATCAAACAATATTTTTGTCTGAATCTGTAAAACAATTAGTCTAAAAATACTAACAAATATTGAACAAAATAGTTTACTTAATCAAACAAAAATATTTACTAAATTTTTTGTAATATATAATATAAAATCATCCACTAAGCATTTATGAAATTTTACTTTGTTAAATGTCTGACTCTAAAAAAAAATTAATGAGAATTAACGCAACGACATTAACGAATTAATTCAGTGAAAAATCTTCAGTAAACAAATTTGGTACAATCGCATTCCTATTGCTACATGCTACCGTCTAGACAGCGCTTCTAGAAGGCTACTCTGAGAAGAGAGAAAAGAAATAGTTTTGGATCTTATTTCAGGTCTTTTAAGGCCTTTAAAAAGGCCTCTTTTGTGAATGCCTCGTAAATTTTACTGCTGGTTATATGCGGGATTGTGTGCGTATCTGTGCTTTGAGCACCCAATTAACATTTTTATGTATTTTAATTAAATTATTAACTTAAGTAAGAACGATAAATTGCAGGACATATTCAAATGATACCTGTAGTGCGATTCTCTATTCAGTTTTAACAATAGTTGTCGTTGTTAAAAAATTTAACAAGCACATTGTCGATTTTGCTACTCTGTAACATTGTTAACAATATTTGCTGTTGATTATTAACTAACCAAAATAATTTGTCTGTTGGTAGTGTATAGACAACGAGTCAGCTGTTAATCCGTAGCATGTAGTTAATGCCAAAAATTAAGTTTATTGTTCTACAACAATATGCAAACATATAAAACTTTTAAGTTTAAATAACAATTTTTCTATTATTTAAACACTTAATTTAACATATTTAGTACACAAAAATAAAGACATTGAGGAAAAAGATTTTCTGTACACTCCCTGCGGAAAATTTGGTGACAATTGATCCAAAAGTACTCGTCCTATGACTTGAGAAAATGAGACTGGTACCAAAAATAAGGATTACTGAATGATGAAAAAAGACATATTGTGTAAATGGTCACATATTAACCATTTTCAGTCAATTTAGTTGGTATTCCGGCTAGTATTGTAGTAAACGGCACTGAACAAATTCGATGCACTTCAATGAGACTGCCATGCCACTCAGGAACCTGTTTCGTAACTATATTCAAATATTAACTCCAGCTTAACTGGTATTTATGACATTGAAATATAAGCTCCCCTGTGGTCGAGTGGGTAGTGTACTAGCCTGTCATGCCGAAGGTTGTTGGTTCGAATTCCATCAAAGACACCGTTTAAAAATAATATAAAATTTCTAGTTGGATTTTTAGCAATAAAAAAATAAATTAATCGATAATTACAGCTGAATTTTGGAATAATATTTATATATAATCTATATTATTCGACACCGATTAGGACTCCATAAGATAGTTCAGAGACAAGTTACAAGGTGCATACAAAGTATCAATTAACCCCATCCTAGGCCATCCCCATGTAAAAGTGGCTGGTCCGCTTCTTAGGAAGTGTTAGAACTCGGACTGGTCCCTACCACCTGGGGACCGGTCACGTGACTTGTTTTGTGTAAGTTCCGTTTACCGTAGGGCTGTTTGGAAATCAGAAGTTCATTTGTTTGCGCTTTTCGTTTATTTTAACAGAGATGCCACATGTAGTAAAATTTAAAAAAAATATTGTTAACAAGAAGTCACAGGATCGTACAAACGTTAGTACAAACAACTTTAAATATTGTTATTGTTAAAAGTTACTGAATCTCACTAATGCGATTAAAACTAATTTTAAAGAGGCTGCTCCACTGTCTTTGTCATGATCTGAGAATAATTTGTCCAGGAGACATTGTTACAGATTATTAAGAAAGTGTTTAATTTTTCGTCCGGTGGGGTTTGCTTGAATTTCGAACGATTTCCGGAATCCCATATAAAATATTGGTTGGAGAGTGATATTTTACTTTCGATAGGCTCATTGTATCAACCTCTGTAACCCAGTATGTCGTTTTGTTAAATTAAAAGTAGACTTAGATTTTCAATACGTTCCTTTAGCTTAAGTCTAAAACTTAAAATTCTTTTCCAGTTTTAAACCGATTTGTACAATTCAATCATAATTATTGCTCATTGGGTATGCTCATGCATTTAAGCAAACATATTTTATACTTTTTTTCAACAAACTTGTTAACAAAAAATCCAGAAAAAGTTGAAACTTTGAAATTTTCCTAACTTTTTGAGGTACGAGAGATGTTATTTTTTTTTATGTAAGAATACATTTCTGTCTCTACTTTTCTTTCCGCTTTCATGGCAATATGAAGATTTATTTTGGGCTTGAAAATTTCAACTTCCAATAGAACTGAAGGTAAGAAATATAAAAATGTATAAATCAAATGAAAAAAATATAATCAAATAGTCAAATCATTGCTCTCTCATGCACGTTTCATCAGCAACAGTAGCAGTATCATCAAATGTATTGAAAGTTTCGAAGACAAAATAGAACACACATGGAAACAAGTTTGCTGCAAGTTCGTAACTTAAATGAAATTAAAAATATGTAACTAAATTTAGGTCTTTATAAGTTGTTGGAAATATGATATATTGATTGTTAAAGTGATTTAGTAGATGGGATGGATGTGTAAAAGGCAGTAGGAGAAATTTATAATACATAGGCTTTTTTATCTTCAAATGGGAATATTTTATTTTTTAAATTAATATATTTAACTTGAAGGCACATGAGTAATGTGACGGTATTTACTATCATATTACTCATGCGTCTACAATTTTAGCCTAAAAATTAGAAATTCGTATTTGCTTCACTTTCTTTTTGAAATAAATTTTTTTTTTAAAAAGTGACTGTTCAATATATCGTTAAATTGTTTTTAAACAGGATTGCTATTATTTTTAATAAATAGCAAAGAAACAAAAATTAACAAATGAAGTTTGGTACTATTTTTATACAGGTAAAGAATATTGTTTTGAACATTTTACTATTTTTAGAAAATCTGCTTTCTTGTGCCCATGTTCTGTAACTGGCCAGCAGTTTTCGCATCGAGAAAAATTTTATAATTATATTAGTCATCCCGTCTTTTGCATGGTGATTTATGAAATAAATAAGTTCGGTACATTAAAATAAACAATGAAAATTTAAGGTTTTTGTTACACATCCTGTGTTCTACAGGATAATAATAATTTACTCGCATTGAAAAGTTCTAACATTACTTACATAACAAGGGTACTGGCCACAATTTTGAGCGGGCGAAAAACAATTAAAAGCCATATTAGTTATACCATATGGGTAATTCCATGTCAAATCAACTAATAGTTCGACACGACCCCTTTCGCTTTTGATGAAATTTGTTCAGATGTTGTCATTCATCCTATAACGAATTTATGTTAAAGGAAAAAATTAAATATGTTTATTTCAGAAGTTCTGACATATCCAAAACATCATTATTTCGTAAAATTTAGGGAAAGTGTTGAGCTTAATTTTTAAATATCTCGAAAACTATTTTATATACAAGATTGGTTTGTATGTCATTTTAAGCAGAATATTTGGAGCTACAAAAAATGCGTAGGGCATAAATTTGTTTTGGAAAAATTACTTATCTGCAAAGTTTTGAAATTTTCAAAACTGATTAAATCAAAAACCTATATTTTTTGGGCTGAATTTTTTTTTATATAATATCTCTAAACGTGCTTAAAAATCCTGAAATTTTTAAGCAGAGTTTTTTTTTCTTTTTTGAGATATGACAAAAAATTTACATTTTTAACACAAAATTTCCAACATAAAATTTCACCGAAAAAACAAATGCACAAATTTGTCAATGTTATTACTTTTTCCCCTTAAAAAACTTTAAATTAAATTAAATTTAATGCATATTGCTCAAAATTACAAATTTAAATTATTTTTGATACTATATTATTGGAGTTTTAAAGTACATTTATGTGCAACTATGTTGATCAATGCTAATATTTGCTACTCTGTTTTTCTTTCTTACTTTGTACTTTTTATCTAAATCTTATTCTCGAATAAACGTTTGAGCAGTTAAAGCGTCTTATATTATTTATACGGAAGTTAGAGAATCCAAAAAAAGAGCTGCGCTCCAACAGGTTATGGGACCAGGTCGTACATAAAGTTTTATGAAAAATAAGCAGAAATTATAAATTGAATAAAGATGGCCTCTATGTGTAACATACCCAAGTTAGATGATACGAATTACGATTCTTGGAGCCTTCAGGTGAGGAGTGTGCTTGTGCACCAAGATTTATGGTCGGTTGTGTCGGGTGCTTCAGTAAAGCCTGAATCAACTAGTACAAATGCTGCTGTGGTAGCAGCATGGGTCGCAAAGGATGAAAAAGCAACAGCTACACTAATATTGTGTTCAACCCCTATGCAAATATCATACATTAAAAATTGTCAAACATCTGCTGACACCTGGAACACATTGAAAGAGGTACATCGCCCAAAGGGACCCGTGCGTAAAGTAACATTGTTCAAGCGACTTCTGGAAGCGCGTATGGCAGCAGATGAATGTATTCAACAGTACATAAGCAACTTTGCCTCAATTGTTGATAAATTGGCAGAAACCGGTGTTACCCTTCAGGAGGAGCTTTATGTAATTATGTTGCTGGCGAGTTTGCCGAAAACGTATGAGAATCTGGTAGTGGCCCTTGAAGCAAGAGATGAGCTTCCCGGATTATCTACACTTAAAATTAAATTAATCGAAGAAGGTCAAAGACGAAAGGCAAACAACAATGAAACTACAAATACAGAAAATACTGTACAGGCATTTATGGCACGCGACGGAAAGGAGAAAAAAAACGAAATCAAAAGAACAGCTATAACAGAAACAACAAAGACAACGAGAACAACGTTTTTCGCAAAAAACATAATTTCAAATGTTTTAACTGTGGCCGAAGTGGTCACTACGCGGCGCAATGCAGAGAAAGAGGTTCAAAAGCAGAACAGAAAAACGATCAAACATATCGTGCTGCTTTTTCGGTATCAAATGAGAGTACATTGCGGCAGAATATTTGGTGCGTCGACAGCGGCGCATCAGCGCATTTGTGTTGCGACCGCAGTATGTTTGAAGAATTTGAAGAACATAAAGAAGAAATTGTACTTGCTGGTAGTGACAGAATTTTGACAGAGGGTAAAGGAAAGGTTTACATAAAAGAGTTTCAAATACTATTGAAAGACGTGCTCTATATTCCATGCTTGCAGTGTAATTTTATTTCGGTTGGTAAGGCTGTAAGTGGTGGTTGTAATGTTACATTTAGTGACAAAGAAGCAGTGATGAGTAAAAGCGGTAAGGTTTTGTTTAAAGCCAAAAGGGTCGGCGGATTATTTTTACATGGTGTAAATAATAATAAAAAATGTTTTCTTTCATGTGGCGCTACGGACGAGGTAATGAAGTGGCATAAACGATTTGGACACATGAATTTTGCTAGTTTGCGGCAATTAGTAAATAAGAATATGGTACTTGGTATAAATGTAAACATACCTGATAACATGGACTGTAATGTTTGCTTGCAATGTAAATGCAGTGTCAGACCATTCAAATGTTCGGAGAGTAGAGCTACTGATTTGCTCGAAATTATACACAGTGACGTGTGTGGTCCTATGAACAGTGTATCCAGTGGTGGTGCAAAATACATGTTGACATTCATTGACGACAAGAGTCGGTATGTTTTTGTCTATTTCTTGAAAACGAAATGTGAGGTGTTTTGCAAGTTTAAAGAGTTTAAATCTATGGTCGAGCGACAACTTAATCGTAAGATTAAAATACTGCGCAGCGACAATGGCACCGAATTTGTGAATGCCGCCTTTGATAGCTACTTGAAAGAAAATGGAATTGTTCGACAATTGAGCGTACCCTATACTCCGCAGCAAAATGGCGTTGCCGAAAGGTTCAATCGCACTCTGGTAGAGATGGCGCGGTGCATGATAATTGGTGCGGGGCTTAATGAAAATCTTTGGGCAGAAGCAATCAATACTGCCGCATATTTAAGGAATAGATCTCCCACTATACATAATATGACGCCTCATGAAGTTTGGTTTGGACGTAAACCGGTGGTCAAACACTTTAAAACATTTGGCTCGGTTGCTTTTGCATTGGACAAAAAACAACATGGCAAGTTTAAACCTAAGGGTAAGGAATACCTTATGGTAGGGTATTCAGACACTGCAAAAGCCTATCGTTTATATGAGAAGACAACAGGAAAAATAATCGTTAGCAGAGATGTTTATTTCATAGAGACGGAATTGAAAGGTCAAGCTGATATAGAGTTATTGCCAACTAGAATCGAACAACAGGATAACAACGGCGTTGAGATAGGAGATACCGAATTAGATATACAAAATGAAAGCGACTATGAATCTGCAAGTGAATTCCATGGTTTTGAGGAAGAACCGGCCAAAAGGGCAAAGGGGAGACCGAGAATTATTCGCGGAGCACAGGGTAGACCCAGAAAGGTATACAACACTATTAATTTTATGTGTTCTAAAAATATTGACGTCCCAGAAAACGTAAATGAGGCTCTATCGTGTGAGTATTCACAGTTTTGGTGGGATGCTATGGAAAGCGAGTACACTGCACTTTTAAAAAATGATACGTGGGAACTGGTTGAGCCGCCTACTGATCAGAATGCTATAGGTAGCCGATGGGTTTTTTCGCTTAAGAAAAATAAGAATGGTGACATCGAAAGATTTAAGGCTAGACTGGTGGCAAAAGGCTGTGCTCAGGTTTATGGAATTGACTATGATGAAACATTTTCTCCAGTTGTCAGATACGAGACCATAAGAATGGTATTTGCATTAGCGGCTGAATACGAGCTACATTTACACCAGATGGATGTTTCATCAGCATACCTCAATAGTAAACTAGACGAAGATGTTTATATTACTCAGCCGGAAAAGTTTGTGGACAAAAGTCGACCACGTCATGTATTGAGATTAAAGAAGGCATTATATGGTCTGAAACAGTCAGGACGCCAATGGAACCGTAAGTTAAATTCTATTCTAAATGAAATTGGATTCTATGCGTGTGAAAGTGAGCCATGCTTATATGTAAAACAAATTGAAAATAGAATTAACTTAATCGCTGTATATGTAGACGACATGTTGATTGGGTGTTCCAACATTAATGAGATAAATTCTATTAAAAAAGCAATTGCAGAAAGATTGCAAGTAGTGGACAAAGGGCCAGTGAATCATTTTTTGAATATTGAAGTGGAAAGAAACGAACCAACGGGCGAAATTGCAATTGATCAAAGAGGAAGCATAGAAAATTTATTGAAAAGGTATAACATGGAGAACTGTCGATCCGTGGCGACACCTTTGGAACCGAATTTCCAAGTTACGTGTAATAATGAAGATTGTAATAGAGTCGATCAAGTCGAATACCAGTCGTTGATAGGTTCTCTTATGTATATCAGTCTATGTACTAGGCCTGACATTTTACACTCTGTCTCAAAACTATCACAAAGAAATAGCGACCCTCATATTGAACATTTCACCGCAGCGAAAAGAGTTTTAAAATATTTGAGCAAAACGAAGAATATGCAACTAAAGTATCATAAGACTGGCTGTCCAATTAAATGTTATGTCGACGCAGACTGGGGTGGAGATGCTGCTGACCGCAAGTCTTATACGGGGTACATTTTCCTATTAGCAGGTGCAGCATTTTCATGGGAAAGCCGAAAGCAACAATCTGTTGCGTTATCCAGTACTGAAGCTGAGTATATGGCGCTTTCTTCGGCGGCCAAAGAGGCAACATACATTGGCAAACTATTGAATGAGATCAAATTGTATAATGATGTCATTGAAATTCAAGGCGACAACATGGGGGCATTGCATCTTGTGAAGAATCCAGTCTATCATGTTCGTAGTAAGCATATCGACATTAAATACCATCACGTTCGAGATTTATATCAGAAAAAGCAGATAAATTTGAAATATTGTAATACTAAAGACATGATTGCTGATGTGTTGACTAAGAATCTGCAAAGGGTTAGCCATGAACGATTTTCAAAACTTCTAGGTCTAACTATGTAATGTATTGTATATTGTTATTTGAACATAGTATAAATATTGGCATTGAGGAGGAGTATTGGAGTTTTAAAGTACATTTATGTGCAACTATGTTGATCAATGCTAATATTTGCTACTCTGTTTTTCTTTCTTACTTTGTACTTTTTATCTAAATCTTATTCTCGAATAAACGTTTGAACAGTTAAAGCGTCTTATATTATTTATACGGAAGTTAGAGAATCCAAAAAAAGAGCTGCGCTCCAACATATATTGGTGAAGGTTGCGAAAGAAAAAAATCATATCTCCAAAAAGAAAAAAAAACACCTCCTCAAAATTTTCACGATTTATTAAGGACGTTCAGGGGTATTATATAAAAAAATTCAGACGAAAAAATATATAGGTTTTTGATTTAGTCAGTTTTGAAATTTTCAAAACTTTACAGATAAGTCATTTTTCCAAAACAAATTTTTCTTCTATGTATTTTTTGTTGTCCCAAATATCTTCTTTAAAATGGCATACAAAACATCCTTGTACATAAAATAGTTTTAGAGATAATTAAAAACTAAGCTCAACACATTCCGTAAATTTGGCGAAATAATGGCATTTTGAATATGTCATAACTTTTGAAATAAACATTTTTAATTTTTTTCCTTTAACATAAATTCGTTATGGGATCAATGACAACATCTGACCAAATTTCATGAAAATTGAAAGGGGTCGTGTCTAACTCTTACTTGATTTCACATGGAATTACCCATATATAATATATAAAATAATTTGTAAAGAAATTGAAAAAAACTCCATGGCCGTTTTTTTTTCTTAAAGGATCAATTTAGAATTTCGTAATAAAATTCACTTTATTCGTCCAATGCTGGATGTAGTGTGCATACTTGAATCGATTTGAAATTTTTGAAGTTTATTCTTTTAAAATATGGAAAAAGAAAATTATTACTTTTGAACAATTAAGCTTTATTTTTGTAAAAATTTAGCAATTTTTCACCCTCATTTCTGTCTTGATTTTGGGTTTTTGCGGCCACATGAATTGAGTAACTTAAAAATTTTTGAAATTTTTGGCTATTCTATTACCGGAGAATTTGTAATCGATTAATTGATCAATCAGAATTTTGATTAATAAAAAAATTTTATTAAACGATTAATCGCACATCCCTACTCAAGACACATAAATGTAAAGAAAATCGAAAAATGTAATTTTATTTCAAGATCCAATGAATGGGGCGAAAACTGTGACTTGAATCCTACCTTCTTATATTTATATGAGTTACATTAGTGAAAAAAAAACAAAATGTACATTTAGAACAGTGCTGGCTATCGAGAGAAATGAGCCTTTAAATTAGTAGTAGTGTTTAAGAGGATGTGTTAGTTAGTACCCAGTAACAAAATTACATCCAATAAAGGTTTCTACTATTATGGAGTAAAAGTAGTGCTAACAAAACTGCTGATTTTTGTATGGCGAGTTCCTGGTTTGGAGTACTATACTTTTGTTAACAAAAGCGCTTTTTGAGCTGCTAAGAATCATCAACATTTTCAGCACTAAAACTGAAACTATAGAAAAAAATGGTTCGATGTGGATTGGCGGCGTTAACCCCATTTTGAACTTTTATTTTTTGTAACTTTATTTATTTTTATTAATTTCATATTTTTACTCACTCTTTGCTTGTTATTTTAACTTCAACTAGTATCGAACTAAGATCCTTCAGGTTTGAAGTACAACGTGCAAAGCAACTCGGCCAAAAACACTGTTGCAAAACGGCACCAAGAAACTCAAATCAACTTACTCTTCTCTCTCTCTCTCTCTCTCTCTCTCTCTCTCGCTTAAAGATCTGCATTGAATCAGCACTATAAAATCAGCTTTTTTGTACAACTTGTATATGAAGCTTTTATACAAATAAAAAGCAAATACTTTTTTAAATCATCCGGTAGTATGATTTCTGTGTACATTTGCTAATTTTCTTGCTTTAAAACCTGCATTGTTGGTGCGCTATGAAATCCGTTTCTGCACAATCTCATATTTTAAATCTAATTGTAATGCGTTTTATTTCTTTAGTTCTTCAAAAAATATGAAAATTTTTCACTGGGTAGTATTCTACTGTGTGCTTATTAAAAACAAAAAAAGAATAACAACAAGCTTTCATACAACTGAATGAAGTTGTTGTTAATTTTTTACTTTTTAGTGAGTATGTACTTTTGTTGTCATTCGGCTGTCTACATATACGAGCCGATTAATGTTCGGCATACTGGTGCTAGCATGAGCGACTATGGTTTAGAATGAAAATCAGCCACATGCACATATTACAATTATCACTATTTTGCAATCGGCTACACTGTTCTTTACATTAATTAAACACATTGACTTTTTACATTTGTATTAACGTTATATGTAGTTGGATTTTATTCCCTTGATAAATTTTAATCAACCCATTGGATTTATTATAAAATTTTTTTCCTTTAAAAATAAAATTTATAGCAAGACTACCCCCACTCATAAAATTAGCCAATGGCATTGACAAATGCGCAATTTAACAATTATCATTTGTCTGCCTGTCCACTCTTAATTATCAAGTAAACAGCCATTAAAACAAACACTCATACATGAGTGGGTTCTTTTCTTAAAAAAAACATTATATTTTCACTCTAATACATCTTAATAAAAAGCAAAAAAAAGGGAAAAAATATGTAAATTTTAATGAACATCAAAAATTTTCTCTTGACCATCAATCTATTTTCATGAACATGCACAGACAATGTTTTGTTTTTGCCTTTCATGCTTAATGGTAGTTAGTGAAATTAAAAAAAAGAAACAACAACATACCAAATTAAAGATATTGCTTGTCAATTTAAGCCAGTAAATAATTTAAATTAAACCGACAAAAGTACTCACTTATACGATTATCTAGCACACACACATACACACACACGTTCAAGCACACAATCAAGCACTCCATGCACTCCATAAAACAAATAACAAAAAAAAAACAAAAAGCGAGTTTGAAAAGGGATAAAGTTAAAAGGAAAAAAGAATATTAAAACAACAATAAAAAATATCCACACCAAACATTTAACCCTTAATAATGACACTAAATTCACTTTATATACTCTTTCCCATTTAATTTAGGGTTCTAAACAAATATCAAACACCCTGCTCCCACTTTTCTGCTTGAGTTGATATACACGTCGCCGGCACTTGTTCACAATCGTTTGTGTGTTAATTTTTTTTTGTTTGCTTAATATTTTCAAGTGTATACGGGAGAAGAATATAAAATATAAAAATGAGACACTGAAAGAAGGCAACAAACAATAAATAAAAAAAAGGAGCGAAAAAAGTTTAGATCTCTCTGGTGATTATGTCCACATACATCAGTGACATATAGAATTTATGTTTAAAATGAAGAAAAAGTAATAATAAAAACAAAATTTAAGCTTGGCACAGTGGTGATATAAAGGTTAAATGCACTTAAAATTTTTTAAAACTTAAAGATTCTTAGCAAAAAGAAAACTATATACAGTAATTAAGAAGAAATTCATCTCAGCTACAATAGCAATAAAAATAAAAAGTGCTTCGTGAGAAAACAGTGCTGCTATAATTATCAGAGTTAATACAACGGTATGTTCCCAGTGGCACATTTTTATGGCTCTTTTATCTCCCATGTCATTGTGATTCCTATTCCTTTAATTTTGCCCAACTTTTTTTTCGTTTAAATTTTATGCTAATAATATCACTGTGTGTTTGATTGTTTAGTGATGAAGGTATAGCAATATTCCCTATACAGTTAAACTAACAGTTATTAATTGCATTGTCGATAATATGAAAAAGATAGTTAGATTTTTTTTTATTTTAATAAGACCAGCACTCAGGGCATGGCCCCTACTCCTGCAATGCATTGTGCCGGAATTAGGAAAATTGGTTATGGGAGGGAGGAAAGAGGGAGTAGTGTTTATGGACATTTGATTTAAACTTTCCAACATTGAAAGTGACAGGAAAGGCCTCTGCAGGGAGTTTATTCCACATACAAACTGTCTGGCTAAATAACGAATTCTCTCTGTAATGCGTAGTGCGATTTACTGGCGTATCCACCACATATGGATGTGCTCTTAATGAAGAACGTGTTGTTCGCAAAAATTTGTGAGTTTCGGGAACAAGTTCCCTAATTTCTTCCGAACACACTCCATTGTAGTAACGATAAAACAGCGAAACACACCCCACATTGCGTCGATGCTCCAGCAAGTCAATAGAGTTGGCTACCCTACTGTGACCGATGAGCTTCTTTGCCCTCTCCTGTACGCGGTCGAGTAACTTCAAAATAGACTTTGAAGCACCGGCCCATACATGAGAGTTGTATTCCATTTTCGGACGGATATATATATTACGGAGATCAGATAGGGTGAAGTATGTCTTACACCGTCTTAAGAAACCGAGGCACTTGAAAGCTTCTTTTGAAACTTGAAAAATGTGATCCGTCCATCGAATATCATACTGAATTGTCATACCAATAACATCAAGAGGTACTGTTTCCTCAATAGCCACACCGCCCATATTTATAGATGAAATAGTACGATTGGTTATCCATTTGATATTTATAAACTTTATCACTTATCGATCGAAAATTGATCAATCATTAGGCTTATTTTTACAGATTTTTTTTTGTATAGGATTCTGTTTTCTTGGTTCGATTTGCGAAATTTTTTCGTAGTGTTTCTCTACGAGGACCAAAATCCATAAAGCAAATTTTAGCAAGGAGCGGATACAATCAATAGGATTATTTGAAAATATTATCTCCTGATTGAGGTCGTAACGGTTCTTCTCTAGAAACAAATAAATGTGTAAAGCGGCCCATCCATTATACAATATTATTGTATATGTTATTGTACATATTGTTGTCGTTTTGACCTACACTATGCAATAAATGGCACAGTATTTTTAAAGAAAATATTAACCAATTTTAATGCCAGTGAAAAAGTAAATATAACGCTGAACAATGTTGCCAACAAATTACACAATTTTCTTTATTGTACAATAAAATTAAAAGCCTTTTGATTTTTGCCAATACACCTGTGCCACCTTCGAATATGACGCACATATTGGCGATGTTATTGTACAGTACGAAAAATTGCACAATGGGTGGGCCGCTTCAGATTGTTTAATTTCATACAAAAGTAGGTGTTGAAGGCGTATGATTGATACTGTCTATAAACAAATATTGCTCATACGCAAAAATTTCACTATCCTGCAGTACACAATGGGGCAGAATCAATATATTTGGAGCATACATCAGGCACTTCTAAACGGATAGGTCTATCGAAATAAAATTTCACATCGACATAGTAGAGGAGCATTTCTATTTACGTTTTAAATTTCAGCTCTCTTACTTATTCAAAAGCGGAGCTATGAAATCTCAAATTAGAGCACTTGGGCCATGTAAAATATTTTACTGCTTACCATATTTCTATTTCCCATTCGCTATCAAAACTTTTTTACTGTATAATAGCCCTTAATAAGATCTAACAGACACATGTTTGCTTGTATACTTATCTCTTATAGTTAGTGAGTTATACTTATTTAAAAATTTAAATTTCTCAATTTTTCAAAACTTTGGTCCAGTATTTTCCAGATATCGGATCGAAATATCATTCGGTTTATATAAAAACCTTTATGTGTATGTAGTTATTTGGCAAATTGTTAAGGGGGCCTTGCATTAAGCGTGGACGCTATAGGCAAAATTGTTCACAATTTCATTTTATGGATTTCCTGAAACTCTCTTAAGAATTCTGAGATTCTCCGAAGAAAAACTTTATTATTTTTTTCTTTCCTGGTATTTAGTACATAAATGCCTATATAACTGCAAAATATCATTCGAAAATATCAACAATCAACGATTCTTAATGCTATAAAAATAGCATTAAGAATAAATTAATATGCAGAAGACACCACATAGCAACATTCTTCCCATTTTGTACAAAAAAGTCTTTCAAAAAGCTTTAAATTGTTAGAATCTCAATACATTATTGAAAACTACACATAATTTTGTAAGTTTTGATATGTGATATGCCTACTTTTCTCTTTTATACGTATAAAACTTATGGACTTATAAGTAAAAACTCATACTGAAAAATCTTTACATGGCCTTAGAGATAATGGAGAAAATGGCGTATAATTAATATTTAGTATTAAATATAGGCCATACTGGTGCAAAAGTCCCCTACATTGAGACTTCATAGCTCCGCTCCGTCTAGAAATGCCTAATTCATGTTCCAAATATTTTGATTCTGCCCCATTGTGCAGTAGGCAAAGCAAATGAAAAATATATAGTATGTATTATAGCAATATACATATATCGATATGTCTTTAAATATCGATCGGCATTGATCGATATTTGAAGAGTACTTTACTTATAGACTTAACGTGACCAGAAGGTTTTTCCAAAAAGCGGGACTAGAACGATTGAAAAGCGGGATTCTGAAGAAAAATATGACCAAAAAGCGGGATTTTATAAAATTTCTTGTGGAAAGCGGCATGATGCAAAAACATGTCATTTCTGTGAGAGTATACACATGATTTCTTTTAAATATATGCAATTATACAGTTCCCTATCGTTACTTCAAATGCAAAACCACGTAACTAATAAAAAGTTAAAAAACGCATTGTTATTTAATTATTGCGTATTACATCGAAGCCCATGTCCGTACAAATTTTCAAACATTTATCATAAAAATCAAATAAATTAAAAATGAAAAAGGAAACTAAGCTTCAGGAAGTTGAAGTGCATAAATATGTCATTTAATTTTCTCTCCTATAAAATTTAAAAAAGTAGATACGTGATTTTTCAATTCAGCTAACGATATGTACTTAGGAAGTTCATAAAAACTTAATAACGTAAATTTTTAGATATTTTCCTTAAATCATCATTTATAATTTCTCCATTACGATGAAACAAAAACCTACTGATGAGTTGGCATTAGCACCCAAAGAAATGCAGGCATATTGATAAACTAACCCACAACTAATACATTTATGTATTTTTGAAGTATGAAACAAAAATTTTGTAAATTGCTTTAAAGTTAAAGAACACATGAAAACAAAAATGCCGTTCAGACCCAACAAAAATAAGAAAATTGTAAGTCAGTAAGTGAAAAAGTCCAAAGTTATCTTTCCTATAAAATTGCATAGAAAAAAATAAGTTTTCTTTTTCATAACTGTTCAACAAAATTTTTTCAAATTTCCTGTGATAAGGAATTCCGTTATATTGATAACAAAATTATTTCAAAAGAAATAAAAATAAAAAAAAGTTTGACATGGCTGGAATACGAACCCGGACGTAAAGCATACTCTCTACAGCTCAGCCATATCCCAGTTATTTGCTTAAGAGATAAAACTTGCTTTAAGTACTTATGTATGAAAAGAAAATAAATAACCGGCATGGGAAAGAAATACATACAGCAAAATATTTTATTAAGTTATTGAAATTCATATTTCTTTCAATAACATGGTTTTATTGAACATAATTCTTGTAAATTTTTTTTTCTTTGTGCTTAAATTTAGTTTTTATTTAAAAGAATATTTTCGATCAAAAGCAATTTTGTATGAAAAAAATTCTGTCTTGAAATTTTGGTATTTTTGGTCAGTTCTAAGCATCGTCTGTTTTATATATTCGGCACAAAATTAGATTAGCTTTCAAGACTTTTTCTTAATTTTTTTGTTTATCTTAAAGTAGAAATTTTTAAATAGAATTTATGAATTTTAGTCGAACTGTATGGATTTGAATCCAAAGATTTTTGATTATTCTGGGTTAAGATCATTGAATTTCATAAGATCATTTTTAATGTTACGTGCCTTACTTGACTTCACCACCCTCACAGATGGTGCAGGTAGGTATGACAAGAGTTCTGATGATAAGACAGTGATTGATCTCGAAAACAATAGCCTATACAGACAAGAATTTGTCTTTTCAGTTATTACATGCTTTGGAAATTCCTTTCTCAATAAATTTAATTTAATAGAAAAATTTAATTAAATAAACTTAATCCTAAATAATTAACGGCCGTATGCAAAACAAAAACTTGGCATGGAGTTAGCATAAATGACGACATTGAACTGGACTTTAGCGAGTTTTGATATGAAATGTTAATTTAAAAATCACCGTAGATTTTAGCCGAAAATCATATGATGATTTCCCCTTTCAAAATATATGCAAAAACTCAGCAAGATGAATTTTGGTTTGAAGTTTTCGCTATGCATATGGCCCTAAATATCTTTGAATTCGAAAAATTTTTAAGTAATGGGATTTGAAGCAATGTCTAAAAATGAGTTGTACTGGCTGAAAAAGGAGAAAGATATTTTTTTATTCAGTTGGAAAATTTTCCAAATTTTTGGCAATAATTAAAAGAGTAGAATTATAAATTTTAAAACTTAAAAAAGCGGGAGAAAGCGGGATACAAATTCTAGACGGGATCGAACTCTTAAAAGCGGGATAGTCCCGCCTAAAGCAGGATCTCTCGTCATGTTACTTATAGATAAGTAACATGATCACAGTTAATTTCGAGCATCCTTACTGTTACTGAAGATTGTTTAGATTTTTTTTAGGAAAAATTCACGAAAAATAAAACTAAAGCTTACCAAGTACGTAATTTGTCTTGTGGTAGTTTCTCTTAGCTCTTAACTACAGAGTTCATAAGAATTACGTGGAGCAATTTTAAAATTTATTATTTCGAAGATTTATCTGTCATTAATGGTTTTTCAAAAAACACTTTTGTTTCTCTTAAATCTTAATATTTTTAAAGAGGCAAAAAAACTGTTACAAACAAGTTTTTCATTTTAGGTCCATGCGAAAGGAAAACTTTTCGCATTTGTATGTTATTTAGATTGCAATGTGAAAGCATTTCTCTCGTTTCGTATTACAGAGTAACACCCCAGTATGTAGTTCAGACTGAAATGCGGTTTTATCAAAGACTTAAGTAATAAGAAGAAATAAAATAAAATTCATAAGTGAAAATTTTTCGATAAATTTTTAAGCACGCAGCTGAATATAAAATTCGCTGAAATTCTTGGCGTATGTTATTTAAATCATGGTCCTGGTAATAATTGCCAAAAACATTTAATTTTCTATATATTTCAACCCTGAATGCATTAACCCTCTGCTACTGACGTCGTAGTCTAGCAGACACCAGTAAACAGAAAACATTGTTTTACGCCATAAATATCGATTCTGGTGTTTTCAGTACCTTCTTATTATCTACTCATGTGTACGTTAGTACGAAGAAAGCAATTGAAAGGAGCGCACGCGTTGATGTAAGCATATAATTGTCTACAAGTCTATCACGTCAGTATTGAGTAAGACCTAACAAAATACGTTATAACTTTTTATTAAACCATTGATATTATCTCTTTTTTCCTCTATATTGATTAGCTTAGGTATAAGCTAAAATTAATTTTAAACTTTTTACCAAAAAAATAAGATATGATTTTTTTTGTATGGCTGTAAGTTTTTTAGTGGTAATTTATGCCATGCCAATAATTTTGTTTTTAATAAGATTTGTCGTTTTGCTTTCAAAAAAAATTACAATAAATAACATTCTACTACATTAAATTAAAATCAAAAATATTTTCTGTGGGCTTACAAACGGAATTTGGAAAATATAAGCAGTCGAATTAGTGTCTAGTGTACTATCACGTCAGTGGAATTGTGATAATGAAGTCATGTCAGTCGCAGAGGGTTAAGATCTATATGCTTCAAAAGAACTTTTCCAATAAACATCATAACTACAATCTGCCGATAGCTCTCGTATATACATACATTAAGAAGAAATATAATATAATAAACGAATCACTGTAGCTTTCACATTAATGCAAACCTTGTTAACGTTTTTCTCTTTTTGTCTTTTTAATATGTAAATTTTTTCTAGATTCCATACTTCGTGTTTGTCAGTTAGATTTGCATAAATTTTCTAGTTGACAAAAATAAAATATATTCAAACTCATATTATGCACACTTGTGACTTAATATGTGCATGTGTTGTGTACATATGCTTCTATGAATGCATATTATTGTATGTGTTTAGGTCATAATTGTATGTAAAGTAAATTTACTGTGCAGTGAAGGTAAATCCCTCCATTACGTGCTTGTCTATTTCACGAGTGGTATATTGGTGAGTGGGGAAGTTTTCTAATTTTGAATATATGTATGCGAATTTTAGTGATGAAAAGAGAAATAAAATAGTTTATAAACATGCAACAGCTACAGAGCTTTTAGTGTGATATAATCAATGACTATGTTAGAGCTATGATTCCCATAGCATTTTATTGCGATATTCAGGGATGGAGCACCGAGCCACAGGGGAGCCCTGTCAGCGCAACGAAAGTTAAATATACATGCAATGGATGTAAATGGGAAAAGACAATAGTATTTGTTGCGGAACAATCAACTTCAGCGATGAGCTATATTTGTAAATGTACCTTAAGCCCAGGGGCCGAATTACCGCACACGTGATCGAGTAAAATTGATCGAAAATATTCTTTTTGGGATTACGGCATACGATAATCGAGTAGCTGCTGTTTAAATTCCACTCGTTAGCACTAGACCGATCGAATACAATACTTTTTTATTTTGTTTGTTTTGCAAAAAACCATGCAACATTACCTATAAACCTTATTACAGTTGGCCAATCGACTTGGTTGTTGTACTAGCTGCTAGAAACACAAAAGTTTTCTTTAGTGTATTACAAATTTTTAGTCGATGCAACAACCGGTATAATATAAACTTGGTACACTTTTTAAACATTTCCATTCGTTAGCTATCGAATGCGGTAATCCATCCATTCGATACGTGACGAAATTTTATTCGATACGAAAGCCTACTCGATAACGAATGCGGTAATTCGGCCCTAGGTGTTACTTATTTGCCAGATCAAACCGTGGTAAAAGATAATTCAAATAAAATATAAGAGGCTTTTATCACAACGGAAACTTCTGATTCACACAATAACAGTCATATTCATAAATATTTAAAACAGGGCAATAAACTACTTTTTAGCAAAATTTCGTAATATTGCATTCAAAAATGTATATTACATGAAAATTTTAAAATAGGTTTTAAGATGGTATGCACCTACTATAAACCTTCAATAAATTCATATCATCTTAATATCAATTTTAACTTCAAATATCTTTGCAAATTTAGTACACAGGAATACATGATATGCTTTAAATTGAAGCTTGAAGCCTTGGCTATAAGGGTTTCAGTATGTTTCTTTTAATTTGATATAGAATATGCCACTAAATTATTTAAGTTAAACAAAATTCGAAACAAAATTAGCAAAAAATAAGATTACAACTGGCAATGGTGTCATGACAATATTAAATACATACTAGTTGTCAAAACGCCGATAATAGTCTTCGTGACGTAGGCATAAATGCTGTGTACATCCATTTAAGCATGTTAGGGCCTAGGCCGCATTTGGAACCAAACATCATCCGACAGGTATAATAGGCAACTGTGGCCTTTTTGACCCTGCGTTGCATATTTATTTTATAATATAGTTTAGGTTCCAGGATATATCCTAGGAAGGAAGGAGGAAGTCTAAAGCTCTGCACTTTGGTCTTTGTAGTAAATAATATCAGTTCCGTTTTGTTTGGGTTCACTCCTAGACCACAGCCCATTTGCTGATTGTACCCAAGGCTTTGGATATGATATATCTTATCACATCCGTGAAGATCCCTGATACCATTAGTACCACATCGTCCGCATAACCCAAAACCTTGACCCCCGCAGCGTCTAATCTGAAAAGAATTATGTTAACAAGGAGAAGCCAAAGCAGAGGTGAGATCATCTCAACCTTGTGATGTTCCTCTGCATGCCCATTTTTACTTTTCGCTATGGCCTAGTTTTGCAGTGACGTTTCTTGCCTTCAACATGGTGATAATCCAGTTGCTGATGTATTCCTCTAATCCTCGCATTATCCAAAAATATTCCTGAACAATGCTAATCTTTCTTTTTGGAAACTTTTCGAAAAAATCTTTTAACATGTTTTTATAACTCTGTTATAGAAACTGTCAAACTGTTCAACTTGTAGCTTGCATATGTTCATATAAAGAGTTAAAAATAGTTATGTCAAAGGACATGTGTACGACCTCCTACTGACACGTGCAACAAAATATTTTACGTTTGTTCTTTCATATGTACAATATTATGCACATGTTCAGAGCTTTCTTTTAAGTTTATATATTGCAAAATTTCTTTTCAAGTTATTTCACAAATGAAAATTGTACGCCATGACGACCGTACGTAAATAAAGTCCCACAAAACGAACATCCATTTTCATTTATAGTTTTTCTGACATAATTCTATTATTTTTGTACTCTTGAGTCATACTGATAGTATTTATCTGCAGTCAGTTTAACAAATATATTGTTGTAGCTGTGCTTGCAATATTAAAAATATTTCAGAAATTTACTTTAAAAATATACAACTGGGGGGTGGGTATGCTGTTTAATTTTTTTGTTTGCATGTAAATGATTGATCTGTTTTGAATTATTAAAAAAAGGTACAAAATACAAATTCATATAACAAAAATGTCTTTTCATTGATATGTTTTTTTTTTCTTCTTATAGTATTTTCTATGTTCATCTATTAAGGGTTGAGCCATTCTGTGAACAATATTTGATTCAAATCAATTGTAAGAATTGTGCTTTTAACTTAAAAAAAGAAGTTGTATTTACTTACTTTAGAAGCACGAGTAAAGGTAAATATTTTTAGATATTAGAAAAAAACTTATATAAAAGAGTTTATTATTTTATGTAAACTATTATGGCCAACGGAAGACACAATCGTCCGTATTCTAGATATGAACAGTTTCAATAAAGTTCACATAAAATTAGTCAACATCATAAGGATCTCTTTAAAAATAGCCACACAATATATAAGACAACTATGTATACACTCTAAAACAGTTTTGTTGAAAATTAGTTCGATAATAGTCGGCAACACTTTACAGATTATTATCGACCTAAAATTACACACGCATTATTTTTGAACAAAATGTTTTTACTAAAAAAAAAGCGATTGGCTGCGTGCAGATTTGAACCACGACCTCCTGACTGATAATCTGACGTATCTACCATTCCGCCATAGCCGTATTATACTTTATGTTACATTTTTTCCACTTAGACTAAATATGTTTAATTTGAAAGGTTTTTTCTTTAATAAAATAACTATAAAATCGATGTAATTTTAGACAAGGAGAAATTTTCAACACAAATTTAGGCAATAGATGACCGTACATTTGAAGTAATTTTTCAGAGTGTAATACAATGAAATTAAATAAATTTAGTAAAGTGCGATTATGACTCGCACACGAGCGCTTCCGTTCGAATACCATATTCGTAATTCTTTCTTTTCGGTTTTGCCGATTTTTTTTTCGGGGACTTTTTTTCGTTTTGAGTTTCTTTTGTTTAAGTTTTTTTGATTTAACGAATATTTTTCTTTTTTTTTGCGATTTATTTAATTTTTTATACTATTTTTCGTTTTTGCGATTTTTTTTAATGTAGTGATTTTTTTAGCATATTTTTGATTTTCGTGCTTTTTTTCGTTTAAGCGCTTTTTTGTTTTTTACAATTTATTTTTGTTTTGGCTTTTTTTTAATATGGCGATTTTTTGTGTTTTTAACCGCTTTTCGTTTTGTTATTTTTTTCGGGCGTTTTTCTAATACTGGCGATTTTTTACTTATGGTTTTTTTCGTTTCTTAATTTTTTTTAATTTTTCATTTTGGTGATTTTTTTTTCCTTTCAGGACATTTTTTGATTCTGGAAATTTTGTATTGCTTTCTATTTGTTTGGTTTTGGTGGTTTTTCGTTGAGATGCTCTCTTGATTTGGCGATGTTTTCAAGTTTTTGCGATTTTTTAAGTTTTTGCGATTTTTTAAATTTTTGCGGTTTTTCGTTTTGCTGTTTCTTTTTTATTTTAGTGCTTTTTTCATTCTGCTGAATTTTTTAATGTTGTGTACTTACATAGTTTTGATCTTTTTCGTTTAGGTACCTTTTTTGATTTGGTGATCTTTTTAATTTTTTTGCAATTTTTTTTTTGTTTTTGGCGATTTTTTGTTTTGTCGATTTTATTTCGTTTTGACGATTTTTTTTATTTTGGTGGTTTTTCTAGTTTTAGCTTTTCTTCATTTTGGTGTTTTTTTTTTTGTTTTAGCGTTTTTTTTATTCTGGCGATTTTGTTTAATGTTGTCTACTTTTTAGTTTTGGCGATATTTGTAGTTTTTGGCGATTTTTCTTTTGTTTTTGCGTTTTTAACCAATACCCTTAAATTTTTTGTTGTTTGGCATTCGTTACTGTTGTCTTTAAAATACTGCGCTAAATGTGAAAATTTCACGAGTTTGCCTCTTAAAGCTTTCAAGATAGAGCTGATTGACTAAATTACATATTCAAAATTACATAACCTGATAGAATACCCTTAAAATTTTATATTCAGCCAAGTCACAGAATACCATTCCGATCGGAAGTGGTTTCAATTCCGTAAGTTGCCTCTTCAGAAAACGAAAAACGAAAATTTTCTTCGTAATCAAACCACTTTTAAATTTCAAAGTGGAATTGAAAAACACTTTTCTGCTGACTTCATTTGCAGTAAATACTAAAAAACGTGCATACTCTTAGGAGCGTCAAATAAATGTTTGGTCATGAGCTTTCAATGTTAATAAAAAGCTCAATGTGAGCTTTGCATCTAAAAACAAGAGTAAACAAACACCTCAAGGTATAAAAACGAAATAAAAAAAAATGGATTCTAAAGCACCAAAAATTTACTTTTTCGGAATGACAACTACGGAATCAAAACCAATCCGAACGGACTCTGTGACATGGCTGATTGTTTAAGTTTCAGTACATATTGGTGTATTCTGTATAATTATTTTGCAATAACTCTGAATATGTCAAGTGTCTACATATTACATTAGTAGTTTAACACGTTTCGTAGCTCGCCCTTTAAATTTTTAACTTTCATGAACTTTTAGTAGTTGTTGTTGTAGAGGCCAACGTTGCGCATATTCTGTGAAAATTTCAGGTCTGTAGCTTTTACAGTTCTCCAGACAGAAGTCCGATCGGAAAAGGTTTCAATTCCGTAAGTTGCTTCTTCAGAAAACGAACAACGAAAATTTTCTTCGTAATCAAACCACTTTTAAATTTCAAAGTGGAATTGAAAAACACTTTTCTACAGACTTCATTTGCAGTAAATATTAAAAAACGTGCATACTTTTAGGTGCGTCAAATAAATATTTGGTCATGAGCTTTCCATGTTAATAAAAAGCTTAATGTGAGCTTTGCATCTAAAAACAAGAGTAAACAAACGCCTCAAGGTATAAAAACTTAATCATTCTAAATACAAAATACAAAATAAACGGGATCTAAAGCATCAAAAATGTACTTTTTCGGAATGACAACTACGAAATCAAAACCAATCCGAACGGAATCTGTGACACGGCTGATAGAAAGAAATGACTTATTGTTGTTACTTTCTTTGCAAAACCAGTTGGATAAAAATACATACATGTTTTTGTTGTTTTTTGTTCCTTTTATTTAAGTTACATGTATGAGTAATATTTGTGTATGTATTAGTAGCAAATTTAAATGCTTATAGCTCCCAAAATACTGAACCAATTCTAACAAGATATGAATTGTACACATCTGTGAACAAATATGTTTTAAATAATACAAGTTTTATTAAAATCGGCTGTATAGTGTGAGCATAAACTCCTTCACAATGAATCGGTTTGCCTATTAATTATATAGATTACACACATATTAGCAATGTTCATACTTTTGTTATGCCACTAATTTGGATGCTTTGCAAAAATACGCTTTATTACAATTTAATTAAAAGTAATTAACCATAACAAGTGCTATAAATTGGCCAAATTAAAACGACAAATTTATTTGCCAGCATAAAAATTAATTAAACAGTTTAAATTATTTCACATTGATTTTTTTTTGTAGAATTCTACAATTTAACTTAACATTAAAAAAAATAAGTACGCGAAAATCATGACCAATAACAAACTGGTGGCTAAATCCATTAAAAATAAATAAATTTTTTAACATTTTCCTTTTAATCTTTGTTATGATTCGGTTATTTTATTTTAAGCTTTACAAATAATATTAAAATAAAACATAAAAATGTTTATCCCCTCAAGCGGAAATGAGCTCTGAAGTACATAAATAAACCAACAGTTCATTAAAATTGACAAATATCCTTAATATTATGAGGGTTGTAACGAAAAAAGTCATATTACTTTTGGCTTGATATTTTTTTCTTGGCTATGTAATATTGTTTCAAAATTCAAGCAACGAAAATTAGCTTTTTTTCTTATTTGAAAATAATGACAGCAACAGAAACAAAAATTAAAATTCTATCGAAATCTACAGCTGTTTAGGAATGTATACTAAAAATATAAGAAAATGGCAGTAAATGATAAAGAAAGTAAAGGGATAGAAGGATATTGAGGGACATTTTACTGCATCCACGTAAAGCGACTAAAGTAGGCGAAGAGAAACACAGGAGAGTGGTGGTCTGTTTCGTTATCGCTTCTATATTTAAGATGGTAAAGCCCGGTTGGCCATGTCATTCAGACATCTTGCACGACAGATATACGACAACGTGGAGGATCTTTTGGCGACAGCTCAAACAGATCAGTGAGGATATTTTCAAACAAATGGCCGCTAAGTTCATACATGATAACAAGTGCGAAACGATCTATAATATTTTCAGCAATGACTATGTAAATAAATGGCAACATCCTCAGAAATGTCAACTAATGTCCCCATTAGTGATAATTCTTGTCAGTGGCTATGTGGGCTACAACGTCGTTTATCTTGTCGCCAACGATTCAATAGCGACAATATCGCCTATTTAATTATAGAACGTTTATCTCTCCTGTTTGTTTCTTTTTCATTTAAAGTACGCAGAGAAAACAGATCATTTGGAAAACCGTTACAACTAGTAAAATTGCACTATGTTCAGCCGTGTCACAGATTCCGTTCGGATTGGTTTTGATTCCGTAGTTGTCATTCCGAAAAAGGACATTTTTGGTGCTCTAGATTCCGTTTATTTTGTATTTCGTTTTTACAATGATAAAGTTTTTATACCTTGAGGCGTTTGTTTACTCTTGTTTTTAGATGCAAAGCTAATGTGAGCTTTTTATTAACATGAAAAGCTCATGACCAAATATTTATTGGACGCTCCTAAAAGTATGTATTGCAAATGAAGTCAGTAGAAAATTGTTTTTCAATTCCACTTTGAAATTTCAATGTGGTTTGATTACGAAGAAAATTTTCGTTTCTCGTTTCCTGAAGAAGCAGCTTACGGAATTGAAACCACTTCCGATCGGAATGGTATTCTGTGACATGGCTGACTAAATTAATATTCCATTACAAGTACTGAATTTTAATAAATTTAATAATATTTCTGTTCTTATATCTAAAATAATATACTTCCGATATATTTTCAGTTACAATATCAAAACTTGATTATATAAATTCGGTTGTAAGTTTCAAAGTACTGTTTTGGGTTTTCTAATCGAATAAAGATTCAAAATAATCAATATATGTAAAAGTCTGAAGTACTATTATTTCGGCTTTTTAGTTCAATATTTGACTTAATGTAAATTCAATTTATTGTTATTAGGAGTGGAGTGTTGGAATATTCAAATCGGATTAGCAGAACGGATCAGTACTACTGATTTCGACAGGCCGCTATACCGTCTCATCAGCGTTCTTGTTCACTTTTACCACTTCTGAAGATGGATGCTTTTTTGCAAGGAAACATCAGCTATTTAACTAATTTTTGTCAGCAAATAGAATACAAGACTTTTTTCATATAAATTCTTGCATTAATTTTTATTGCCGTGTACCGAATCCTTTCAGTAGTTACAATCGAATTATACGATAGTACACAGAACCGACTAAATTCGATTGGCAACAAATTCGGTTATCACAATGAATCTGTTTTATCTGTGTTGACTGTATCTGTGATCTGTATTGACTGATTTCGCGCTTACCGCCTGCTGCTGCACCACCTAAAACATCGACAACAAGAGGGCAACAAAACATTACAACAACAACGACACTTTCACTCACCTTTCCTCATCCCTGTAGAACTGACAATTTCTACAATATTTTCATTAATGACCATGTTAATGACAACATCCTCAGAAATGACAACGTCCACAATTTTGCTAAATTTTAGCAAGCAGGAACGTATCCAAATTATTCAAACTATTGACCAAATGGACAACAATTTCCACAAGAAGTTCGTTTGTTGGTATACAAAGAGTAATGTTTTTCGTTGTAACAAAATTATACAAAATTTTAAATTAAACGTTGCAAGACTAGCTTGCGAACAATATCCAATTAGTTTGATGCATGACCAGTTGAGTAGTTTTTCTTTTACGCAGTCTATGAGTACGGTTTCTGTTAGATTGTCTTAAAAGAAACTGCACAGAAAAAATAGACAAGAATTATATTCAATAAAACCATGTTATTAAAAAAAATATGAATTTCAATAACATTTATCTTTAACATAATAAAATATTTCGTTGTAAGTATTTCTTTTCCATGCCGGTTATTTCTTTTCTTTTTATACATAAGTACTTAAAACAAGTTGTATCCCATAAAAAAATAAATGGGATATGGCTCAGCTAGAGAGTGTATGCTTTACGTCCGGAAAGCCCGAATTCGTATTCCAGCCATATCAACATTTTTTTAATTTATATATATATTTTTACTTTGAAATAATTTTGTTATCAATATAGGGGAATTCTTTATCACAGGAAATTTGAAAAAAAAATTATTGAATACCGGGATTTTTGTTATCAAAAACGAAACTTATTTTTTTCTGTGTGTAATCGACAAATGTTGTGCATGACAAATGTCGAAATGTCCTTAAGTAGTCGTCGTTGATGAAAGGGTGTTCTGCGACAAATTGGTCAACCGGGGAGCTTAGTGTTGGCACACAACTAAAGCAGACAAATACTTACTTGCTTTTACTGCTAATACACCCACAAACCAATTTGGTCCTACAAAGTGTAAGTGTAGATGTAATGCGTACATGTTACGCATATCAATTTTTAATATTCGCGAATACGAATACGAATATCTGAAACAATATTCGCCGAATTCGAATACCAATACGAATATTCAATCTAAATAGTTAGTACCACTTAAAATTTCAAATTTAATTGAATAAAATCTACCCTTTTGCGTCAATAACCATTCACAAGCCCAATTCACAAGCTCACTCAGTATTGTGTATTTAACATTTGAAATACACCTTGTGAACAGTCATGTTTACTGTATCGGCCTGTATCTTAATGGAGAAATGTAATTGTAATTGAGGCATGAAAAATTAGAATAAAAGCTAGAAAAATTACTTACATCACGAAAATGAAAAAAGTTTGCGAAAACTTTTAAATAGCCCCTTAAATTCATTAAACATCGCTCAAAAGACATTTGCCGCGGAAATTGCAAAAATTCGCGAAAAATTTGTAAAATTGTAAACAAGCCATAAAATTGCTTAAAAGTAACTAAAATTATACGGAATGCAAAATCACGCAAATGACGAAAATTCGAAAGAACTTGACTATTACTTAAGCATGATTAATAAATTAATTTAACAGGACTTTACTTTTTAAAAACCATGTCGTTGTAAAATATATTTTGTTTTTTTTTCTTTACTAAAAGAAGATTATTATTGTTTTGCGTTATAGACAAATTTTTTTTAGTAAAAATTAATATTTTTTGTTTAATTTTCAGTATTTTTTATGTATTATTTTTTGGAGCGTATTCACAAAATATTCGTGAAATATTCGCTTGAATTAGGCGAATACGAATACGAATATCATGAAAGAGGCGAATATTCGGCGATTCGTATACGAATACGAATATTCGTAACATCACTAGTACGCATTATGAATGAATCAGTGTGTGTATTTAAACTTTGCACGGTGGTTGCAATTGGAAAACAATTGGAAAATAAATCTGTATCTTTAAACCTTGCGATCCGATTACAAAACGATGTATGCAAAAATCAGAGAGGACCTAAGCTTAAAACGCACTTTGAGCTACAGGGTATCAAAGTTGACTACCTCGGACATGGAAAACTTTGTCGGTCCCATAACGTTTAAGTTCATTAAAATTGTGTAATTTTAATGAACTTAAACTTGGTGTAAAGTTCATAAGCTGATAAAGAAAATACGGGTTGCTTTATTACGATATCTTTAATATATTCAAAGATATTTGGCTCTGAATTTAAAATTTTTTTGTTTTTGGGTTCGACTTTGTTTTCTATTTCCTTAATATCGTCGGTAATAGCATAGCCAAATTTTAGAAAAATATATATTTTATGATTTTGAGCACAATCGTTGATAACATGCAGAAAAACTTTTTTAGTGATCTCAATTCATGAAGTCGTGAAAAGAAATCAAAGTCCAGACTTTTAAATAAGAGTAAAATATTGTTAAATTTTTACCAAATAGTGTTTAATCGATCGACGTTTTTCTAAGAAAAAACTAAAATTTTTAATTTTTAATATTTCAAAAGAATAGACTTTAAAAATGACTGCAGTTGAAATTTTAAATCGACTAAAGCATTCACGCTACATCCAGCATTGGATGAAAATGGTGAACTTTTCTACGGAATTCTCAATTAAACGACTAAAAAATTCCCCATTGAATTTCTAAAATTTTTCTATACATTATAATAGATAATATAATTAATATAAATAATCTGTTTATTAATTGTTACCCACCCGCTCACAAAATATGGCCAAATTTTCAGAAAAACTTAACATGTCACTAGTTTGATTCGAAATGATATTAAATGTATGAAAATTAATTTGTTGATTAAGTGTACTGGTGTTTATTTGCATTGCTCATAGCTCCAATACATTGTTGTGCTTGGTTGTGAGACTTGTTGTTGTTTATTTTGATGTTTGTGTTGTGTAAATATAAATAGCCGACAAATAGCCGACAAATTTCGCATTACCAGCGAAATTTTTCTGCTGTTGATCTTAAATTTTGTAAACGAAAAATTATTAATCTAACATTAAATTTCTTTGATTGAATATTTTTCATTGTTAAAATAACGTTGTTATCAACGCTACATTTCAATTTAAATCAGCATGACTACAATTTTAATATCAAATAAATTTTATGTTAAATCAGCTATTAAATCATGTTGAATTAAAATGAAATTCATGTTACTTATGATGATATTTATTTAGTGTATATCTAAAGTAAGGTTTGAAGCTATAGTGGCTGCAGTGGTTGGCGCAGCCAACTACAACACGAATTTTGCTGACGCCTATGCGAATACACACCACGTATGTAAAATATTTAATAAAATAGGTACATTAAATAGATGTTGTTTCAATCATAAATAAATTTCATTCAACATGATTTTTCGTGTTGTTTCAATATCAAACTCACTTTGTTTCGAATTAA
This sequence comes from Panzeria rudis, assembly GCA_956483635.1. Taxonomy (NCBI): domain Eukaryota; kingdom Metazoa; phylum Arthropoda; class Insecta; order Diptera; family Tachinidae; genus Panzeria; species Panzeria rudis. Next base: position 109,954,142 of record OY101450.1, on the reverse strand, counting down.
AAAAAATTTTGATTCAACATGGTCCTTCGTATTATTTCAGTATCTAATTCACGTTGTTTTAACTTGAAATAACTTTGATTCGACGTGATTCTTCGTGTTATTTCAGTATAAATTTCATGTTATTTTAACTCGATATATACTTCGGAGCAAGTCACGACACTGTACGAATGACAGTTACATATCGGCCGCTTGAACTCTCATCAGAGAGCTTTATGGACTCTTGTTCTGAAGTATATGTGCATGTAATTTTATGCTTAATTTTATCGTAGTACGTAATTGTAGTTTGCCGAACACATTAGATACCTTGCATTCATCTTGTGTTCGTATTGTAGATCGTAATCGTAGTTTGCCGACCACATTAGACATCTCGCATTCATATTGTGATTTTTTTTGTAGTTAGCCGAACACATTAGATCCCTCGCATTCATCTTGTGTTCGTATTGTAGATCGTAATCGTAGTTTGCTGACCACATTATGAATGCATTCATCTTGTGGTTTTGTTTGTAGTTATTAGATCTCTGGCATTCATCTTGTGTTCGTATTGTCGATCGTAAGGGTAGTTTGCCGACCACATTAGATCCCTCGCATTCATATTGTGGCTTTATTGTAGTTAACCGAGCACGCAATCGTAGTCAGCCGAACACATTAAGTCCCCCGCATTCATCTTGTGTTCGTAATGTAGATCGTAGTCGTAGTTTGCCGACCACATTAGATGTCTCGCATTCATCTTGTGGTTGTATTTGTAGTTCGTCCGGTGTATTAGTCCGCCGTCAAGGAGGTGGACGAAACTAAGTGAAATGTAATCGAGCCCGAATCATCCACAAAGGAGCCAAAGTAGTTTAGAGTACGTATTAAGTTAAGTAAGCTTTCGTAAATAAAGCTACCTGTGTTCAATAAATAAAACCCCAAATATCTTCGTATTTTATTTACGAAGGAACCTGACCCTCGACAGGAGGACGACTACACTAGCTGGAAACAAAAATTGCGTTACAAAGTATATGCATGCGAGAGAACAGGTGGTGAAGTGGGAGAGAGATAGAAAGCTTAATTCATTGACAACTCTGCTATTGAGCGTTTTTTTGTAGAGCGGTATTGCAGTCCCGCCTGTGTCAAGTAGAGGCATTCATTTGTTTAAACGGCGTAGCCACTTATTAGCTCTTCTACTTCGCCGACGGTTCTGCTGCAATACCGACGAAGGAGGGTGCTTTGAAGTGCATTAGGATATGTTAGTATTACTCGCTGCCAGTACTGCCAAAGTCATCAGTGCTATTCCTTCATCACCTTAACAGTCCAATAACAACCGACACAATAACACAGCAATGCACATCAGAAAAATGCATAATGTTGTTGGCTTGCCCGAAACTAATCTTGAACTCAAGACCTCACGGTTTTTAGTCAAAAGCGCTAACCATTCAGCCAACAGCACCCTTTGGAACAAAATCCCTACCGAAAAATATTAAATTAACCTTGTTTTCGAGGTTTTTAATACGAAATGTTTTTGTGTGTAGCTGTTTGAAAACTGTACTAAACTAAGTTTTTTAAGTTTTATTTTTTTACTATTTATTAAAAAACAGAGCAATCCTTTACAGGCAGTTTTTTAATGAATTTTTAACTAAAAAAAAATTGTGAAGAAAATGCGGATATTCAATGTTTTTAAGGCTAAATTTCGATACGTATGAGTAATATGATCAGTGATGTTATATACTTTTTTCAAAAGTCTTTACGCAGCCCGAAAAAAATCTCTACTTTTCCCTACGCGCCCATAAAATGATCTTTACAATAAAATCTTTACATACTCGTATATGGCTTAATACAAAAAAAGCTTGTCTCGAATTTTCGATATTTTATAGGAGAATGAAAAAACTGAGCTGCTACTTTCCTAGTTACTTAGGAAGGATATTGACTACTAGAAAACATGACACGTTGACTACTAGAAAACGTTAAAACACGGTTTCGAAAAAATCGAGCTACGCATTTTTTATTTTAAGTCATTGATATATAAAAATTATTTAAAGTTGTTATACACATTTTTAGAATTTCGAGGCAAAAATATTGCACAATTTTCAGAATTTTATCTAGTTTTAGGAAATGTAGCTAATTTTCGACCTACGCGAGACAAATTTCCTTTTTTTATCGGGATCATCACATATAAAGATATACACTTTTACATGAATTGCAATGTTTTACAAACTTCTATTTTTAGAAAGCTAAAAATTTTCTAATGAATGTTTTAAAGGTATTACTAATTAGGATGTGTAAACACGAAAAAATCTTTTCGGCCATTGTCCAGATAACGACGGTATATTTGTGTTTTTCGATGCACACTTGTCTTTAAAGCGCTACACAGTTGACTTATATATGTATCTACTAAATTACGTGTCGAATATTGGCTAATTGGCTTTGATCGGATAAAATATTACGCAGTTATAATGGATCAAACTCAAAATTTTATTAACTTTTTTTTAAACTTTTTTAACCAATTTTTGTCATTTCGGAAGCTGTTATGTACCACATATAATAAAACAAATCCATAGTTTTATAATTTTATTGAATACTTCATGCAATTACCGAAATCGGCCAAAATCTAAAAATGCTGTAATAAAATAACGAAAAGACTAGAATTTTTAAAAATCCCTACATTTTACGGATTTGAGAAAATATGTCCGTTTTTCCCTACGGTCATTTTTTATATACAAAAATCCTTACGAATAGGGATTTTTCCCTACATATAACATCACTGAATATGATGGTACCAACAACCGTATTTATCAGCCATGTCACAGAATACCATTCCGATCAGAAGTGGTTTCATTTCCGTAACTTGCTTCTTCAGAAAACGAAAAACGAAAATTTTCTTTGTAATCTAACATTTGTAAATATCAAAGTGGAATTGAAAAACACTTTTCTACTGACTTTATTTGCAGTAATTACTAAAAAACGAGCATACTTTTAGGAGCGTCAAATAAATATATTTTCATGAGCTTTCCGTGTTAATAAAAAGCTCAATGTGAGCTTTGCATCTAAAAACAAGAGTATACAAACGCCTCAAGGTATAAAAACTTTATCATTGTAAAAACAAAATACAAAATAAACGGAATCTAAAGCACCAAAAATATGCTTTTTCGGAATGACAACTACGCAGTCAAAACCAATCCGAACGGAATCTGTGACACGGCTGTATGTATCTATTCAAAAACTTTACATCAAGTTTTAAATTCATTAAAATCGGACAACCAGTCATTACGCAGAATACCATTCCTATCGGAAGTGGTTTCAATTCCGTTAGCTGCTTCTTCAGAAAACGAAAAACGAAAATTTTCTTCGTAATCAAACAACTTTTAAATTTCAAATTGGAATTGAAGAATACTTTTCTACTGACTTCATTTGGAGTAAATACTAAAAACATGCATACTTTTAGGAGCGTAAAATAAATAATTTGTCTTGAGGTTTCCATGTTAATAAAAAGCTCAATGTGAGCTTTGCATCTAGAAACAAGAGTAAGCAAAAGCCTCAAGGTATAAAAACTTTATCATTGTAATAACGAAATACAACATAAACGGAATCTAAAGCACCAAAAATATTTTTGTTCGGAATGACAACTACGGAATCAAAACCAATCCGAACGGAATCTGTGACACGGCTGAGTATATGTAAAAGTGACAAGGCCAACAAGATTGTTCATGACCGAGGTAGTCAAATTTGACACCCTCTAGCTAAACATGTGTTTCTACAGGGTGCTCCACATATGATTATTCTCAAATCTTAGGTCCTGCTATATGATTTTATAAATACATCGTTTTGTAATCGTATGGCAAGTTTCAAAGATACAGATTTATTACGTTTTTTTTTTTCAATTAGAGCCACTGTGCGTTATCACACTCATACAGTAAAGAAAAATACTGTGGAAATTGCTCATCACTAAAATGTTTCCCAGTTTTTTATTTATATTTTTTACTCGTGCAGATCTAGTTGCAAATATTGTCCATTTAACCGGACAATTGGTCAAAGAGTATAAAAGAACTTATGATATATTTTTATCATTAAAATTCCCTTCTCTATCACACTCAAAATAATCCATGCAACAGTTTAGGAAAAAATTTTTGCTGCTAGTTTTTTCCTATAACTAATAGACGAAACTTTCGTACATATTACGAAAAATAAATTAGGCAATAATTTTTTAAATTTACGAAAGGAACTAAAACATTTTGCAAACATTTTTCCTTGTTAGAAAATATACACTGAAAATAATCCATGCAAGAGTTTACGAGTTTACGAAAAAACTTTCATAGTTATTTTTTTCGTAGAATAGACAAAACTTTCGTACATATTACCAAAAATACTTCAGGCTATAATTTTATAAATTTACGAACGTAGCGAAAAAATTTCGTAAAAATTTTTCTTGTAAAAAAATATATTTGAAATAAAAAGACAAAGTCAAATTATTTTTTGGAATTTGAAATTTTTTTCAGGTGTAGGAACATAAAACAAAATTTCAGCTCTTAATGGGTAGAATATTTGTCATGAAATATGAAGAATGTGAGTTCATACCCCGGTGGCGCCAATTTTTTTTTCTACTTTTAATTATTTTCGCATTATTGGTATATTTTACGAAACATTTTTGTGGTGCGAAATTATAAAATATTTCGTAATATATTCAAGTATTTTCGTGCATATGTTGCTCAGATTTTTTTTTCGGTGCATGTATTTAGTTAGAAAAAAATGTACTTAATCTAAAGAAAACATTAGTCACGTTTCCGGAATCATTTGTTTCCATTTTATTTTCGGTGTATAAAAGTGTGACTATTTTCTCCCTGAGTCCGTTTTATGTACATTAAATTTAATAAACCATTTTCCAAAAATTTAATGGCATAAGAAGCTAAGATTATGTGGGAAAATATTTAACACAAATGAGCCCCTCTACACAGAAAATCTATCACTTTAACACCATGTACTTCGTGACTGCTTATATAAACGATAAAAATATGCTGGTGCTGTTTCTATTGCTTCTACTGTTGTCATGAGCTATTACTGTGGCTCTACTACTTCTTCTACTCAAATTACCATTTTTATGTTTCACCCACTCAAAGAGGAAAGTTAACCATAGTAAAAATGTTTATCATCATACCCAGTAAAAAATGTTCATGTTTTTTGAACCACTTAAGAAATAAAGCGCTTCAGAATTCGCTTTAAAATATGAGCTTGCTCAGAAGCTGATTTCATAGTGTCACAACAATGCAAGTTTTGAAGCGCGAAAAGTATTTGCTTTTTACTTATACAAAAGCTTCGTACACAAGCTACAAAAAAATCTGATTTTATAGTGCTGATCCAAAGCAGGTTTATAAGCGAGAATGAAGAGTAAGTTTATTTGAGTTTCTTGGTGCCGCTTTGCAACATTGTTTTTGGTCGAGTGATTGGTACTTTGGACTTCAAACCTGACGGTTCTTAGTTCGATACTAGTTGAAGTTAAAATAACAAACATTGAGTAAAAATATGATATTAATAAAAATAAATAAAGTAACGAAATAAGAAAAAATTCAAAATGGCATTAACGAGGCCAATCCACATCGAACCATTTTTTTCATATATATTCAGTTCTAGCGCTGAAAATGTTGATGATTTTCAGCGCTTCAAAAGCGCTTTTGTGAGCAAAAATACAGTACTCCAATCCGGGAACTCGCCATACAAAATCAGCAGCGATATCAGCAGGTTTGTCAGCGCTACTTTTATTCCATAATATTAGAAGCCTGCCTTATTGGAAGCAAGTTTTTTACTGGGTAGTAAAAGAAACCAGACTACTCCTAGCAGGAAAACATTAAGAAGGAGTAAAATCCATTAAATGAAAAATATTTCAATGGTTAAACACACTCATGCATAAAAATCATGTAAACATAAAAATACAAGCACACGACGATAGACAGACACAAACATACTCTTCTGCATAAAGAAATTCCAGTATTAAAATTCAAAGGCCATGTACATTTAAGGCCTTCTTGAAGGCCTAATTAGAGTTTTTTATTTATCGCTTCACTCAAGTCCTCCGCTAAAAGCCTTTAGGATGCCTACCGAGAGAAAATGAGTATGCACGCCCTAATGCACACTGCCAAAATAAATGTGAGTCTTGAATGCCTGTTAAAAAAGGACTTCAAGAAGGCCTATCAATTTATTCTATGGTTTTACTGGTGCTTTGTTATAAAGATGAATGTATAAATATTTTCACATTGGTTTGGTTCGTTCAGTTTGGTTTGCATTTTGGTTTTGTTGCTGATTGTCTGACTGACTTTTCTAGAAAAACAAAAGGATTTTTTTTTTTCGGAAAAAATTCATTTGTTTTTTTTTTTGCATTCACTATAATTTTACTGCTTGCGATGATAAATGAATATGTGTATTAAGATGTGACGTCAGTGGGTTTGATAAAACAAAAAAACACAAACACACACACACGCAGTCACACATATAGAAATATTTTCATCCCAGCAAAAACTTTTAGTATTTTGTAATCAGTAGTATACTTTTAATGGGCTACAGATAATGAGTGTATTTATTTATCTTATTACTCTGCTCCAATTGTGAACTACTACTGAGGTTAGGTTAGGTTAGCTTAGGAGGGCAGTCACGACTGAAGAAGTGACTCACTTGGATCCGTTGATCCGTTGTAGAGGACACAGGACGTAAAAATCGTTAATTACGATTGTCCTGCTGCCGTGTCAAACCATCCCGATTAAACTAAATACGAGGATAGCCTGACTAGTCCTAAATTAGCCACACTGTCTAGAGCCAGACACTGACATAGAAGATGAAGAACTGTCTCCTCTTCTTCCCCATCATTACAACTTCTGCAGTAGCCGTTGTGATTTAGACCCATCCTTCTGGCATAGGTCCCAATATTCAAGTGCCCTGTGAGCACTGCAACTAATAGTTTCATTCGACCTTTACCGAGCCTGAGCAGATCACGTGTTCTACTGAGGTCGTAGTGGGGCTACGTGGACCTGGCCACGCGGCAGGTGCCTTCGCGTTCCCACCTATGTTGTCCCACCTGTATGATTCAAGCTGTATCAGTAGTTTACAATATGATAGAGGGATGCCAATGAAGTAGCAGATCATCGAGTTGGTTAATGTCATGACCTGTTTGGAAATTCCGTCCGCAATATTGTTTCCGGGATAATCTGAGTATCACGGAACCCAACCCAGTGTTCTTTTTTTTTTTTTTTAAGAGAAGTAACACAATCAGGCAATTAATGCCTACCAGTTAATTAATTAATGTGTTACCTTCTTTGGGAAAGGGATCGTGTAGAGAGAACAGGTGGTGAAGTGGGAGAGAGATAGAAAGCTTAATTCATTTACAACCCTGCTATTGCGCGTTTTTATGTAGAGCAGTGTTGCAAGCCCCTCTGGTGTCAAGTAGAGGCACCGAGTTCTTTAAGCTGTGTAGCCATTTTAGTTATTAGTTCTTTTACTTCGCTGACGGTTTTGCTACAATAAACGACGAATGAGGGTGCTGTGAAGTGCATTAGGATATGTTAGTATTACTCGCCGCCGGTACTGCCATAGTGATCAGTGCTATGCCTTCATCACTTTAGCAGTCCAACAACAACGAACACAATAACACACCAATGCACATGAGAAAAATGCATGATGTTGTTGGCTTGCCTGAAACTAGTCTCGAACTCAAGACCTCAGGGTTTGTAGTCAAACGCGCTAACCACTCAGCCAACAGCACCCTCCTGAATTCTGAATGGAACCCTTACATTGAAGATTTCCACATAGAAACCTCCGCCAGTTCTGTTAGCCCTTTTTTTAGCCATCCGTAAAGACTTTGATCGCTTCATCAGGAATGAGGGATGAGAAGTACTGTTCGCTGCTGGGAACAAGTGAGAGAAATAGCCCACCAAAATAAGGCTTTGGTGTGCAATAATCAATATTGTTGTGGATTCCTTGATGCTGTCGCAGAATCCTGGAGTGGCCATAATCAGTTAGTGGCCGAATACTACTTACTAATTAATAAAATTAGTACGGATTTGTCTCATTACCTGAAAGTATATATAGTTTTTGTTATGTAATAAAACAAGTAGACAAACACTTTTTAAGTTAACATGAGCGCTTAATTTTATAAATCAACAATAGCTGAGTGAGTTAAGTACTTGTCTTCACAAATCCAAAAGAGCACAAGTTCGCATCCCCGCTGGGTAAAAGTTCAAAAAATAAAAATAAGTATGGTGTGTATAAAAACATTTTTTGTTTTACTTTGTTTATTTGACTACTTTTTTTTAGCTTCAAGTTAGTCAAATAATAACTAGTTAATTGCTGTGATATTGTAAGAACATTTGTAAGGGATACGATTTATTTTTTTAAGCTTATCAAACAAAAATAAATAGTTATCGAATCAAATTGTAAGTATTTACGATTTAAGCCCGCATATACTTTTCTGCCTACTAGTAAGCAAAAATTTTGCTGGAATGTTTTAAAGTACCAAGCAATTTTTGTAATGAAACCAAAAATTTTTGTAGAATAGTTTCAGTTACTAAATTAATTGAAGCAATTTAACTAGACTTTTAATACATCAATTAATAGTTCGTTATATAATTTTGGATTTTCTAAAAAGCAGCTGCACTGTTTTTTTTCATAACTTGAGAACGCCTTGTCCAATTTGCTGGTAAAATATACTTAAAAGTTTTAATAGATCTTAGAGAAATTGTTTTTGATTGAAATTATGTATTTGCTCGAACTGAATGGATTTTAAACCAAAGAAACTGTTTTATTATTCAATTTATTCGTTCCATTTAATTTTACTGTTAAACTATTTTTATTGCGAAAGGATTTTTCAGAGCATGTAATAATTGAATAAGATAAATTCTTGACTTTGTGTAAGGGTCAAACTTAACGCCATGATATTTTTGAGATCAACGACGATCCCATGTCCCACCGCAGAACCAGCTATTTTTGACATTTTTCGTGGTTCTGCCACACTATTATTGTTTACACTTGGGATAATACATGGGGAAGTGATTTACTGCTGTTGAGTTTAAACTACATTTCTATTTTATTTTATTTTAACAAAACTAGCGTTTAAATATTCCCTGATTTATTAGCCATAAATCAAGCAAAAACTAGATAAAAAATATGTATTAATTAAAAAATCAACAAGTTTGTGAGATCATTTTATTAGTTATTTCAATAGTTTAAGCCGATCATCTGAAATAATCTTTTAGAAAAATAATGTTGTTAAGTGTTTAGGACTTGGGGATTCTTTTCATTAGTTTTGATAAAACTTGAATTGGAAAAATATTTTCACTTATCGTAGATGCTGGAGAAATGAAAAGCAATCCATAATACAGAATATCTTATTTCTCAGAGCTCCTCCTGGATTCTCTAAACATATAAATTCTTCCATTATGCCACTAGAGTCCTGTTTTAATTTTTTTAAAACTGCCAACACTACTGTTTGTTTCGCGTAATTTTTTTGTTGTCATGTCATCATCTGGCTTATCCAGGCAAAGCTCAGCACTGAACATTCTCGTTTTTGTCCTGTATTTTAAAACACTGTTGCTAGAAGAAAATATTCCTGAGCTATAAAATAAGTGCATTTATAACTTGAATTCGTCTCTCATTAAATCTAATCCTTAGATTATTAATTCAATCGTTGGCAATAATATTATTGCCTTTTATTAAATTATTAATCTTAATAATTCTCTCAAGTTTAAGTAGAGTGGTAGAGTCTTTATTAAGCTCTTTTATAGCCACGTCCAAAGGTTTTAAAGTTTTACTTAAATTAAAATCACTGAAAATACTTCTTTGTTTGTATGAAAAATCAATTTCTAAGCACATACCTTTTATATACGAGACGAAAGAAATTAAAAAAGGCAAAACAAATATTTTATAATACTACAAATAAATTGAGTAAAGTACGACTTTGGCTCGCACACGAAGGATTCCGAATGAATACACATATGCTTTTCGTTTTTGCCTTTTTTTCATTTTGTCCATTTTTTGTTTTATTTTTCTCTTTAATTTTAGTTTTTTTTAAATTTTTTTAATTTTTTTCGTTTTTTTGTGATTTATTTTTCGTTTTGGTGATGATTTTTTAGATTTTGGCTGATTTTTCGTTTTTGCATTTTTTTTTTGTTTTTTGCCGATTTTTTTAAGTTTTAGCGATTTTTTTGGTTTTTGTTTTTTTTTTAAGTTTCTTTGACGATTTATTTAAGTTTTGGCGATTTTTTCAGTTTTAGTCCTTATTTCGGTTTTGATTCGATTTATTTTGATTTATTTATTTAATAGATTTTCTAATACAAAAAGACAAATATATCTTATGAATTGAGAGGCTTAGTGCAATAACTCGGTAATTCACAAAAGCAAAATATCGAATAAATCGACTTTCAAGTTTAAACAAAAATTTAAAATTTTATGGTTTTTGGAATTTTCTACTGTAAATACGCCGCATAATTATTTGCAAAATAGTAGAATTTATCCAAAATTTTCTCTAGGCTGCAAAGCTATGGTACCTAGCAAGGGAATGAGCACATAAAACCAATTTTTAATATCAGGTGGCTTACCGAGTTATTGCACTAAGCCCTTCAATTACAGTATTAGAATTAGACAAGTTGCATAACTTTGGGGACTTTTTTCGGTTTTTGGTGACTTTTTTAGTTTTATAGTTTTTTATTTTTTTTGTTTTGGTGATGTTTTCGGTTTTAGCGATTGTTTTTACTTGGCGCTTTTTTCGTTTTCGTGACCTTTTCCGTTTTGGGTTCCTTTACACTTTTGGTGTACGGACCCCTAAAAATGAAAAATTTTGTTATATCGGTTAATTGGTTGGTTAATAAACTGAAATTAATCGGTTCAATCGAAATTAGTCAATTTTGAATTAACAGATCATTTAATCGGGTAGTAACTAACCGGTTTAGCCAGCTAATAAATAACCGATTGAATACCCTAGTACATAGATTAAGCATATAACTTCATGACATTTGGGTTTATCTAGGTAAATCTATACACTGAATCACAAAAGAATTTGGTTTTGAAGAGCAACCACTATGTCAATTATTGTCAAGCAAGTTAAAATTATTGCTGTTTAAAATATTGCCATCGCTCATTTGACCACATTTCTCTTGCTATCGGTACTAGTAGAATGACAAGTTATTAATATTAAATAGTCTGGGAAATTCTTTTTGGCTCTCTAGCAAAATTTTATTTTAAAATATAAGCTGTTATTCATGAAAACCACAAATATACTATGTTATCATAAAATGACACAAACATCCATTAGTAGCATTTTTTGGTCTGCGTAACAAACATAAGAAATAACATAAACAAACAGCTGCACAAAAAACCTCACATTTGAGTATAGTGTCAAATAGTCATTTAAAATGTTTAAATATTTCCACTTTTTCAACCAAAATTAAAAATAAAAAATAAAAAAAAAATAAGCCATTGGCAGTAGCCAGCCAACTGCTTGTTCGAATTGTTGAACTGCTTGAACTTTAACAAATTACTAGAGTGAATGAAGTATGCTAACGAATGCCGAATTATAAATACACATTTTAAATTAGTACATGCTCGTGAAAACTTTTATTATTAATATGAAACACATACTAATGGGACATTGGAATGATTGATGGTAGTTTTCGTATGTCCTTGTTGCTACTTTTCTAAACAAACTCTTAAATGACATTCGTTTCAAGAGTGTTCTAAATAAAAGTATGCCTTTAGAATATGAGTAACTAAACTTGTTATTAAAAAAATGGAACAGAATTTACTCAGAAACTAGTCAAATTAAAGATTTGTGTAAATTTTATATGCAAAACTTATTATAGACATAAAAAATTAAGAGAGCTGAAAATCTCAAGCTTGCTTTAATTTTTTATTCAGCGAAGTTTTATTTTACAAAATAATCAATGTTGCAAAAATACATGTGAAGAACTAAGAATTCTAGTATTCGGTTGCGTTAAGGTGTTCGGTTGTTTATGTTGACATTCCTAAAAATTAAGGCTTTCGAAAAAAATGTCTGTTACTTTTTGCGTTGGCATTGTCACAAACAGATTTAATAGGAAGATTTTTTAGAAATTTTTTCAAAGAGCCTTTTTACCCTATTCGTCCATAAAGTTTAAAAAAGTTTAGCTTAAAGTAGCTAATGGACAGTTTCGTAAAAACAGCTTTGAAAAAAAATAGTTTAAAATATTAGTTTGAACTAACAACATCACACTTGATTTAACAAATTTCATTTAAATCGATTATTTACCTCGAGATATTGCACATCCTTAAAGCATGGCCGTTCACCAAGTGCAAACATTAAATTAACATTTCTAACAAAATTTTTTTACAATTTTAAAAATTATGAAAGCTCTTTTTTGGCAAAATTAACGATTTTTTAGTTAAACTTCAAGGTTTTGAGATTAGAACTTTTTTACGACTTAACGGATTAAGATATTTCAAAGTTTTGTTCTGAGGGTTTGGTTAGAGTTTTGTCAGCAATTAAATGGTTTGCTTAAAATTACAATCCAATGCTTATTAAAAAATCTAAAACCACAAAATGTCGAGGCAAAAAATTAAAAATGTAAAACTTAAACTAAAAAAGATACAAAAGCAACTGCTACTACATGTTTTCTTTGTCTTGTCTAGAAACACTAACGCGCTTAAAATTTAAAAAACGGTAAGTTTTTAAAAAAGTTACAAGCAGCAGAAAGTTCTTCACACCCGAGGCAGAAAACTTTCACAGCCACCCCTTTGGCTGTACCCATGGTGTAGCTACAGACTTCAAAAGACACGATTCTAAATGCTTTCCTCCTCCTCTACACATTTAAATTTTAGACGAATCCATTTAGTAGGTTAGAAGTTCTACACTCATTTTTTAATTTACTCCACTGTGCATCGTGGAACAAGGTTATTTTCCTTTATATATGAACTTTATTTTTTTAAATTTTTAAAATATGCAATGTACGAGGCATTGACTTTAGGTTGTGGTAACATAACAGTCTCCCAACTTGAGGTCTATACGTAACATAATATGTAAGATGAGATTGTCAAATTCAATCGCAGAGAGTATTAGGTTACGTGTAGACTTCATATTAGTACCTAGTACATTTTTTTAAACACGGCCGGTTAAAGTTGGGAGTAGTAATATATTTAAGTACGTCGTTTGGCAAAATGTAAGATTTTCTTTGAAAATCAGGCCTCTGCAGTATGAATTTTTAACTGATATTTACAGAAGGATATCTGACAATGATATAGGAGAAACAAAAATAAGAAAAGTGAAGATTTGTAGTCACAGCAATAGAAAGATCATTACAGGGTGATTTTTTTAAGCTGGCAACACGTTTTAAAATAAGTGACATAGATATTTTTTCTAACTTTTTTTGGAGCAGTCATTACTTGCCCTATCATCCGCTTTCGGCTTGACGTTGATTAATCGGACACCCTGTATATGAACTTTTTTGACATACATATTCATAAAATGGCGTAAGTGACCGCCAAATTTAGTTTGATTCACATAAGAAATTTGTATTATAATCCTCTTTTTCTTTAGTATCAAAATGTTCAATGTTTTTTTTTTTATATAACAAAAGTTTGTTTGACTGACTGTACGCCTTAATTTACACGATGAAATTGTTTAAGTTCTCTTTTAAAGTTGTTTGTTTTTCATCGTCTGTTTAAATACTAATATCCTGTTTATCGATGTCGAAGGACAGTTTTCATTCTTATAATTTGATTTGAAACAAAAACAAATTCTTAAACTTTGTCCTTGTTTCAAATATAACTGTAAGAAAGAAAGAATTCCTTCAACATCGATAAACAGGCAGTAAAATGTCCAGAAAATTTTTTTAATACAAAATAAAAATGTGAACGGTTCAAACTTATACAGAAATTTCATAAAAATTGCATGAAATTCTCTTAAGCTGAGAAAAATTATTGCTTAATTCGAAAAGTACATGCAAGATGAATTTAGTAATAGATGTCGTTTAATCACTAAAACAGAACAAAGTGGAATACTTTGTATAAGTATCAATGATTACAGTGCTCTCTAATCATCTCCTAAAGTAAATAATTCGATATTAAACGAACTTTGAGTGATTTTCCGCAGAATTAGTGAACAAATTGTGGAAGGTGTAGTGGAATTTTTTAACTCATGGAAGCTGTAAGAACTTTGAGTTGACACTACTTAAATTTGTTATAAGGCGACGCAATTATTGAAACCCTGAAGATGTTTTAAGATAAATAAAATGAATAATCAAACACATTTAGACAGACTGTGTCTCAGGATATTTAAAATTCAGCTTAGCTGAGTATAGACTGTAACTTGCTTGTACTTAACGATAAGAATCGTCGTTCTTTATAAAATGATTTGGAGGCCTCAAGATAATATGATTAACTAATTGTGATATAGTCGTCAATTAGTCTTTATAGAATCTCCTACTGTGTAATAACTATAAAAACTCTATTTGCTCGAATTCACTTGAAATTTTTTAAAAATTTGTTTTAGAATTGCTTTTATATTAACTTTTATTTAAAAAGAATTACATCAATAAAATAAATTTCGCCAATTTTCATTTAATAAATCTACTTAATTTACAAAATTAACTTTTCCCAGGAATCCTCGGGAACGTGATTTTTTTATTCCCATTTCCCGGGAAGTGAAAAAGCCCAGGAAATCCCAAACCCTACTATCAACGCATAATATTTTTGTCATTTGTTACCTAACTTTAGGACGATATAATTGCTTTACTATTTCACTTCATTTTAATTACTTAGAACTGCTTCAAATAAAAGCCAAAGAACTATAAATAAAATAAGCTGATTTAAGAGTAATTCTTTTTATCTTTCCCTTGCTTTTTACTTATATTCTGCTTAACATTTTCGTCTAGTTTTAATTTTTTTCTATAACATTTTTGGATCTCTACTCTAATTAATTTAGTTTTCTTCTCCTTTAAACGCCAAAACAAAAACTAAAGCATCGAAATCAGCCGAAATTTTAGTGTTTTATGTTATCGGCAAGAGTTTTTAATTTTGTATTTGTTAAGCATTTCAACGATCGAGATTTACACCGAATTACAAAATAATGGGACAAATATTAAAGATCCCACAACAAAGTTCGCACAAATAGACAAGTCACGAATTACAATATCTCTACTTGCTTCTTTTTCTTCACAATTAAATGTTAAGCAAATAGTCTAATATAATTGAACTATTTACTACTCAAACTATTGCGATTGGAAAACAATTTGTTCGTTTCGAAAATTGATTGCTTTTATTCAACATTCGCCTGAATTTTTTGAATAAATATTCAAGTAACGAATGACGAATTTTTAGGGAATTTATGAAGTTCATGCTACAAGCTATTCAATAAAAACTTTAATTGCTTATGTTTAACTTTTTTACATTGCATTTACATATGATGCGCTCAGTGCAATAACTCGATAAGCCATATGAAATCAAAAATTGCTTTTATGTGCGCATTTCGTTGCTAGGTACCATAGCTTTCCATGCTAGAGAAATTTCTAGATAAATTCTAGTATTTTTCAACTAATTATTCTGCGTATTTAAAGTATAAAATTAAAAAAACCATACAATTTTTAATTTTTTTAAACTTAAAAGTCGATTTATTCCATATTTTGTTTTTGTGGCTTATCGAGTTATTACACTAAGCCTCTCAAATAAAGTTTTAATCCATCATATAGTTTTAATTAATTTGTACGACCCACCATTTTTACAGTATTTTATTTAAAAAAAGTCACGAATGACAAACAACTTGTAGACATACTTCTGAAATAAAAAATAAAGCCTTTTCTTTTATATATTTTTTTTTTGTGGGAATGAGAAACGAACCTGATATGTTCACTTTTATTTACGGCAATTTAGTTTGGCATTTGTTTGCTGTTTTTGTAAATAATGCAATGCGTAAAACTAGATATTAAAGCCTGCCTTATATGAATAAAAGTAGCCCTTATATGAACAAAAGTAATGAATTGTGTCTTTCTATCCCTCTATCCTTATATCTCTTTTTCTTTTTACTGGAATTTTTTGAAAGGACCATACTTACCAAATCCTGCGTATTAAATAGATAAATTAAAATAGAAAATTCTATATACTCTAAAAAAGTTTTTGCTTTTTATTCTATTAATCATAACTTTTGAAATTCTCCCTTCTATTCAAGTGTATGTAAATGTATTCGTGTGTGTGCTTCTGTTTGACTTTTTTGAAATAAATTAAAAGGAAAAATATTTACCGCCATTATGTTAACCATAAAAAAAAGCATAAAAACTATTTTTACATTTAACACAAAATAGTGAAAAATAAACATTGCAAATGTGTTTGTTAATCATCTTGTAAATAAGAAAATCTTTATATATATGGTATATGGCAAAGGTTAAACATATATGCCCACCACACATATAAGCATATATTGAAACTACTGAAATGTATATGTGCATATAAATAAGAAATGGAAATAGATAAGCAAATAATATTCTATGGACTGTGAGGAGCGGAACTAAGAAACATATTATATTGATACTAAATTAGATGTGTTTATCAAAAATAAAAAACTAACACACATTAATATAAAAAAACAAGCGCACATTTTGGTAGGATGTCAGAAAGTTACTTAAAATAATTTAATTTTTCGCTTTTCAACCCACAAACAGATAAGAAATTACTAACAGCAAACAAGATGCTCAAAATATTTTAAAATGCTTAAATTTTAAAAAAAACTCGGATTGAGGATAAAAGCTTCGAAAATAGAAAATAAATTAAATAAAGTGCGACTTTGGCTCGCACACCAAGAGTTCCGCACTAATACACATATGTATATCCTTTTTCGTTTTTGTCCCTTTTTATATTTTGGCAGTTTTTTGTACTTTTTGTTTAATTTTAGCTTTTCTTAAAGAGTTTTTCGTTGATATTTTTTTTGCTTTTGGCGGTTTTTAAATTTTCGTGATTTTTTCGCTATTTTCTGGATATTTTATTTATTTTTTATTTAATTTATTGAACTTCAGCAATCTAGCCAACAAGGCCATAACCGATTACAAATTTCTACTAAACTATTTTCGTATTTCGAAATTTTATCCTGTTTTTTTAGTTTTGGCGATTTTTTGGATTTGGCGCTTTTTTAACGTTTTTTTTCACTTTTTGATGATATTTTTGGTTTAAGCGATTTATTTTAGTTGTAGCGATTTTTTAGCTTTGAGGCTTTTTCGGTTTCGGGGCTATTTTCGGTTTTTGGTGATTTTATTAGTTTTAGCGACTTTTTTTGCTTATGACATTTTTTTCGTTCTGGCCATTTTTTTCGTTTTTTGCTGATTTCTTTAGTTTTGGCGTTTTTTAACGTTTTTTTTTTGCTTTTTGACGCTATTTTTAGTTTTAGCGATTTACTTTAGTTTTAGCGCTTTTTTTCAGTTTTAGCGCTTTTTTCGGTTTTGGCGATTTTTTCGGCATTTTTGAGATTTTTTTAGTTTTAGCGATTTTTTTACACATTTTTGTTTTGGTGATTTTTTGGTTTTTTGGAGATTATTTTAGTTTTGTCGCTTTTTTGTTTTTGTGTTGGTGCTTTTTTTTGTTTTTGTAACTTTTTTTAATTTTTTTAATTTTTGTCGATTTTTTCATATTTTTATGATATTTTTAGTTTTAGCGATTTTTTTATGTTGTAGTGCTTTTTCTCGTTTAGCCGACTTTTTCGGTTTTTGGTCGTCTTATTTAGTTGTTTACAATATTTTTAGTTTTAGTGATATATTCCGTTTTAGCTTTTTTTTTTTTATTTTGGTGTTTTTATTTTCCTTTAAGCGCTTTTTTCATTTTGGCGAGTTTTCGTTTTGAATTAATTTTGGAATTTTTTAGTCTTAACGTTTTTGAAAATTTCAAGAGTTTACCTCTTACGGTTTCCCAGATACAGCATATTGTCTAAATTACATAATAAAATTACATTAATTGATAGAACACCCTTTAATTTTTACTGTTTTCAATATCAGTGTTAACTGGTGTATTATATTCTACAGACTACACCAATTAACACTAACTTTGAAAATTTAAAGTGTCTGTATATTACATTAGTATTTCAACATGTTTCGTTGCTCGCTTTAGAGCACTCTTTAATTTTTAGCTTTGATATATTTGTTGTAGTTAGTTTTCATATACAAACACATTTTGACTTAAAAAGTGATTGGTTGTCTACTTATTTTATTAATAAGTTCATACCACCAAATTGGAACTACTTGCAGATAATGAGAAAAATACGTAATAATTTTATTAAGAACTACGTAGTAGTTCTAATTTGCAGCATAGTAATAAGATAAATAAGTACCACTCATTACTTTGTAAGCCATTAAGAAAGTACTACCGCTTACAAAAATTACAAAAGTTTTTGTTGGGAAAGGTGATTCTTATATCAAATGCTTTTTTCGTGTCCGTTACAAGTATAGTAAAATATTACATAAAATAAGCGCATAAATTTTAAAATGAAAACTGCTTCAGCATGATTTAATAAAATTATAAATAACATAAGTTTTTATATGTAAGACTTTCAATTATGTGCTAAAAGTGAAGAACGAAAATACTGTTTATATTCTTTTCATACAAACTAGCGTGTCCGTAATGCATGCTGTTGATTTTCAACATTAAGAAATTATGAATTTTTCCAAAACAAAAAAAAATTTAAACGGTTTTAGAATAATTGCATTTGCTTCTCTTACTTCACACACAAAATGTTAGAAAATATTAGAAATTATAATTTAATTTTTTTGTAAATTACATTAACAACATACACTAAAATAAAGTTTTGTGAACTTTGTTAAATAGTATTATACTGCAAATGATTTGTATCCAAAAAAATGTATTGAGTGTTATTCATATTTTTTTTATTTATTTGAAATTTTTTAGTGAATAACTAAAGAGTTAATGTTTAAATATATCAAAGATTTTTAAATTCAAAATATAGTGCGCATTCTGAAAGAAATATTGATTTCGTATAAAAATGTATTGACCGTTACGTAAGAAAATTGTTTTAATATAATTTATTGTTTTAATATAATTTATCTATAAATAAATTATTTATGTTGAGAAAAGTTGACAACAGCAGAAGGGTAGAAATGATATAAAGTATATTATCTGTTTACAGATTTCGGATTTCCTTTGAAAAATTTTGCTTCTACCGCGCTATGGGCTGTTATATTTTCGAAGAATGTATTAGGTAGATCGTCTTTTGCTGCGCATAATTATTTGAAATTGACAAATTAGTCTTATATGAAAGAAAAATTAAACTCCTTTTTGCTCCTGTATGAATGTTTTTAATGAATGTTTTTAAAGAATTTTTGTAAAAGATGCAAATTTTTTTATTTTTCAATATGAACCACAATCAAAATTGAAAAGGGGAAAACGTTTAGTTTAAATTTGTTGTTTTTAGAGAATAGATGAATAGTGCTTTCAAACCCTTTACGCATTTTTGTGGTGTATTTTTTCGCAAAAATCATAACCAGAAAAACTCTCGAAATCAAATGTAACGTTCAATACACAAATATGTTAAAAAATCGAAATATATAATTTTATTTCTGGATCCATTTAATTAGGCAACAACTATAATATGAATCCTACCTTCTCATATCTCATTCAGTTACATTAGAGTGATTCCACGTAAAACGGCCCTATGCAAGGAAAAAAATAATTTTCTTATTTTTAATAAAAATCTCTCAATTGATGTTTTTTAGAGCATAACAATTATAGAAAAAATAAAAAATATATTATTTAATATTTTTCAAGCAATTTGAGGCACTTTTAAATGATCATCCACGAAACATTTTGCTCTCCCTCTTTGTATGTTTAATATTTATTTCAGATTTCTTTTCTTTCCTTTCTAATTATTAATAAAAACCCTTATCTCTGAAAAGAATATACTTTTTCGCTTTTTATTGAATTTAAAAAAATACTCTATCATAGAACTGATAGCAAATAATTTAATGTGTTATTAATTTCTTATTATTTATTTTTTATATTATTTATAATAATGATATCAATAGAAAGATTTATTTCTTCGAATTTTTTAAATTTTCGTATTATGTCACACCCGTCGGTCACACCCGTCACATTTTAAAAATAGTTTTTTGCTAAGAAAACTCATTTTTTGTCAAGCAGTAAATATGTAATACAAGTAAAAGCACTTTGAAGAGACAGCTATACCAAAATTATTGTGTACGTTATAGTAAAAATTTTACAGAATTTATGCTGAAAGTCATAATTCTTTAAAACTAAGATTTGTAAGGTCACACCCGTCGCAGCTTTCTGGCGACCATTCTGAGCAGGAATCGTGTTCTTTCAGTGTCCAGTCGTTATTCAACGACTTTAAGCTTAATGGCCTTGCGAGTCGCAACCTTTTTTTAAGTAAAAGATTTTATATTCTTTATTTATAACAAAAAATATGTGTAAAGTGGTCACACCCGGCTAAATGGAATTACTCATTAGTAAACAAATAAAATCAAAAAAAAATTTACATTTGTTAGCTTGTCTACGGAGAACACCAGGGCCTGCGGCAGGAATCGAACCCACGACCTCTGGACTGATAGGCTAGCGTCGCTACCACTCAGCCACAGGGGCGCCCATATGCGAATGACTTTACAAATAAAATATTTCACCTCTCGGTAAAGCAAATGTTCTCTTAAGAGAACAAAACTGCTTTGAAATTAGTCCAAAATAAAGTTTTAAATATTTCATATCAATTAAGCGATTTTTTTTATTAAACAGCATGCCCTTGTCATCTACATTAGCAGATTAAAAAAAATTTAATCACAATCGATCATTTCCAAGAAATACCTATGCTGGGAAGTATTTTATTAAGTAAAAGTATATTTTTAAGACTCACGTTCCGCACACTCAGGTAATTAAATTGAATCCATCTCAAATTTTGACAATATCTTTCTACGTAATGAATGAAGCAAAAAGTTTAGAAATAAGCCTCTTTGCCATTTTTCTTCAATTATAAAGAAATGCAAAGCTCTGAATAATAATTTAAGGGTAATGAGCGTATAAGTATTAAAATATAATATGATTATAAGTATGTATGTAATTTGTTTCACAACCGCTTTTGTAACAGTCCTTAATACAACGCACCCTTCTAAA
Source organism: Panzeria rudis (assembly GCA_956483635.1). Classification (NCBI taxonomy): domain Eukaryota; kingdom Metazoa; phylum Arthropoda; class Insecta; order Diptera; family Tachinidae; genus Panzeria; species Panzeria rudis. The sequence goes on along the minus strand of OY101450.1, from coordinate 109,933,055 downwards.
AACACGATACTTGAATGAATCTCAAATATTTCTTTAAACATTTTTATTTCATGTATGAATATTAGTAAATGTACGAGTATTTTTCTTTCTAGCTACAAACGGCTTTAAAACTCATCATCATTATCATCTTTATCATACAAATTAGACAAATGTAAGAGTTTGAATAAAAATAATTATAGGAAAATAAAGGAAACCGAGAATTTCAACGACTAAAATTAAGGATGTTCGCATAAAAGAATTTTCCTAGCAAAAGTTGACTTAAATGTGGGTCACAACAATCTCAGTTTGTTTTCTGTTTGTTTCTAATCTTTGTCGTCTTTAAAAGGAGGACAAACTACAAAAAGGTTAATATGAGTTTTCTTTTTTTTCCCCCCATTATTTTAAATTTCTGTTGCATGTGTTTAGAAACTAGTGTAGTGAAAACAAAGTTAAGGCCAATTTGTTTTCAAGCGAATAATTAGTAGAACAGAATTTTCTTAACTTACCGATTTGGAGAAATGAAGGTGAGTCCGTCTTAAAATATAATATCCATTTATGGTAATACAAAATGAAATAATCTGAAAGTAAACAATAAAAGCAAATGATTAATTTGAATTTTTTTAATAGAAAACCTTTTATAGGTCTACAAAATTCGATAAACAGAAAGAAATTAAAAAAAATTAGGCTTTTCAAAAATGTTGAGTAACAAACCACGACTCCCAAATTTTAGAACTCTTTTGAATTAGAATATTATTGCTTGTGTATATCATAAACAAATTTTATAAATTTAACAACTTTTTTATTTATTTTAAACAATTTTCACAATTCAAAACTTTTACAATTAAACTTTCTCTAAGTGTTTATTTACATAAAAAATTAATTCATATAAAACTTTTAATTATCATCATGTTGCATTGAAATAGAAATTAAAAATCTTTATGTAAATTTATTTAACAAGCAAAACAAGAAAATTAATTTATTCTATTTACAATTTAATCAAAAATATTGGTAAATATCACATGAGCTATTTTTTAAATGTATTATACTATACAAAAAATAATAATAATAAAATAACAGCAAATTTCATATTTATATATTACCGAATAATATATTAAATAAAAATATTTGTTAAACTATATTTCAAAATACAATTGAATACAAACAATAGATACTTGTTTAAGTAAATACTTGCATACCTATAATAACGATAAGGATCATATAGAATAGGTCAGTGGAGTGGAAAATTTCTAGTGCTATTATTTTAGCTTGTTCTCTAAAAAAATATATTTTTATGCTTAAAATTAAGTACTCTGTGCAATAGCGAAAAACAAAACTTACCTAGCACAGGCTATAGGCCTAGTTGAGAAGACTAGTTTGTAATTTATATAGACAGTTGAATATATCCTCAAAATCTGAACGTATCGATGAAAAACTTAAAAGTGAAGGACAGATAACCTTCACTAAATTTTCCTTTGCCAATTTTTAATTTTGAGGCAGTTTTAAACAGAAGAGAAGTTAAGCTTTCTGAAAAGTTTATATTATCTAAGCTTCCAAAGAAATACTAACAAAGACATTAAGAACTTTCGATCTGTTAAATTTTGTCAGCATTATTGTACACGGTTGGTCTGGAAGCGAACAAAATGCTGCACAAAAAGTGAGTACTAAAAAATATTTCCAATTAAGAGCTATGACCATTTTTAGGGTTCCGTACACCAAAAGTGAAAAGGAACCATACACACAGAAAAAATAGCATTGTAAAATCAACATGACGCAATTGTGATGAGAAATCATATCAAATTTACACGAAATAGTTTTAGTGTTTATTTGCTTTTGTTCCTTGATACAGTTCACTGTTGCGCTTAGTTGTGTGATTTGTTGTTATTTATTCTTACATATGTCGGCTATGTACACAACCAGCGAAAATTTATTGCAGGTGGTTTAAAATTACCATTGTTTCTGGAACGATTTTCTGTCATCCCACGTCAAATTTGGTTTGTAAACAGACCGGTTTCGGCTATGTGCCATCTTCAGTGTTCTATTGAATACTGGTGTGGAAATTTTGTTCTTCGTATCTTTTTCTGTTTGTTGATCCTGTTTTTTGTTCATATTTCTGTATTTTTCTTCCATTGCTTCCGTGTTTCCTGTATTTATTTGGTGAACTATGTCCATTAGTATATCAGTTGGGATTCGTTCTGCCAATTGTAAATGAATGTCTAGTAATTCCGAGTTTGTTACTTCTTTTTTGGTATACAAGTCCTGGATTTCAAATTTTACGAAACTTTTTTCCGCTCTTCTCTCAGTTCTCCTACTCGCTACTGTGTTGGTCTTTAGTTTTATTCTAGCGTATTTTGGTGTGACATTCAATGCGAGGCATTGTTTGTTGAACCAAATGTTTGCTTTTATTGTAAGTATCTTTCGTTTACGTAGTTTGTAAAGGTTTAAAAGTCCGATTGTGTCCAAGTTGTAAGCCTGACAGGCATTTGTTGAGTGTTGTATTCAATAGAACACTGAAGATGGCACATAGCCGAAACCGGTCTGTTTACAAACCAAATTTGACGTGGGATGACGGAAAATCGTTCCAAATTCAAAAAAACCCCGTCGGAAGAAAAACACAACACTTAACATTGTTTCTCTTTGATTTTAAAATTTGCACTGTTAAAACAACTTTGCTATAAACATTATACTTCATTTTAAATCAACATGACTTTAGCTTTAATTTCAAATAAGTTGTAAGTTAAATAACGCCCTTATTCCGTAACTATTTGCCGACGTCACGTCACGAGCTCAAATCTTGGCTGGGGCAGCCAACTACAACACAAAGTTTTCTGATGCTTATGCATCTGTGGCTGAGTCGTAGTGATGCTAACCTGTCAGTCCAGAGGTCGTGGGTTCGATTCCCGCCTTAGACCGTGGGTTTTTGCCGCAGACAAGTTAATCGCTTCGCGGATTGTGTTTGTTAAAAAAAATAAAAATAAAAAATAAATACATACCCATCACGTAAGTAAAATAATTAATAAAATATCTACACTAAAGTCATGTTGTTTCCGTCCGTCCATCTGTCAGTCTGTCTGTCACAGACTGCTTTCTGGAGATCTGTAAGAGGTACCTGAGTGAGACTTGCAGCTAATATGTATAAATACCCGGTTGGCCAAGTCGTCATTGAGGACATTTTCATCAAGGACTAGTTAAGGAAATTTTGACATTTGTCATGAACGATATTTCTTTTAAGACAATTTATTTTAAGACAATTTAAAAGAAACCGTACTCAAAGAATGGGTAAAAGAAAAACTACTCAACTGGTACATACCAGCTCCTCTTATACCAGCAAATGAACTTCTTGTGGATATTGTCGCTCAGTCTGTCACCAGTTTGAATCATTTTGATACATTCCTGCTTGCTAAAATTTAGAGGTGAGGTGGTGAAAAGTTCTGTTACAATGTCCATTAAAACTTCTTGTATTAAATACTCTCTGAGCGGCAAATTATTCAAATTGTTATTGTAGAGCGCGTGGAAAAAAACAATCGAAAAAATGTAACAGGGATATTTCGGAGGATGTTGTCATTTACTTGTTCATCAAGGAAAAGATGGGTGACAGTGTCGCTCTTTTGTCATGTATGAACTTACCGGCCATTTGTTCGAAAATGTCCTCACTTATCTGTTTGAGCTGTCACCAACAAGTCATCGATGCTTTAACATTGTCATGCATCGGTCTTGCAAGATGTCTGATAGACATGGTCAACAGGGTATGTCCGCTACAACAACAAATATATGAAAGCTAAAATTGAGGGGTGGTCAAAAGCGAGCAAGGAAATTATTAGATTAGATTATACAGACTACGCCAATAAATGCTGAAATTTAACCAAGTTAAAAATTAAAGGGTATTCTATCAGTTAATATAATTTTGAGTATGTGATTTTAACGATTTGCTGTATCTTGGAAACTGTAAGAGGCAAACTCCTGAAATTTTTACAGCTAGTGCAGCATTTTAAAGGCAACCGTAGTGAATGCTAACAAACGAAACTAACTAATTAAAAATTAAAGGGTATGCTATCAACTTGTGTAATTTAAAAATTTAGCTGTATCTTCTCAGCCATAACAATTAAACTCTTGAAACAAAAAAAAATTATAATTAATGTATAAATTAATTATTAAAGGGTAACCCAATAAGTAATGCAACGAAATCGCCAAAACGAAAAAAATCGTCAAAATAAAACGCTATAACTAAAAATTAAAAAAAAAAGATAAAACGAAAAAATCGCAAAAATTGAAAAAAACGCTTAAAGGAAAAAACTACAAAAATTAATATAAAAACGCTAAAATGCAAAAAAAAACAAAAAAAACCGCCAAAAACGAAAAAATCTTACAAACGTCACAAACCAAAAAAAATTCCAAGAACTCGAAAAAAATTGCCAGAAAAAAAATCGTCAAAATTAAAAAATTCCTAAAGCCGAAAAAAATTACAAAAATAAAAATGTATCTTCAAAAACCGAAAAAATTGTCAAAACGAAAAAAAACGTCCAAACTAAAAAAATCGCCAAAACTAAATATATCGTCGAAAAAACATGCTAAAAAAGAAAATATTGCCAAAAAAAAATCGCCAAAAACGAAAAAGTTCGCCAAAACGAAAAAAACTACGCTACAATTAAAGTGCCCGAAAATTCGCCAAAATGAAAAAAGGGATATATCGTGCCTACCATATCGAACTATATAATATGCAAAATTCGTTATCTTGGTACTCCAATTTATAGGATATGCATCGTTTCAAAATGCTGAAATTGTTATGGAGGATTGATAACTAAAGCAGAAATATTTTAAACCTTGCACTTTAAAGGATAAGCTGAGTTTAAATTCACAATTGCCGAGTCTTTGCGCTCTTTTGAAATACTCAAATCTGCATATTGTATAGTTTGACATGGTAGGGATGATATGTGCATGCACATGTTTACAGTATTCGTACGGACCTCTGTGTATGCCATTCAAAATCGCACTTTACTGAATTTATTTGTTTTTGACTTCGCTTCTCATAGAAAAGTGAAAATTTCGTATCTCTTAAAATAATTGTTTACAAAGATTTATACATGATTAAAAAGTAAGTAAGTAATTTTATCAAAATCAACCAACAATGATAAAAGTGATGTCAATTTCAAATAATCTTGGTCTGCAGAAAAAATAGCCTTTAAATAAAATTTCGTCGTATATACAAAGCTTAATGTGCCTGATTTAAAAAAAATCCTTTTTCAGTTTTTTTCGATCACATTCAGATTTTTCAATTCTCATGACTAAAATTTTCACTAAGTACATCAATATATTTTACCCTAACTAATGCCATCGGTGTATTTCATTGCTTCTTGCAAGTCGAATTAATTTTACAAGGCGGCAGCGTGGCAACATACAATCCGTCAATACAAAAATAATAGTCGTTTTTGGCTTATTATGGATGTCAAACTACAGTCGTGCGTGGTAATGTAAATAAAATCGTATTTGTATATTTGCGAATGAAGGACACTACAACTTGATGAGCACTATATTGTGCAATTTCCATGCAAGAGAGGGGCGACTTGTGTAGAAATGAGTAGTTTTCATACAAATTTCCTTCTCAACTCGACCGTCTGTTATGTGGAAACCGCACATAAGTCTTTAAGCAAATAAGAGTAATTTTTTACTGAAAATAACAAACAAAAAGCAACATTTCAGTCACTAATATCATAATAATTTACTTCACGATAACTCCCTTATTGTATGTAATTTTTAGTTAGTGCCAATTTTAAATAAAAAAAACTTATTCATCATTTAATATACATTGACTTTTTTTCAACCAAAAAAAAAAACCGACCGAAAGATATTTTGATACATAGTGGAGCACCAAACAAAACTCATATTGGAATAAAACAGAAGAGCAATTTGAGAGATCCGGCTTCCTATTCAAAATAGTAGGTAGACGTGAGTTTCTTATGCGTAAGCCATAATTTATGATGACGTTATAGAAAATTCCACGGTCAAATAACTCTTTTCTAGTGCCTTATGGTGCTAGCAGCGTAACTTAAATACTAAACAAAAAAATTTGATAACTCGAAGTCTCCATAAGTCGAAGTTTTTTTTTTTTTGGATAATAGTGATCCGAGTTATGGAAGTTCGACTGTATATGTGACGCGCAAAATAGAAAGGGACCTAAGGGTAAAACCCGGTTTTGTTCAGGAGAGCCATTTTAAAGATTTAAATACGTGTATCTTTGGTGTACCATTACTGAGCGTGTTGGTATTGGTCTCATTTGAAAGCGACACATCTCATGACGTCAGGAACGTATTGGTCAACCTACCTCTTGTTTTGTGTAGTTGGTTTTTACTGTTTTCTACATAGCACGCTGTTTCCATGAGTTGGATATCAATTTTGCTCGCGTTTTTTCGAATCCAAGTTTATTTTCTGAAATTATTAATTGTGAATTATAATAAATACTCATTTATAATTATTTTAAATCGTGAATATCACTCTGTTAGTACGAAAATTTTTTCACATAACCTTATTATGTTATTCGCGAAAATAATTTAAAACTAATAACATTCTTACTGACTGTTTTAGGATGAAATGGTGGACGAATTCGAAGAAGTAGATTTACTTTATCGCTTCCCTGATTTCATAAAACGCGCATATCTCTGTGAGGAAACACTTTTGGGGCATGGGATCGGTCTCATTCGATGCTCAGATGTTGTCCACATCAAAAAAAAAAAGTGAAAATTGATTTTTTTACCCTTAGGTCCCTTTCTCTATGCGCTGTCACATATATAAAATATGAAGCAAAAATGTAAACAAAACTAAGTAATATTTTTCATATAAGATGTTTGACATTTATTATACACCAGTGAATTAGCCCAAGCGACTTGTACTCGCCACTGCTGGCTTCTAGTAAAATTAATTCATATTAACTTTTTGCTTTCTTTAGTGTCGAGTACGTATACTTAATATTACCTTTCAATTTTAACAAAGAAAAATATAGCTCATACGCTCATATGCTCACTCACCTCTTTTTCAATAACACAAAATTTTCATTTAATTTAATACAATTTTACGAGTTTATATTATATAAAATATAAATATAAAATCAAGTCTACAAAATGATATTATAATTTTTTTCTCTAGTATTTGCATTTTGTATTTATTTTGCATAAATAAATTGCAGACGAAAGTTAAATAAAAATACTCTGAATATAATTTTAATTTGCATTTTCATTGGTTGCTCACAAACTCATAATTTTGTCATTTTTACTATAATAATGAAATTTATGCCCATAATATTATTTAAAGTACTGACCGTATTGTGCGTGAAAATCTATAAATGTTTAAGCCAAAAGTAATAAAAAATAGTAGAACGTAATAAATTTAGCTACACTAAAGTTCAGCACAGTAGTAACTATTTGAACACAGTAATTAAGGGATTATATTTTCCTTGAAAATAGTAAAATTAATGGCTTTTGTCAACAAAATTAAAATAGGAACAGTAGCCGTAGTAGGTAATTAAATAATGAAATTGCTAAAACATACAAAAATTAAACATATTTTCTTTTACAACAGAAAACATATAAAATTTATTTACATAATTAAAATGACATCATAAATTTCACCAAGAAATAGAAGATAGAAATAATGTCTGGCTGTTCCATGATATGGTAAAAATATTTTCAGTCAAATATATATATAACACTGTGTATGGCTATTTTAGAGTTGGAATATCGTAAAAAAATTACGATATGACAACATAGTATGTCATATCATTTTTTGTCATATCTTAAAAAAACTTCATAAATGGCATCGCTGCCCAGATGTAAACTTTAAAAACATCACACAGCGCTTAGAATAGCAAAAAAAAATTGGTAATAAATCTGTATCTTTGAATCTTTCATCCGATAAAAAAACGATGCATGTAAATGTCATAGAGGAGGATTTAAGCTTTAATAATATCAAACTTTTGATCACCCTATTTATTGATACAACTTTTACAAATATTCTCCGATTTGAATGAATTTAAACTTATAGTAATGTTAAACAGATAAGGAAAATACATTTTTTATCATTAAGATATCTTTAACGATTATGTTTTGAAATTTAATCGAACTGCAAGGGTTAAATCAAAAGAAATTCAATTATTGAATATCTTAAATTAAATTTATTTGCTGGAGTTTAAGCATATGCAGCATTTCATTGGTGCTTTACTAAATCGTCAGTAGACTTCAAACACAATTTTTAACAGTTACAAATACTTTTGCTTTTGCACAGACTTTCAAAAACCTTTTGAGAATTTACAAAAAAGAATAAGCATAATAGGCTTTAGAACTTATACAAAACCCAGCCAATTCGACTGCCTATCAAGAGAGAGACAAAATATAACAAGAGCTTGTGAGTGTTGGATTATTAATCAGATAGGGAAATTTTGGCAAAACTAAGTTGAGTCGAAATAAAAATTAATGCAAGAATTTACATGAAAAAAGTCTTGTATTCTATTTGCTGGCAAAAATTAGTTAAATAGCTGATGTTTCCTTGTAAAAATCATCCACCTTCATAAGTGGTAAAAGTGAACAAGAACGCTGATGAGATGGTGTAGCCTGTCGAAATGAGTAGTACTGATACATTCTGCTAATCTGATTTGAATATTCCAATACTCCACTTTTAATAAAAATAATTTGAGTTTACATTAATTCAAATATTGTACTAAAAAGACGAAATAATAAAAATATTTTAATTATTTGAATTCAATTGAAACAAATCAAAATTGAAAGAAAACAAAGTCAATAATTTGAAATGAGAATGAAAAACTGCCATCGGAATAAAGTAATCGTTGATGACACTGTACAACACGAAAAAAAAACTACGGGGTTCTGTAAATCGATTCTGGCAGAGGAGACCAAACAAATATATACGTGTGCCGGTGTTTTGCAAGATCACATCGGAATTTTATTTTAAGGGGGGTTAACTTTTCCTCCTTTTGGCCTGATCGTGCAGCATATCGGTACATGGAACTATGTGTTCTTAACATCTGCGGTGTAGGGAATATTCAGCAAGTTTTTAGAAAATATTAGGGCAAATATTTTTGCGGAACATACTGACTCCCGCACATAAAGGTGATTTTTAGCTCTTTTCTAACAAATGGTAAAAAACACCCCTAATAAGGGGGAGTACGGGGATAAAATGTTCTACAAAAATGTTGGCCATACAATTTTACTATTGATCTTTAAGGACAACAAAGCTCCACATACTCAGCTTGTACACCAGAAATCATTGAAAACCTACACTATGTTTAAGGGTTAACTTCATACTTATTCACAATTAGTACTCGGCATAGGCAGTTTTGTAAGTCTTAAGTTTATGGCATAAGATGTACTCAGCACTTTTATGTAAAACGCCACGAGAAACATTTTTCTGGAATATTTTAACATCTAACTCTTTGATTTATGGCACTTTTTGTACATTTCTGAAAAAAATGGGCAAAAAACTCCTCTTCAGCGGCGATACAGGGGCTGAAATGTTCTACAAAAATATTCGCCATACAATTCTACTGTAGCACTTTAAAGAGATCCAAGCTCCAGACTTAACTCGGACAACGCTAGAAATCATTCAAAACTTAAAATGTGTTTAAGGGTTAATTTTGTACTAATGCACAATTCGTACTCAGCATAGATAATCTTGTAAGCCTTACGTTTGAGGTGTAAGATATGTTCACCTTTTTATGTGCAAGACCACGGGGAATATTTTTGTGGAAGATTTTTTCCCGCTATATCACCGCTGAATGAGAGTTTTTTGTCCCTTTTCAAAGAAATATGCAAAAAGACCCATAAAATGAAGAGTTAGAGGGTTAAGATGCTTCAGAAAAAATTTTGCCCTAATATTTTCTACAAAGTTGCTGAACATACCCTACACCGCAAGTGTAAAGATCACATAGTTTCATGTACCTATATGCTGCACGATCAGGCCAAAAGGGGGAAGTTTTAGCCCCCCTAAAAAAATTTCCATGTGGCCTTGCCAAACGCCGACACACGCATATTTTTTTTATCTCCTCTACCAGAATCGGTTTACAGAACCTCGCAATTTTGAAAAAAGTTCGAAATTGTTGTATAGTGTTATTGATATTTCGAATGATATTTTGTAGTTATATAGGAATTTATGTACGAAATAACAAGCAAAAAAATCTAAGATTTGGTTCTGGGAATCTCAGAATTCTTTAGAAGAAGTACAAAAAATGGAATTTTGTACAATTTTGCCCATAGCGTCCATACATGGTCTAACAAGGCCCCTTTGACACTTTGGCAAGTACATGCGTACACGTTAGGATTTTAAGAAGTGGCAATTGTTTGTGAGTCCCAGCATTCAGATTTTACAACAGATGGACCAAAATAAAAACTTTTATGAAAAATAGGTCCAATTTGGAAGGGCCCAGGTCCAACTAAAATAGAAAATTCATACCAAAAAAAAATATATTGAATATCTTGAAAATATTATACCAAAGTTTTGAAAAATTAAGAAATATTAATTTTCAATATATATAACTCACTAACCCTGCTGTTAGATTAGAAAAAATATACGAATCCTACATTAGAAGACCATTTGGTCTATACTACATGTTTTATGAAAAGTACAAATTTTAACCAATATTTTGTATGTAATTGGATTGATTGCCTCTTTAACACAATTTATAAATATTATTATGGATCGTCCAATATGGAATTTTTGAACCCATATCGTAAACACAATACCAGTTATACCAAGTCAAATTATTTTTACAAGGTGACTTTGATTCTACACTGGTTTTTGTATTGTTGTAATTGTTGTCGCCACGTTGGTGTATTTTGACCGATATTGACAAAGGGCATTGGATTAGCTGGGCCATGTGGGAGGGTTTGGGGCTAAACCAGCCAGTATCGTTCAAGTCCCTAGAGAAAATTTTCTAGTTACGCCAATGACGAAGGCACATTACCACCATATATTATTCTAATTATTCTGGCAAGGGTGTATCTGTATGTAAGATAAAGGCGTTCATGGATTGCTTAATCTTTTAATTTTTTGGTCTTTTCATCGGTTTATGTCACCAAAACGTGTAAAATATGGCTTGACATTTATTTTATCGGTATATTCAAAGAAGATAGAGCCATTTCTTGGAAAAGGTGATAATACAAAGCCTGAACCATACCTAAGACAACGCGTTGTATTAGTCTGGGAAGTCTTGAAAGGGCAACATATGACTGACGAAAACTTCTTTTCCACTTTTGATTTGGTAAGAAAATTACATGAAAGGGAACTTATAAAGTATGTAAGAACAGGAGCCTATTTCTTAAAACTACAAGTTACAAATCTACAAGTAAATTACATACAAAATAGCTACACTTTTACAAAATTTATTGTTGTGTTTTGGGTATTTTATTTGTTGATTTGTAACTATTGATTTTGAGAAATGGGCCCCAGAACGTAAAAATAAAACATTTATTCCTCCGAAATTACTGACTATAAAAAAGCTCCCATCGTATAAGTTCTATGCTTTCTATGACATTGCGACATTGGTATCATACATCCGCCCCAAAAACAAAGCAGCAATATTGATGAGTATATTGCATAGAGCAGCTGAACTTGATGGGAGTGAGTCGAAGGAAATACCAGTGGTTCATTCTACTTACAATTCGACAAGAAGTAAATATATCGACAAAAATTATACATTGTTGTTCTTCTATATCTTCTTATATTTCTGTTATCATAGCAGCCGTAGACACTGCTGACCAAATGATTGGCTCCTACGCCACAAAACATAAAACAAATCGATGGTATATATGCTAGCCACATCCGCTTGGAATGCATATATACTTTTTTCTGAGATCAGAATACCATCAGATTATTTCAGCATGTAATAAAAACAACTATCAATAAATTAAAAATTTTTAGGAAGTACAAAAAACCTTAGTATTTTGGTTTCATTCAAATAAAAATTTACACTGGACCAAATGGTCCCTAATCCAAGATACATAAATTCTTGTTTTTCTAAGTCCGGCTTTATGACAGACATTTGAAACTATGGATATAATGTTTTTAATATAATTAATCACGTGAGCCGAAATCTCAAAGCAATATGTGACACCGTTTAAAAGTTATGAGGATAACGAGGAAAATATTGGACCAAATGGGCTTAATCTAACAGCAGGGCTAAGTCCGCGTCCACTCAAGCAATTTTTGTTGCAGCAATTTCTGAATTTGTGTGAGTTTGTTGAAATATAATAATATACCATATCTCACGGAAAAATTAAGAACTGCTGCAACAAAAATTTCACGTGTGGACCGGGAGTAACTATAAGAGATAAGTGTACAACCAACCATATGTCCTTGAGATTTTAGATCCTATCAAGGGCTATCTATCATATAGCCGAAATTTTATGAAATCGGATGAGAAATTCGTCATGGCCGAAGTGCCCTTATTTAAGATTTCATAGCTTCGCTCCTGAGCAATTTAGAGAGTTGGTCGGTCTTTAAAATATTAACGATAATTGTCCTCTGCAATGTCAATGTGAAATTTTTTTCCGATAGGACAATCCATTTAGGAATGCCTGATTTGTGTTTCAAATATTTTGATTCTGCCTCACTTCCGGATCACAAATTAAAGATGTTATTGACTTCTTTAGAAGCTCCTTTCTTACTGAATACTAAATCAGCAGAAAAAAGTTTTGAAAGTTTGAAAAGTATGAGTATTTTATATAAAAAATATGGGATATGATGGACCTTGGAGGCCATCCCTTGAACTTCCCGCTAATTTGAAGCTCAAAGCCCTCAATAATCCATAGATTTTTGAAGTATGTAACTTAAAAAAAAAATTATTTCAAAAATTTTCGACAACGATATCTCTCGAACCACCTAACCGATTTAAATCATATTTCCACTGAATTTTCAAGTCCATAACAGTAAAACGAAGCCTGAAAATTGATTTGACAGAAACTTTTAGAGTTATTAAAATAAATCGTTTTTTTTCAACGATATCTCTCGAACGGATCAATCGATTTTAATTAAATTTGCAACAGTCGATATTGTCTTTTGAAGCTCAAGAGCTGATTAGATTTTGGACTCAATCGGTTTAGTAGTCTAAAATTTATATTAAAAAAAAGTTTATTTTCGAAAATTTCTTAAAACGAATCGCGTCGCTATATGTATCACGAAATTTAAGTGAGGTCAATGTCTTTAGAATGATGTAAACTAGGCTCCGATCGGTTAATCCATTCTTAAGTTATGTGGGATTTACATACATGCATACACACATATATACATACATCAAGCGTGTATAAAGGGATGGGCGGAAGGAATATAAACGAATTCGCGCCCATACATACATCCATATGGACATTATCGTAAAAATATTTAGAATATAGTATATTCCCATGACCTCAAAACGTCAATTACAATTAACTAATTTTTAAAAAGCAATCTATCTAGCTGTTTTTTAATATAACGAAAAAATATCATTTGGCAGTTGATAATGAAAGCAAAACGAATATTATATAATAGTTATGCTTTCAATGTACGTACATAAATCGCCTAAAGGAATTGTTTTTGGTATTTTCAATGACAGGTGTGAATCGGGTGTAAAATATATAAACACAAACGAATTACCAAAATCCTCTTTTTTGTGGAATAAATAAATAAAATAAATTAAACAATATTTGCAATAAGGAAAAACCCAAGCAATGAATATATTAAATATATTTATAATTGATAGCATACAGAAACAAAATTCATATAAAATTAACATGTTTTATGTGGAAGTGTCAGGCCATTAGTATTTTTGATTGAATAAATCACAATCATTAGAATACTAATGACATGATCCATGACAGGTCTCAATATAAATACACTTATAGAAATAAACTTAAAAATAAGTCCAAGTATACACAAATAAAAATAGAAAAAATATATAACGTAAGAATATTTGATAATAAGAGTATGACACAAAAGAAATGTTGTATATGACAATAATAACGAGGAGGAGCATTAACCTTACAAATTTACTATTGAGAAGCTCACAAATACATTTAGAAGAACAATGAAATAAAGCTCTCATAATATACATTGATATTCAGAAGAGCAGAGGTTCTCAACGTTTTTTTCTTCGCAGACCTATTATGAATGTTTTTCTACTTTGCGGATCCCAATATTATTCGTTCAATTCGTTCACTTAAATGCATGGCTTAGATTCAAAACAAATTGATATTTTTTGTCTCATCAGCTTTTAATACTATTTCTCCAACAGTATTGGATAAAGATTATTAAAACTTTTACTATAGGCAAGATACTTGGCAATAAATACATCATCTTATACGAAAGAAACTTTTATTTTTTTTATCTTTTTTCTGTCTACAAAACGATAACTCATTATTCATCATTATGCACTATTTACAAAAACAGAAAACAATGTCAAAAATAAATATGCGTAAAGAAAAGTAAACATATCAGTTTCGTTTCTCATTCCTATAATATATAGTAAATTCATAAAAGTATGTCTACAAGTTGTTTGTCATTCGTGACTTTTCTTTTTAATATTAAATATTATTATCAAATAAAACAATAAAATTCTGAGTCACATAAATTACTTAAGGCTCTATGAGTAGAAATTACAATGCAAAAACTTTACTAAAAACATATGAAATGAAAGTAATTATGGAAATATGTGTAGTATGAGCTTTATAAAATATGATAATTAATCGTCATTCGTTACTCAATATATATTCTGGCAAGTGCTGAATCAGGCTAACTATTTTCGAAAGGATCAAATTGTGTTTCAATTATAATGATTTGATACGTAAATAATTCAATTATCAGCCATGTCACAGAATACCATTCCGATCGGAAGTAGTTTCAATTCCGTAAGATGCTTTTTCAGAAAACGAAAATTTTCTTCGAAATCAAACCACTTTTAAATTTCAATGTGGAATTGAAAAACACTTTTCTACTGACTGCATTTGCAGTATATACTTAAAAACGTGCATACTTTTAGGAGCGTTAAATAAATATTTGGTTGTGAGCTTTCCATCTTAACAAAATGCTCAATGTGATCTTTGCATCTAAAAACAAGAGGAAACAAACGCCTAAAGGTATACAAACTTTATCATTGTAAAAACGAAATACAAAATAAGCGTAATCTAGAGCACCAAAAATGTACTTTTTCGGGATGACAACTACGGAATCAAAACCAATCCGAACGGAATCTATGGCATGGCTAATATACTGACATTTATTGGCATGAGCGAAGTAAGTTGTGCAAAATTACTACGATTAAAAATATGAGCTCATTTCTGATATGTAACTTAAATGTTTATCATGATTCACAAACTTCAATTTCCATTTTATTATAACACCAAATTAAATACTCAAAGTAGAATTTACTACCTTGTTAAAATTTCTTTTGTTTCAATCAAATAATACAAGTACACATAGAAAGCTTCTAGAATATAGTTTTAAATTTTCCTCAACACCGCAGTAATATTATATTTCAGTGTTTGCTTTTAATTTCCTTAGACATACACAAGAAAATTTCAAAGATTTAGTTTCTTAAACGATAAAATTTTAATGACAGTCAAACATTAAACCAAAATGAATAAGTTAGGTTTTCTATTTAAAAAGGATTATAATCGTCTTTATTTTAAACATAAATCGCGCACACATGTAGACACAGAAATATATGGTGAAACGTGTACAAAAGCATATGCATATATACACGAAATATATGTTGGAATAACTGCAAACATGTGTATATACATATGCATGTGTGCATGTATGTTTGTATGTATGAATACATTATATACATTATTAACTAACTATGTATACATATACAGTCATATGAATTGTGTACTAACAAGTACCGCATACTCGCCTACAGATGGCTGTTTTAATTTGAATATATTACTATTCATTCAATGGTGTTTGTTGCAGTAGACAGTGGAACTGAATAGTGCACAAAAATATGGCAGAAAATTAGAATAATGTCCACGTTCGATTTTAAAATCAAATTTTATTCTTATACATTTGGCGGAAGGAAACTATTTGTCCAAAACTATTTAATTAGTTTGGCTTAAGTTCGTTTTCAATTTAAATTCTAAAGCATGTAAATATTAAACATTCAAAGAAAAATTTGGCTGTACGGAAGGTTGAACTGACATTAAATGTTTCAAGACCACCACAGTATTCTCCTCAGAGTTCTTTTTTTACCTAGACGACACTGCCAGCGAAGGCAGCAACAACCAACGCGCAAAAGTCCTATTACTTTTTACCAATTACCAGATGAGCCGCCATCTCGTGACTATTCTCGGAAACAAAGGCTCGGAAATTTAACATGTTTTTCTTATCATGTCCAATTTCTTTCTTCAAGCTTTTGTTTTCTGTCATTACAAGCATGATATATCATCGATAGTTTCAAATGCTGGGGGTTTTGTTAATCATTATTTCTGTCCAACTTTTTGAACAGTATACATTAATGTTTAGCTAAGTGACTTTAAAAAATTTTAGATATTCAATGAAATTTAATTATTTTTGGCTTGAGTTCGGTTTTAATTTAATGTTTCAATTATATTGTATTTTTATTTAGAGATAAATGTAAAGCATGTAGACAAAGAAAATTTTGACTGTGCGGAGGGTTGAACTGACGTTTCAATAGCTCTATATAATCTCATCAGAGTTCCTTACCGTTTAGACGACTCGACCAAAGTCGATGGCTTTCAGTCAAGAGTTGAATATCATCTACTTTTAGTTAATCAATTCATACTGTCAGTCTTAGAACTGTGTTTCATTTGATATTTATTGATATTCACTTTTTTTCTTTTGTCAAACAAACACATTTTGTTCGTACTGTATGGGTTTATATCCAAAGAAATGAAATTAATATCAATAACTATCAAATGAAATACAGCTGTAAGAGTAACAGTATGAATTGATTAAAAGTAAATGATATTCAACTCTTGACTGCAAACCACCGACTTTGATCGCGTAGTCTATGCGGTAAAGAACTCTGATGATAATAGCGGGAGCTATCGAAACATGTCAGTTCAACACTCCGCGCAGTAAAATTTTTCGTTGTCTTCATGCTTCACATTTATCTCTAAATAAAAATATAATTTAATTGAAAAATTTAATTACAACCGAACTCAAGCCAAAGCAAGCTAGAAATACGTGGTAGACCAACTATACAGAATACAGCGATCTGCTTGCATCGGGATTACAGATTGTTTACGTACTAGTCCTTCAGAGGCTCTGAATGCTATACTAGACGTAATTCCGACAGACCTTCATGTACTTGGAGCATCGTCGAGCAGTGCGGCAAGACTAGCGGCACGGGAAGGTGGAGATCAAGGACATGTCAGAATCTTAGATCAATTACCACCGACACTGGGGAAGCCCTCTGACTTCATGATATCTCATCTGGACTTTGACAGCACCTTCAAAGTCCTTTTTCCATCCAGACGGGAGTGGAAGGGAGGTAACATAGAAAAAGACTTCAACTTTAGGGTGTATACTGATGGATCAAGAATGATCTGCGGTGTAAGCTCCGGAATCTTCTCAAATGACCTTGGATTTCAGGCTGAAATCCTGGCTATAAGGGAGGCGGGCAGAGTGTTAATTGACAGGGGTGTTCAGGGGAGAGTCGGCATCTTCGTCGACAGTCAGGCGCACTTCTGCCCCTAAGGTCACACACTACTTATTCGACTCTTGCTAGTGAGTGCAAGGACATGCTGTGCAGATTAGGTGGTCAGGCAGACGTCACACTCATCTGGGTTCCTGCACATAGTAACTTTGTTGGTAATGAACAGGAGGATGAGCTGGGCAGGGCTGGCTCTGCTATGGACGCCTCCACTACTGAATCGGTAGCCATGCCGTTTGGCACTATTGAAAACCATATTTTCAAACATTATCGCCAGAAATCTAAAGACAGGTGGCGCAAGTTGAGCACGTGTAAGGTGGCTAGGAAGATGTGGTCTTGCTACAATGAAAAGCGGACAACACAATTAACTAACAGAAACCGTAGGGACATCTCGAGGCTCGCCGCAGTAGTGACGGGGCATTGGGCGATCGGCAGACACTCTACCAGGATAGGTCCTCAAAGTAAAGAAGAAACAGTTTTTCACTTTCTTTGCGAGTGTCCGGCCTTGCACCTCTCGAGACACAAATTCTTGGGCAGTAATATAATAGATGATCTATCAGAACTAGCAGATATCGTTCTAGGTCACCTGATTAGATATCTCAATGAGACGGATTGGATCTCGTACCTACAACCGGATCCGATATCTAGGTTCGAACCTACAAGGGTTGACACTGACGAGTGGAGTGGTCTATCAAAACGGAATCTTATTGATTCTACTTGATTGCCTGTAAGCAGTAGGCAGCCACGTATACGAACCAACCAACCAACCAAGCCAAAATAATTAAATTTTTTTGGTCATATGCAGTTGTGCAATTAAAAATTTTGCCAAAATTTAATATTTATCGAACGAATGCCTAAAAGACCGCAAAATAAAACCAAAACGTGCCAAGAAACAAAAAATAATCAAATCAGGGTACTGTTGGCTGAAGTAGTTAGCGCGTTGAATACAAAGCAAATGATGCCTGTGAACGTGGGTTTGATGCCTGTGCTTAGCAAGTCATCAATATCATATTTTTCTTGGATTTTTATTAGTGTAGTATTGTATTGTTGTGTTGCTGTATTATTAACGTGACGGAGGTAAAGCACTGATTACTAAACGGTACCTCTCAGTGCCCTCCTTCTTGGTATTTTAGCTTAACCGTTGGCGAAGTAATTAATGAAATTGCTATACAGCTTAAACAGCTAATGCCCTAAAAATTAACAAAGAATGCGCAATAGAAGGGTTGTAAAATAATTAAGTTTACTGTCTTTTCCTCACTTCACCATCTGTTCTATTTACAATATCCCCTTCTCAAAGAAGGTAACACTTTACTAATTAATTAACTGGTAGGCATTAAATGTCTGAGTTTGTTACTTCTTTTTTAAAAAAAATATTCACCAAAAATTTTAATATGAAAAAATCGTTCTTCCCAAAAGTTTGATTCTATACTCGTGGGAAAAATAGTGAAATAATCATACAAACCTTTTATATATATTCCTAACTCTCTGTCTCTACTTTTTTTCAGGCATCAGACTTGTAGCCAGAAAGCTTACTTAATATTATGGGGAAAATGTAATATTCTTTGCAAGCTTTCTTCGAAAATTTTACAAAACAATGCTACTAATTATAAGAAATCATCAAAGCTTGAATGTCAAAAGCTCCAAAAAAAATCAATGGCAAAATCTCACATTTTAATTTACCTAAAAATATATCTTGAAAATCTTTAAAACTCTTAAATAGGAAATGTAGCATAAACGCAATATTATGAAAAGAAGAACTTCAAAAAAAAAAATTAAAATTGTGAAGCAAAAAATTTCTTAAATTCAAAGAGTACCTTCTAATTTGAACTTTTTCAAAACATTTCTTTGAAGATATCAATCACACTAGAATTTCAAAAACTTTTCGAGTTCATTCCACTGTACAGTGGTGGTGATGGCGGCAACGATAGAAATGTTAATCGTTGTAGCATGTTGCAAGTACGAACACATAATAGAAATTTATACGAAATTCGTCATGCAAATGTTCCACACTAAAACATACAACAGCAGTTTATCTATTGATACGAATAGTTAAGGCAAAGTCTAGTAAAGTAGTTGAGATTTTTATTGTTACAGAAAATTTCCACTTTAATCAGAGTGTGCGGTTGCCGAGCAAAAGCATTATATTGCTTGATACGCAAGGAGTGAAGTCATAAAAGAAAAAATTAAACTATGGCAACTATTAACTGGTAATTAACGCATTTCCTTTTTTTATCAAAGGAGTAAAGAGGAAGTAAGAAAAAGTTTAATTTTAAGAACTGGACAATTTTGTGTGTCTTTAATTTTTAGAGCTGTCTTGCAGCACTTTTGGGTACGTGACTAGTGTTGTTTCAGTTTGCTTCTCATTGAGGCAGTCATTACAGCTGGCACGTTTTACTTTTGTGAGCTTTAGGCAGAGTTTTTATTTAAAAATCAATAGTCGTATTTAGGCGTTTTTATGTTGAAATTTTTTTGATCTTAATTCTTTTTTTTTCACGCGTCTAAAGAATAAACACACACACACGCACGTAATTACTAAGCCATATATGCTACACAGATATCTTGATTGCATTTATTTCTCCTGCCGTACTGTGGGTATTAAAAGTTTCATTAAAAGTTTTTTAATTCTTAAAATTCTATAGAGATGTGGTTATGTAAGAAATTAAAGCAATCTTCGCCTTAGAGAAGCTCAAAGTTAATAAATTAAGCACTTCATAGGAATTACATTAAGAATATGCTTAAGTATTAAATTTTCATGCAATTGAGAGAAAACATACACAACAATGTTGCTATAGTAATTTTGATTGACGATAACTCTACTACTAGTTTTCATCCATTCATTTTAATTATTTTCTTGTCGCTCTTGAGCACAAATTTGGTTAAAGCAAATATATTTGAATAGCTATCATAAGTAATAAGATACTTATATTCATACAAAAGATTCACTTTTATATTATAGAAAACATTTTAAGCAGCTTTTTAATTAGCCGATTATAAATTTGTATGCTACTGGTACATTTCCATAGCATAGGTACATTTCGTTATTAACTTATTTTATCTTGTCGAACTGAATTGATTTGAAATTAACATGTAAATGCATTTGTATACATGTGTGTTAGTATACATTAAGTTGCTCAAAAATAAAAGATAATAATGAGAAATAAGAATTGAAATTTTTCTAAGTATCTACTTTTGCTGTAAAAAAATCTAAATCGTTTGAAGTTTTAATATTAATGACCCAATTTCCCAGTTGTAGGGTGAAACGAATTGTTTTGAATCATATCTACACAGAAAAAATTATTGTTCAATTTTTTCCAATTAACAACTTGCTCAGTATAAAAAATTAATTTTTAAATAATTGTTTCGTTATATCAATATTTTCTTTTGTTGATTTGGCTGTTGTTTGATAAAAGTACTGCCAACACAATTGAAAACCAAAGACTAAAAATGTTTATATATTATATGCATGTAAAAAATATAACAATTTAAAGATTTTTAGAGTCAACTGGGGCCGAATCGTCGCTTTTTCGATATCGAGCTGATTCGATCGAGTTTTCTTAGTTTGAGATTATGACATTCGATATCGAACAATGTGTTTATATTGACATAAAATTCCAAAAACAGCATAATAAGATGAAAAAATAAGCAGACGGGTGTTTGGTACTTTTTTTGAAATTTTTACATTTAGGGGCCGAAAAGGGGTAAAAATATAATTTTGGTACTTTTTTTGTTAACCGTTTACCTCCTAAAGTAATGAAGATAGAAATTAAATTTAAAATGCATTCTTCTATCCTTACGAAGTACTCAAACATGTTTTGGTACTTTTTTGTAATTCGATTATATAAAGCGTAAAATTGGTTGCTCTTTTTGGTACTTTTTTCCATACAACTATTTTTATGCAAATTGATATATATAGTGAATAAATATGTTTGTATATTTTCACTAATACCATATTTACACTATGCAACTTTGTTGCATGCAATTTTCATTTTAAGTGAGAGTGTTGAAATAGAAATGTACACATTTTGTATTTCTTCTCTGTTTTTCTCACTGAAAAAAGAGTGTTGCATGCAACAAAGTTGCATAGTGTAAATATGGTATAAGAAAGGATTTTTGAAAATTTTAATTCTAAGGGGATTAAAAGAGGTAAAAACGGGTAAAATCGTTAACCTTATATCTTCAAATCTAAGTAAGGTAGACATAAAATTCTAAAAGCATCATAATAAGATAGAAAAATGAGCGGACAGGTGTCTGAAACTTTTTTAAAATCTGTACATTTAGGGGCCGAAAAAGGGTGAAAATAAAATGTTGGTAATTTTTTGTTAAAAGTTTATCTCCTAAAATAATAAAGTTAGAAACTAAACTTGAAATTCATTCTTCTCTCCTTAAAAAGCCCTCAAAAAATGTTTTGTATTTTTTCAAATTTGAATATGAAATGGGGAAAAATTGGTAGCCCGCTTTGGTACTTTTTTCCATACAACTATTTTTTATGCACATTGATACACATACTGAATACATGTGTTTGGATATATTCTCTAAGAACGAATTTTTGAAAACTTAAATTCTAACGGGATTAAAAGGGGTAAAAACGGGTAAGCTCGGTGTTCTTATATCTCCGAATCTAAGTAAGGTAGACATAAAATTCCAAAAGCGTCATAATAAGATAGAAAAATTAGTGGATGGGTGTTTTGTACTTTTTGCAAGTTTTACATTTAGGGGCCGGAAAAGGGTAAAAATATAATTTTGGTACTTTTTTGTTACCCGTCTATATTTTAAAGTAAAGGTACTTTTTCGAAAACCTACTTTTTTGAAAATGTAGTT
The DNA here is from genome assembly GCA_956483635.1 of Panzeria rudis. NCBI lineage: Eukaryota > Metazoa > Arthropoda > Insecta > Diptera > Tachinidae > Panzeria > Panzeria rudis. Next base: position 109,910,614 of record OY101450.1, on the reverse strand, counting down.
TTAAGAAATGGTACTTTTTGAAACATTTTTTTTGGAAAGGGTCCTTGTTGAAACTGGTACTCTTTTGAAAATGGTTGCTTTTTGGAAAAGGGTCTTTTTAGGGCTCTGTGTACCAAAAGTGTAAATTAATCTTATTGTTTTCGATACGCTGTCCGTCAGTCCGTCTGTCTTTCTGTCTGTCACAGGCTGTTTTCTCGAGAGCTGTAGGAACTGCGGGCTAAAGATTAAATGGTGTTCTAAAGCGAGCAACGAAACATGTTGAAATACTAATGTAATATACAGACACTTTTATATAGACTCTCGAAATTTTCGAAGTTAGTGTTTTTTGGAAGTTAATGTAATTTTGACTATGTAGTTTAAACAGTTTGCTGTATCTTGGAAACCGTAAGAGGCAAACTCTTGAAATTTTAAAAAAATCTTAAACTAAAAAATTGCAGAATTAAAAAAGTCAAAACTAAATAAAACTAAATGCCAAAAAAACTAACCGATTTTATGGTTATTTTTAAATGAGTTAATTAATTTGTCTATATCTGCACAACAATTTTGTAGCGAAGCACGCCGCGTATAGCTAGTTATCTATAAGCAGTTCTCTCAAGACCACCTGTTATATATTCGCTTTATATATATAAGTGCAAAATATTGGGAAATTTTTCAAATAGTACCAAATAAGTCAAGGGGGTACCATCGTACTTTTTAGGTATGAATAGTATCAAAAAAGTAAAATTGTACCAACTTAATCATCCGTGCGCACAGCCATACCAAGTAGGCTTGCTAGTACGACATCTACAAATAACACAAGCATTTTGTTTTTGGAATACCATTGCACGATGTCAAAGCAAAGCGAATCACAAACCAAATAAAGAAATTTTGACGTCCAGACATGAAAAATATAAAAAAAGAATGTCAACTTCATCTGTTATGGATGCACCTGGCTTTCGGTTGTTAACAATCATTCAATGATATAAATTTATGTGTATGTAAGAGTAGGTTTATGTGAACTTCTTGCTGCCGTTTTCAAACAGTGATATTGATAAAGTGGCTGGTGCGTTGGATTTCAAACTGAAGGAACTTAGTTCGGTAATAGTTTAAGTTAAAATACCAACAGTGAGTAAAAATACAAAATAAAACAAATTCAAAAGTGTATAATCGATAATAAATTCAAACATAAAATAAATTAGCTAAAAATATCCAAACAGAATTTTTATAATTTCAATTCATAATTTTGTTAGATGTTTTTGGAAATTTTCAAGTAATTTTTTTGTTAAAATTTCAACTAATTTCGTGTACTTGGATATACGAATTTTTTCATAGGTTGTAATCTAAACATTTTTTTACCCAATTCTTCGGATTTTTAATCAAAACGCATATTCATTTTTTTCTGTGTATATAATTAATAGCCGAGACCACTTTTTGTTATGCAGTTTAAGCTCAAATTATAGAACTGATTTTGCAAAATCTTATACCGTTTAAAGACATTTATTGAAAGATGTGCATAATCTATAATTTATTAAAATCGGCTCAGTATTTTGGGAGGTAGACGTGTTTATAGTTGCTAATACTATATGCGCACAGTGATGCCAAAATGGAGGGAAAAATCCCTCCATGTAGGTAATTTAGTTATCGAAATAGGAACATGGGGAAAATCGGACAGATACATATACATTTTGTGTTGGTTAAAACGAAACATTTGAGACACCACTGCTTCCCAGGTATTTTCTTTTGCACGCAGTGGCCTGTTAAAATAATATCTACTGGCAATACTGCATGCGTTTATAATACACATGAATGTAGCTTAAAGCTAAAAGATATATAAACAAGAAAGTGCAAATACAATATATCGTAGCTTTTTGATGAAATTCACCAACAAAATACACAAAATTTCATTAAAAAAGCTACGATATTTTGCATTTGCTCCTTTGCAAGACCATTTGCATCGAACACTGAACTCCGCTAATATGTTTTGAATTGGTGTTGTTGCAAAAAAGGTACATATATTTTTTTATTTATTTATTTATTTTTTTTTGTATTTAACTGTTGTTTCTTAAGAAATTTCAACTTTTTGCCATAACCTAAAAAAGGGAACGTTTTCTATGCTAATTTTGGGTCAGTGAGCATGAATACAAAATTCGTTTGATTTTCTTACCAAGCTTTTTCCAAATAATCACGAAACACTTGTTTTTCTGTCTTTTTTTTTTTTGAGATGATTCCAAAAATCTTGAGAACAATTCATCGGAATTATAAATATGTTACACTGTTCTAGAGATATATGATTTCTCTTTCAGCCAATATCTAAATTGTGTTAATCAGTTGAAAATTCATTGAGTTACAGGACTTTGATAAAATGTGTTTTTACGTTTTTTTTTAAATTTAAATGGCCAAAAAAAATTTTTCAAATCGTATTTTAAAGCAAATTTTATTCCAGACATAGTAAGCGTTATATTGTTAACAATGGACAAAAAATGAGAAATTTACAACATATCTAGTAAAAACATACGAATTTAAATTTTTATTCGTTGCTCCTCAGATCAGTACGAGTTTTTACTTATAACGCCCGTTTTCATAATGTATGATTAAGAGTTAACGTGGACTTTAACGGCAAGTTATGTATGGCAAAGTTTCCGTTAAAGTCTATGTTAACTCTTTAAAAAGAGAAAAGTAGACTTATCGCATATCAAAATGTTCTTCAAAAATTTTTCACTAGCTCCAAATTAGCTTAAAAATATTAGTGAAGCACACACTAAAATTGTAGTTATCAATGATAACACAGGTCTACACGATTTATAAGGCCGGTGTTTCCTTAGTCAATTTGCGTAAATATGATACTCAGCTCCATTGCCTATAAATTATTTTTCTTTTTTTTTAATTGACTCTGTATCTCGAGATTTTCCATTATAAAGGAAAAATAGGATACTGCATCACATAATTTGCATTTAATCGAGAGCTAGTTCTTCGATTAAATTAAAAAAACACATAAGGCTCGAAAACAAAATAGCCTTTAAATTATGTCCTCATTAATTTTTTAACAGTCATATGGTTTCGGAGATATTCAGAAAGTTTTATCAAAAAACACAAATTTTTTCAACAAAAAAAAAATTTTAACCTGAAGAAAATTTAAAATTTTTATTCTTAATTGTGATAACTTTTTATGTTACAAATAGAATGAGCTTAAATTTATTAAAATCATTTCATAAGTTCTGAATTTATTCACAATTCAATGGTAGCACCTAATTAAAATATAATAGAAAATCCCGTACAAAATGATTTTCTTAACGGCTTTTTTTAATTTTTAAGAAATTTATTATTCGACATTTTGTCATAATTATATTTTAAATGAAATTTATTTGTGGATGGTTACCAAGCAATTGTCTATATGCATTTCATTGGCGCTTTTACCAAATCGTCAGTAGACTTCAACCACAACTTTGAACGGTTACAAACCTCTTATTTTACGCACAGACTTTCAAAAACCATTTAAGAATTTACAAACGATATTTTTGCAAATCACAAAACAATAAAATAAGTGTAGTAGGCTTAGAAACTTATACAAAACCCAACAAATATTTTATATTCGATATGAATCTATTTTATTTTTCTACACCTGTATACAATTAGAAATCCACTGGATAACAATAAAAGTATTTTAAGGCAAAATGAAAAATAAAAACCAAATTAAACTTTTAAGAAATTTATTATTTGACATTTTGTCATAATTATATTTTAATTGTATACAGGTGTAGAAAAATAAAATAGATTCATATCGAATATAAAATATTTGTTGGGTTTTGTATAAGTTTCTAAGCCTACTACACTTATTTTATTATTTTGTGATTTTCAAAAATATCGTTTGTAAATTCTTAAATGGTTTTTGAAAGTCTGTGCATAAAATAAGAGGTTTGTAACCGTTCAAAGTTGTGGTTGAAGTCTACTGACGATTTGGTAAAAGCGCTAATGAAATGCATATAGACAATTGCTTAATAGCTTTTTTTAATTTTTGTCAGTCAGTTTAAAACAAATAAAAATTAAAAATAAATCTGTAAAATATGTGCTACTACTAAATTGTGAATAAATTGAGAACTTATGAAATGATTTGAATAAATTTGCTCTCATTTTATTTGTATCATATGAAGTTATCACAATTAAAAATAAAATTTTAAATTTTCTTCAGTTTAAAATTTTAATGAGTCTTATAAAAAAAAATTTTTTTTTTTTAATTTATTTTTTGGTAAAACTTTCTGAATATCTCCGAAACTATAAGACTGTTAAAAAATTAATACAGCCTTAATTTAAAGGTTATTTTCTTTCCGATCCTTCTGTGTTTTTTTTTAATTTAATCGAAGAACTAGTTCTCGAGTAAATGCAAATTATGTGATGCAGCATCTTCTTTTTTCTATATAACGGAAAGTCTCGAGATACAGAGTCAATTAAAAAAAAGTAATTTATAGGCATTGATACTCAGTACCAAGTGTATACAAATTGACTACGAAACCTTAGACCTTACAGAACAAATTTAATTTTGTTGGTCTGTGTAATTCATACTAGAATAGAGAAATAGCAAGAAGCGTGACAGTATGAATTGATTAAAGGTAAATGATATTCAACTAGTAAATGATATTCAACTGGTAAATAATATTTAACTGCAAACCACCGACTTTGATTGAAGAGTCTACGCGGTAGAGAACTCTGACGAGAATAGCGGGAGCTATCGAAACATATCAGTTTAACCCTCCGCGCAGTTAAATTTTTCTTTGTCTACAAGCTTCACATTTATCTCGAAATAAAAATATAATTTGCAAAATTAAATTAAAACCGAGCTCAAGCATAACTAATTAAATTTCTTTGGATATAAGCCCAGACAGTTCGACTAAAACTCATAACTTAATTGATATTTTGTACATTAAAATCAATGACTTCGATAATTTTTCTATGAACCTTAATAAAATTATTTACATCTATAATACGGACTATTGTGTCGGACATTATAATACGAAAATCGCATTTCAAGGAATTTAGAAGAGAAAACTTTTTTTAGAATTTCGCTTGAATGAAAACGTTTTCTAAGTGAAAAAATAGAACTCGACAAAAAATAGCAAATATTTCTTTCAGTCAGAGAATCAGCTAAAAAGTAAAACCATTACTGCCACTGAAACTAAAATACGATTTCAATTACGAAAACTGCAGATTCAATTAACTGTGTTGTTGAAGTGCAACCAACGACTAAAATTGTATATTCAAGCACTGAAATTAAAATTTTCAATTAGTCCAAGTTTGTAAAATTGTTTAGAAAATTTTGTTTTTGATGACATTCAATTATGAAATAATTTTTTTTCGGTTATATTTATTTATTGTATCTTCAATAAAATTCAACTAACAATAAGTAATCAAATCTTAACACTAAAATTTTAATTTTTAAGTCCAGCCAATGTCAGACAAAAATATTTGTTTCAGCAGTTGGTTCTTTGGTTGTCTACGCCTCTCGTGTTCGGCTGAGAGCAAGAGTGTTCCTACTTCTCAGCCGACTATGGCCTCTAAAGTTAATGATGTTTCGAGCTAGGGGATTTGGGTGCAACTCAAGTTTTTTTTATGAAGCTTGTCACGTGCTTAGAAAACACTGTCTTAACCAGCGTCACATATACATCTTTATGAACTCGCTTGTTTCTGACTTACCATTGGGGGCTGAGTATTTTATTTTTTAGCCTTTGAATTTTTTCTACATTTGATGCCGAGGCAGTGCCCCATAACTGGATACTGTTGGATCATACTGGTTTTAAAATCGAGCTGTATAGAAAAAGTTTACACTCTAGGCTTAGAGTAGAGTTCCTTCTAATTAGCCAATTCATTTGAGCTGCTTTTAATTTCATTTGGGTCATCTTTGCCTTTATGTTGCACTTCCATGTTAGACGACGATCAAGATGAACACCAAGATATTTTACTGCAGTGTGTTGAGGTATATTTTGGTTATTCATTTGTATAGGTGGGCAGGTTTCTCTGCACAATGTAAGAGTAATGTGTAGACATTTTTGTTCGTTAATTTTTATCCGCCATTGTTTTAGCAATTTGTCCAACTGAGGTATATACTCTTGCAGTTTGCGGGAAGCTTCTTGATGGGTTTTGTGAACACTTAGGAAAGCTGTATCATTAGCAAATGTTGATATGAGTATGTTACTGTTTACCGGCAAGTCAGAGGCATATATCAGATATAATACAGGGCCGAGAAAAACACTTTCCTCACAACAAATTTTCGCTCAGTTACGTTGCTTTCTAAAAGCTTAAGGGTGTTTGCAGGTAGGTTTTGCTTTAGTTTATGTATTAAACCTTCGTGCCATACTTTATCAAATGCCTGAGAAACATCAATGAAAAGCGCAGAACAATATTTCTTTTCCTCGTCGGTTTTTCTATTCACATTCACGAGTCTATGTGTTTGTTCAATCGTGCTATGTTGTCTCCTAAAACCGAATTGGTGGTTTGGAATGCATCCAGTACCATTCAGTATGCGTGTTAGCTTACTCATAAGTAGCTTTTCAAATAGTTTTGACATGTTAGACAATTAGCTTATAGGTCTATAGGATTCCATCTTCGTATGATCTTTGCCTGGCTTAGGTATCATGGTAATCAGCGAAACCTTCCGTTCTGCGCGGAATAGCATTTGAGGCGCAAAATACCGTTGAAAACAAATAGAGTTATACTTTTTGCAGTATAGCGTAGCTCTAAGAACGTTTTATTGCTTATTTTATCAGCGCCTGGAGATTTTTTCGAATTTAAGCCCGCAATACAGTGTTCTATCTCACGAATATTGAACATAAAGGTAACATCAGGTATAGGTAGGACTTGTGGTAGCGCAACTATAGTATGAGACGTATTTGGAGTAAATATTTTCTGCAAGTGGTTTACAATTAGAGTACCTTTTTCAGTGTTAGTTCTTGTCCAGTCTCCACTCGAAGCTCGCAATAGAGGCTTATATATCACTGGTCTTTTGAGGCCTCGGGCTGCTCTCCATAGCAAATAGTCGGTTTAAGGTGTTGCGTCGATCACAATCAGAAATTTTTGAAGAGAAGGGTTTGTTTTATTATTCTAGTAGAGTTTTAAGCTGTTTAGTACACTCCTTCAGCCTAGATTTTAGCTGAGGGGATCTGTAGCGTTGCCATTCTCTAAGAACTCTTTTTTTTTCGGATAAAAGCCGTTCTACATCTGCTGAATAAATTTTATTATCTCTTACCTGAAGATTTGTAGTAGTAGCATTTAGAGCAGCTTGCTTAAGATTTACCTCAAACATTCTAATAGAGTCATCTGTGTCAGCAGGCGTGACATAGATGACCACTCAAATATTTTTTAATACGTGTGGTTGTCATCGTTATATCACAATCAGAGCTCATAACTTAATTGATATTTTTTATATTAAAGTCAATGACTTGGATAATTTTTCTATGAGTCTTAATAAAATTATTTACATCTATAATACGGACAATTGTGTAGGACATTATAATATGAAAATCGCATTTCAAAGAATTTAGAAGAGAAAACTTTTGTAGAATTTCGCTTGTATGAAAACGTTTCCCAAGTGAAAAAATAGAACTCGACAAGAAATTGCAAATATTTCTTTCAGCGACAGAATCAGGTAAAAAGTAAAACCATTACTGTATAAGTTTCAGGTGCTTAGATTGGCCTATTGAATCAATCACTCGCTAAAGTGACACTTTAATACATCATGTACAAATTCAATTCACTTACTTAACTTTATTAAAATTTAAATACTTTTCATACACTCTGTTTTAGGATTAAAAAATTGATTACACAGATAAATGAAATTTTATTTTTTTTTACCGCTTCATTTTTTAATTTTCCAGTATTTTTGAATTGCAGCATTTTAAAAGCATTTATATGTCAACTATTAACACATATTTTAAATGAAGTCCATATAAAAAAATCAAATTTGGCTCGCTTCGCGCAAGCTGTGTGTTGTCAATTAATGTGAATAAAACTGTCAGAAACGTTTTTAAAATCTGATGCTTAAATTGAAAAAAATTTCAGCTCAACATGAAAAAAAATCTTATTTCAACCAATATTCATTAACTTCTGCAATGACTTTCAATTTTAATTAGTTTTGAAAGATAATAAGAAGCAAACATCTGCCTTTGATAATTTAATTAGTGACTACTTAATATTAATTATATTTATTAACTGTGATTAAGTTTTTATTTTTTTATTTCGTAAATACTTATGTGTCAATTTAATGTGTCTACAAACAATTACATTAATTTGACTCTTTATTAATCGAATTAAAAGCAAACAACAGTTGAAAGAAATACAAATAAAAGTTTGATCCAATCAAGTAGAATACAATTTGGTGACAACTTGTTATTGAAGTGAAAAGTTGTATAGGGACGTTAGGCAATTTGTTTTTATGGGTAAAATATTTTATTTTTTCTATGAGTAAAGTGTTTAATTTTGTCATCACCGACATGTTAAAAAACTAAGCTATCCCAGGATAGGAGTGGGGAGTAGGGTACTCCTCCTACAAAAAAAATGTTTAGTTGTTCAATATCTGGAGAGTTGCATTAGTTAGAGTCCTTAAATATGTAACTTTGAAAATAATGTGCGTAATCAAGCAGAAAACTGGTGGTATAGGAAGAGAAATAAGGGTACTCCTCACATAAAGAAATATATAGCTATCCTATATCTAGAGAGCTGCAGTAGTACGAGTCCTCAAATTCGGTGAAGGTTATTTTCAAAATAATGTGCATAGCCAAGCATAGAACTAGTTGTATAGGAGCGGGGAGAAAGGTACACATCATATAAAAAAAAATTTGTTATTCTTTTTTACAGTCTCAAAATTTAGTGTGCTACTTCGAAAATAATATTTCGTTAATAGAGGGCTGGCTGGATAGGAGGAGAAATAAGCTTACGCCCCATACATATTTTTTTTTTTGTTCTCCTATATCTGGAGAATAATGTGCGTAGGCATGAATAAGGCTGAAGGTCCTAGTGCTATGGAGAAGGGTACTACTAACATGACAGCTAGTAGTATATGAAAACCAGAATAAAAATTTTAAAAACAGAGCTTTGGTAATTTTAAGTTTTCACTTCTGTCGGCAGTCGTCAATGACTGCATCTTTTTACGGCTTTACGAAAGTAATGTTCGCTTCAATCACCTATTCGTACGATGCACAGTGGCTCCAATTAGAAAAAAGGGTAATAAATTTGTATCTTTAAAACTTGCCATCCGATTATAAAACGATGTATGTAAAAATCATAGAGGACGACCTAATCTTAAAAACGTTGAAACATGGACTACCCTGTTGAACCACACGGTGATCTACAGGGTGTCAAAATTGACTACTTCGATCTGCTGTTTTTGTTGGTCTCCTAAGTTTTACAAATATTATACGATTTCAATGAATGTTGTAAACAGACAAAGAAAATAAACTTTATTTCATTAACATATCTTTAATATTTTCAGAGATATTCAGCTTTGAATTTTTTAAATTTTGGTTTTTGGCCTCGACTTTGTTCCCGCTTTCATAAATATCTCTGATATCTTTGGCACAGCCAAAATTTTCAAAAAAAATATTTTATGATTTTAAATAAAATTCATGATAATATGCAAAATAACTTTCAAGTTATATCAATGCATGGATCCGTAAGCAAACCAATTTCAAGTCTTTGGAATCACAGCGAAATATTACTAAATTTTTACAAAAATATAGCTTAATTGTTCGACATTTTTCTCAAATAATGTTCAAAACTAAACTTTTTTCTTTTCTTTTAAATGAAATTTATTTGCTGGTGGCTATGCACTGTCTATGGGCATTTCATTGGTGCTTTATAAAATCGTCAGTAGACTTCAACCATATTTTTTAACAGTTACAAGTTAGTAGAATATATTTTCTAAAAATAGTAAAATTTGCAGAAGCATTTTATTTACCTGCATGAAAACTGTCCATAACCTCATTTTTTTATTATTATTACTTGCCTATTCATTGAAAAAAATAGCAATCCTCTTAAGTTTTCAAAAGTTTTAACGATATATTAAAGGAGAAATTTTTAATGAATTTTTAATTTAAAAAATACGTAAGAAAATGCGAATTTCTAATATTTAAGGGCAAAATTTTCATCTGTACGCATTAGTAATATAATGGTATCGTCATATTACTCATACGTATGACGAAAAAATGCTTCTGCATATTTTACTATGGTTGTTTTTTTTTTTCTTAAGCGTTTAATTCAGACTTTCGTAGAAAAATTCACCAGTTTTGTCCAACCCTGCATGTAGCGTGCATGCTCTAATCGATCTAAAATTTAACTGGTCATTTTTGAGCTGTACTCTTTTAATATATTGAAAATAAAAAAATTTTTGTTATGAAAGTTTTTAGAAAAAACGTCGAACAATTAATTAAGCTGTATTTTAGTCAAAACTATGCATGTTTTCACTCTCATTTCAAAGTCTTCAATTTGATTCCTTTTCACGACTACATTTTTTTTATATAAAGAGAAGTAGCACAATCAGGCAATTAATGCCTACCTGTTAATTCATTAATAGCCCAATTCACAATCTTGTGCATATGGTCTTGCATCGTAGCATTTCCAAAATGGTGTAGTATATTTATAGTACACAGCGCCGCTCTTTTTGCTTCTTTTTGCCCTTTACGCAAAGAGCGGAGCCAATTTATTATTGCGCTTGCGCGGCGCAAATATTTTCACGCTGCACATAAAAGGAGCAAGCGCAAAAAGGAGCATTTTCCTTTGCGCTTCTTTTGCGCTGCGCTTTTTATTTGCGCAATGCGCAAAAAGAGCCAAAAGTGCATGAATTGCGCATTTACAGTAGTATAAAATTTTAAAAAAGCAATGGGAGATATTTCCATGGATGTTATTACATGCCATCGTATTTTTTTAGATCACCGTATGGCACTTCCGGTTTAGGGGCTGTACCAGGAATGGGGTTGGTAGTGCAGTTCATATTTCCGGTTAAGGTCTGGACCGGAAGTTGGGTCGGTAGTGAGGTTCACACTTCCGGTTTAGGGGTTAGGCCGGAAGTTGGGTCGGTAGTGCAGTTCATATTTTAGGTTCCGATATGGACCGGAAGTTGGGTCGGTAGTGCAGTTCACACTTCCGGTTTGGGTGGTAGACCGGAAGTTGGGTCGGTAGTGCAATGCGCAGCGCAAAGCGCTAGACAAAAATAATAAATGCGCATTGCGCAAAGAGCGGCGTTAATAAATCGAATGCGCTGCGCTAACCAATTCTTCTTTTTTTTCGCTCCGCTCCTTGCGCTTGTGCGCATTTTTAATACACTTGCAAGAAATGCGCAATGCGTAATGAGCAAAAGGAGTGCGCAAATTCGAACTCTGGTTGTTGGCTCGGCTGTAACTAGTCTTGAACTCAACACCTCAGGGTTTGTAGTCAAACGCGCTAACAACTCAATTCTTCGTGTATTTTTTTTCTATGTATGTTCCCTCAAAACTCCGCCATTTATGAACCAATTTCGGATATTTTTTCTCTATTCAAAACCTCCGCCGATTCCGGATTTTTTTTTTCTCTATTTAAAAGGATGTACTTCCAGATTGGTCCCGTTGAAAAGTGGGCGGGTAACGCCCATACAAAGTAAATACACGTTCGTTTTCAACTACTTCTACTCAACCGATTCTTATGAAACCTTACACACACATTAAGCTTCTGTTTAAATACTATATCAGGATCAAAAAAGTGGGCTGTGCCACGCCCATGAAAAGTAAATATTCATTTTAACTACTTCTACTTATCCGATTCTTACGTAAGTAACTTCGCACACACAACTAGTTCTCGTAAAAGTACATTATGAATATGGGGGCGGTGCCACGCCCATTTTGTAGCAAGAATTATCTTTATCTGTTGATAAACTTTACACCAAGTTTAAATTAAATAAAATCGGATAATCTTTTTAAAATTTATTAGTTCGATAAGATTTTGCATACCCTAGGTAGTCAACCTTGACACCCTGTAGGTCAATGTGTGTTTGAACAGCGTGATCCTAGTTTCAGCTGTTTTATAGCTTATGTCCTCTTCCATGATTTTTACATACATTGTTTTTTAGTCGGATTACAAGTTTCAAAGATACAGATATATTACCCATTTTTTGTCCAATTGGAGCCACTGTGCATTGGTTTATTTTTCTTCATGTCCATTTTTCAGATTTTTTGTTCTACTTAAGTCAAACTTTTTAATTTCATTTTATACTCAATTTGATTTGATTTTGTTGAACATGTAAACATGTGCAAAGCTCAAGCCAGTAGCTACGAGTAATTGTTTACAGGTTCATATAAAAGTGTAAACGCAAACCAAAAAAGTATTACTTAAGTAGACCACAAATCAGAAAAATGTTAAACAGCTAATTAACATAAACTTAAGTGATTTAATTCTCGAATGCAATTTTCACGGAATTAGTCGAAAATCTCTTCATCGGACTAACTTTTGATGTCTGTGCTTAAACTAAAGCTGTCCTCATACAAATATTTTGAAAGTATACGTACTCCCCTATCAATGCTCCAAATTTCTATAAAATCTTACTGAAGTAAAAAGTAAGTCGTAAATATTTCTTTAAACTTATTAATGTTCATTTCACGAAACTTTTTTATTACATTCATTTAATATTAATAGCTTTCAATTAAAAGACAACTTTCTACTTAATGTGCAGTAATTTCTTTCAGTGTTTTAATCACTGTCGGTCGCATCAATAAAATTATGAATATTTCTCCAAAAGAATTTCATATATGAAAAGAAATAATAACAAGAAAACAAATGATAAAAAGAAATAGAAAGTAATGAAAAACACTTATATGACACAATAAATACGAATCACCAAAGAAGCAAATTGTGCTGCAAAATAAAAACATGTTATGAATTGTGCATGAAATATGAGAAATAAAGAATAATTTTCTGAAAAAAAACAAGCACAACAACAATAATAATAACAATAAAAAAAGAAGCCCTAAAAGAAACAAATAATACAAAACTTAATAGAGCAAATAAATTCGTACTAAAGTTTCATTATTATTGTTATTTGAATTTTCAAAATAAAAAACAAGAACTAATATTGCAATCGAACGAACTCATGAAACGCACAGAAAGAGAGAAAAAAAAACTTCAATTGAAGATGAAAACTTTTAATAAAAATAAATTTCAACGAATGATATAAAGAACAGCGCTGGAGCAAGAAGATAATTTTTGTGCAAGTTCATATAAAGTGCATCAGCGCGTATGAGTAAGTAAATCAAACTTTGAATTTCTGCCACGGCTGCCTTTATTTGCATTTTTCATTTAATTGTTTTGTATTTCATTAAAGTTTTATCTACCATCAGCAGAAAATCATGTTTTTATGCTGAAATATTCAAAGGGCGTAGTTAACGTGAAAAAAGAAACTTTTTTGAAAACATTTCATTTTCGTAAATAAGAAATAAACTTGTTTTATTTGAAACAATTAAAAGGGCTAACTCCATTGGCGAATCTTATATACCCTTCACCAAAGCACTAAGCTATATAAAATATCTGTAACGTTTTATCACAACATCTTAAGACGAGTAAAGTCAAAATCAAGTTAAGGTCATATTCTGGCTCGCCTTCTCTCAATCCACAATTGGGTCAATCCCTTTTCAAATACTCCGATTTTCGACAAAGCTATCACGGTTTATTTTTTAACATTCTAGAACACCAATACAGTAGATTTTACATTAAATCGTTAATATCGATTAAATTCCATTTTAAGACTTAAGATGTTATGTTAAAACGTAACAGGTATATTTTCAAAGAACAGCTGCTGGAAAAAGCTTTTTTCAAACTAAACTTTTGATGAGACATTAACTTTCAGCTACATTAACGATTTTTAACTATGCAGATTTATTTTCCGACTACCACTGCTTGTGATTGAAAGAGTATCTGTAACTATGCCAAACATATGGGCAAATCCTGCGTGACGAACGCTACATTCGTATTCGTTTTCAGAATAATATATAAACATTATTTTTGTTTTGTTTTTCAAAGGAGATACCTTCAACTTATCAATAGTGTTTATGGGAATTTAATTGTACTTTCGAATGGCATAACACATAATTTTTTTAACCGCTACTTGTTCCGAAATAATTGATCGCAAAGTTTTGTGACGAACGCTACAAAAAGTAAAAGTTACTTTGAAAGTTGAAGTGTGTTTTCGTAAATTTTAGCGAATTTGGCATAGTAAAGCATACAAAATCTAATACATAAAAGAAAGAGGAAAATAAGAGAATTCTAAAATAACTTACTTAAAGCAAAACAAATTTGTCATTTTTTATCAAAAGCCGTCAATCGTTTGTGACGCACGCTATGTGACGCACGTTACATTTTTTCTTAGTAGCTATAACTTTTTAATTATATAATTTACAGCAAAAATGTGTTTAGTGGAGTTAATATTATTATCTAAAAGAAAGCTTTTAATAAAATGTTAAAATTCCTTATAGATTACGGGATAATAAAAAAAAACAGTCACTCCCTTATTTTCAAGATATGGTGCCTCGAAAATTCACATTTAAGCTAACGGTCACATGTGTAACCAAACACATAAGAAACTGTATATTATATGAAATGCAAGGTAGCGCAGTTTCTTAATGTAGGTATACCCCTACCATTTATAAAGAGGTCACCCAAAAAAGTTTCCTTTATCTATTTTTAAGGCTAAATATATAGCACATTATTCCATCAACATATTTAAACAGTTTTGACAATTTGGAACGATTTTTCGTCATCCCACGTCAAATTTGGTTTGTAAATAGTTTTGACAACTTTAAGATTCTGTCCTTGGCAGATCATTTCTGGGATTTGTCCATATTCTTTCCTGCGCGTCACAGTAGTTCCAATTAAAAAAATTTATAATAATTCTTGGAGGCAAAGTACGGCATTAGGTATCGATCGAAATTTCAATACCATTTAAATGTAAATTTCGATCGATATCGAATGCCGTAATTTGCCCCCTGTATATTAGAAACTTTCGATCGGATTACAAAACGATGTATGTGAAAATAGCGGAGAATCTCAGCATTCAAAATAATAAAATGTAGAGCACGCTGTTGATACACACGGTGAGCTACAGGGTGTCAAAACTGACTATGTCGGGCATGAAAAACCTTGTTGGCCTCATAACTTTTACAAATATTCAGCCATGTCACAGAATACCATTCCGATCGGAAGTGGTTTCAATTCCGTAAATTGTATCTTCAGAAAACGAAAAACGAAAATTTTCTTCGTAATCAAACCACTTTTAAATTTCAAAGTGGAATTAAAATACACTTTTCTACAGACTACACTTGCTGTAAATATTAAAAAAACGTGCATACTTTTAGGAGAGTTAAATATATATTTGGTCATGAGCTTTCCATGTTAATAAAAAGCTTAATATGAGCTTTGCATCTAAAAACAAGAGTAAACAAACGCCTCAAGGTATAAAAACTTTATCATTGTAAAAACGAAATACAAAATAAACGGAATCTAAAGCACGAAAAATGTACTTCTTCGGCAAGACAACTACGGAATCAAAACCAATCCGCACGGAATTTGTGACATGGTTGATTATCTGATTTTAATGAATTTCAACTTGCAATGGTCAAATTTCGCTGTTTTTAATAAATAGTACAGAAAATTTTTACGAGAACTAATTGTGTATGCAAAGTTTCATAGGAAGCGGCTAAGTAGAAGTAGCTAAAATGCTTATTTACTTTTTATGGGCGAGGCACTGCCCACTTTTCTAAACATATTGTTGTATTGTAACGATAACTAAAGGTGTATGCTAAGTTTCATCAGTTTAGTAGAAGTTGTTGAAAAAGAATATTTATTTTGCATGGGCGTGTCACAGCCCACTTTCTTGATCCGATGTAGTACTTAAACAGAAGCTTAATGTGTGTGTAAAGTTTCATAAGAATCGGTTGAGTAGAAGTAGTTGAAAACGAATGTGTATTTACTTTGTATGGACGTGACCCCGACCACTTTTCAACGAGACCAATCTAGAAGTACATCATTTTGAATAGAGAAAAATAATCCGAAATCGGTTCATAAATTTCGGAGTTTTGAGGGAATATACATAACAAAATACATGAAGAATTGATAACCTTTCTGCATTTTTTTATAAGTCGGTTAAAAATGAAGATTAGTTCTATTTTCATGCAGGTAAATAAAATGCTTCTGAAAATTTGACTTTTTTTTAGAACATCTGCTCTCCTATCCACATTTTTTATCGTGCAGGTAACAATCAAAAGCCAGATTAATTATATTAAATGTGTCTAATATAATTTGTAAAGAAATTTTTAAAAATCGATGGGAGTTTTTTTCTTAAGCAATTAATTTAGAACTTCGTAAAAAACATTCACTTTATTCGTCCAATACTGGGTGTAGCGTGTATGCTTTAATCGATCTAAAATTTCAACTGCAGTCATTTTTGAAATCTAATCTTTTGAAATATGGTTTTTAATCTATTTGTCGCCCTCAGTTCAAAGACTTGACTTTGTCTTTTTCAACACTACATGATTGTGTTGAAAATCATAAAATATTTTTTTTTTAAATATTGGCTTTGCTATTATTGGAGATATTGACGAAATAAAGAGCAAAGTGGAGGCCAAAAACTCAAAATTTTAAAATTCAAAGCCAAATATCTTTGAAAATAATGAAAATATCTTAATGAAATAAAATGTACTATCTTTATGCAGAAAGAAAAATGCCGCGCTAAATTCAAGTCTTTTTCTACTTACTTTGAGTATTCTTAAATTGTGTACAAAAATTCTTATTTTATGTACTACTATTAGTATATACTTTTTACACAGTCGTAGTGTGTTGATATTTGTTTGGTTGTTGATAGCTTCAGTCGCTTGTTGTGCGTATATTGTTATCTTGTAGTTGATTATTATGTTTGTTCGTTCAGTGCCGACTTATTAAAATTAATAGCCTACAAACGTCGTATTACATGCTGCCGACTTATACTACATTTTAGCTGCCGTTCTTTCTATACTGAGTTAGCTGAGTGGTCTAAGGCGTTGGTTTACGAACATGATGAGCTAAGTTCAATACTAGGAATGAACAAGAATAAATTATAAATTAAAACAAGTAATTAAAAATATTAAATTTATATAAGTAGTAAAAATATAAATTCTCAATTCTGTTCTGTTCCAGGATTAAATAAGTTAAAGTTAGCATTCTTTGGGTTTGATTCAAGTACGCGGCGGGATTGATTATAAAATACGCAGTTAGTATTCTTAAGTACACGCCGGATTGATTGAATACGACGTTTGTCAGCTACTTGTCGGCTATGCGCGTGCAATGAAAATAAACAACAACAAGAGCACAACAGTGATTTGTGGCTATCATCAAGCAAACTAACATCAAAACATTACGAGTACGACTGTGTGTAAAATTTATAAAAATATTCGCACTTAAAATAAGATTTTGTATATGAATAAAGGGTAACCAGGCTAAAATTAAGTATTTTGCACTTGAATATTCCAACGTAATCAATCTTTCTGTACTTGATTTCAGAAAAACTGGGATTCCCGTACTTTTGACACCGCTTGGGATTAATTTAAGTACGGATGGATTGATTTTTATCTTCAGTGTATCTATTTATGAACATTACAACAAGTTTGAATTCTATAAAATCGGATAATATTTGTAAAAGCTATGTGGCCGACGAGGTTTGTCATGCCCGAGGTAGTCAACTTTGACACCCTGTAGCTCAACGTGTGTTTCAACAGGGTGGTCCGAATTTTAACATTCTTAAGGCTTAGGTCCTCTTTTATTATTTGTACCTACATCGTTTTGTAATTGGATCGCAAGTTCTAAAGATGCCGATTTATTACCCGTTTTTCCCAATTGGAACCACTGTGCTACATTTGCTCGTACACTGAAAATAGTCTATGCAACATTTTACGAAAAAAACATTCGCAGCTATTTTTTTCGAATTATATACGAAACTTTTGTACATTCCACGAAAAAGTTTTGGCCTAGAATTCTATTATTTTACGAAAGTAACGAAAACCATTCCTATTTACTTTTTTCGTAGAATGTACGAAACTTTCGTAAATATTACGAATAAGGTTGAGTCTAGAATTTTATTATTTGACGAAAGTAACGAAAACTTTTCGTAGCTATTTTTTTTTGTACATTGAAAATAATTCATGCAACACTTTACGAAAAAAAACTTTCGTAGTTACTTTTTTCGTATTATATACGAAATTTTCGTACATTCCACGAAAAAAGTTTTAGTCTAGAATTTTATTATTTTACGAAAGTAGCGAAAACCATTCGTATTTACTTTCTTCGTAGAATGTACGAAACTTTCGTACATATTACGAATTAGGTTGAGTTCAGAATTTTATTATTTGACGAACGTAACGAAAACTTTTCGTAGTTTTGTTTTGTAAAATATACGAAGCTTTCGTACATATTACGGAATAAATTTTTACACCAGAATTTTATAGTTTTACGAAAGTAACGAAAACATTTACTAGTACGTGTTTTCGTAATATATACTAAAATTTCGTACTCATTACGAAATCAATTGTGGACTATATAAGTTGTTTTTAAAATTATTGAATCATATAAAATTGAGCGCTAAGTGACCCGTATACATATAAGTTGTAGACAGCGTTACCGTTGAAATTTTCCAAAAAGGGGGGATTTTGAAAATAAAAGGGGCACAATAGGGGATTTGTGAAAGAACTTTAATAACAAGAAAAATGTTAAAAAGTTATTTAATTTTAAAAATAAAGGTTAGCAAACTTAAACTGCATGCAGCTCATCTGATTAGGATTAACATTTTAGCAATAATTTTGGTAGTACTATCAAAAACGATTCCTTAAACTATTAATTAAATTGAATTTATTAATAAATAGAATGCATTACGTTAAATCTTCGCAAAAAAAATTAACAGGAATAACGTACCATTATCAAATAATTGCTGCAAAATGAATTTTGTCTAAGAGCAGAGCCTAATCAGAATAGGCTTCCGATCAATTTTATAGTTTACTTTATAACTTCCCCGCGTATTGTTAGTTTTTAATACATTTTCAATCTTTCTAAGCAGATAAAACAATTTTAAACAATGTTAATAATTTTCGTAAAGCAACTAAAATAATTCGTAATATTCTCTAAATATTATCTTCAGTTATGAAAATATTTCGTAAAATCTAAAATTTTATTTTGTTTTTTACAATATTCTTTCATAAAACATACAAAGTTCTTTCGTAAAACACAAAAACTGTTTAGTAATATTCGCTAAATAATACCTTAAACTATGATATTATTTCGTAAAATGTAAAACTTTTATTTCTTTTCTACGAAACTCTTTCGTATTATATAATAAATGATTTCTTAAAACACAAAACATACTTCGTAAAATAAACACAAAAATTTCGTTCGTTCCGTACATTTTACGAAAGAATTTCGTGGTGCGAAATTACAAAATATTTCGTAAAATATACGAACGATTTCGTTCATATGGTGCATGGTTTTTTTCAGTGTAGTCATTTTACTTGAAAGTAATACACTTTTGCTCAATTTCACCCGAAATATCTAATTTGTGGGCATTTCATTTACTATTTAAAACTGCTAAAAATAGATTTTAAGATTTTTTCTTAATGGCAGGTGTCCCTCAAGCATACAAAATGTATCGTTATTTTATTAGCAATTAAGTGAATACATCTAGACACTTAAAAGGTACTACCGGTAATAAATTTATTTATTTATTTTTAATTCAAAACTAAAGTACCTTTTAAGTGTCTGGGTGTATTCACTTCATTGTTAATAAAATTAATATTGGTCTATCGCTTTTCATGATATATGGCTTATTTTGTTCATAAGACACATGTGCTTAAAAACAGTAGTTAAGAGGTAAATTTTTTTGCAGTTTTAAATTGTTTATGAGTTCTTAGAAAGAAACAAATTTTAAATTGGCACTTTTTTTGATACTAATTAGTGAATAATTCTAATAGAAAATAACTGAAAGCGAATTTTTATTTAGCAAATTTAATTCCTTATATTCTACACATTTTTTTTTAAAGGACCGAAAAAAATTTTGTAGACCAGTTTAAAAAAAAATTTTAATGAAAATTCGCAATGAATGCAATATTCTGCAAAATGCAAACATTCCTCAAATTTTATAAATTTCCCAATAAATCAAAATAAAAAATAAAAGAATATATAAATTCCGCCCCAACAATTATAAATTCTAGGTATAAAAGGCGAAAATTCATTAGGAAACATAAAATACTCCCAAGATTTCGAATTAGCAAAACTAAAGTCGGCTTTTGAATATCAAAGCTTGTCAAAATTTGCATCCTTGCCAACCACCTATACTATTCTTACACAAACCTTTCAGGAAATATAAATTAATACTTTGTCTTAATACTGTCAACATTGCAAATACATATTTGTTTATATCGAAATGTAATACCATGGTAAAATAACAATCACAAACTATATACATATACACAATTTCACTTGAAATTAAAAGTAATAATAAAATGAAAAATAGGGGAAGCTAAAGAGAAATAAATATAAAGAAACGCACAACTCCCACACAAGAAAATTAATTAAAAACTGCCAATCAATGAAAATTCTACTATTATTTCTTTCTTTCTTTCTTTCTACTCCCGCTACAACGATGACTATTGCAACTGCCAGCTTTTGTTGGTTGTGGCTTCTCGTGTCACCAATAATATTGTTGTTGTTGTTGCCATTTTCATTTTATTATTGTTGGCATTTGTACAATCAGCACCATCGCCAAAAATAACAAAGAAATCAACAAAATCAAAAATAACAAAACAACAATGAACGAAGGAACGAACGAACATATTGCTTTTTCCCAATAAAATTACAAATTCTAGATTTAAGAAATGAAAAATAAAATAAAAAGCTAGATAATCGAAATGAAACGAAAGCAAAATACATCATCAGATGTGGCAGTTAGTGTGGTAGGAGAATTCAAATTAAAAAAAAATCAGTAAAGTGCGACTTTGGCTCGCACACGAAGGGTTCCGTACGAATACATACACATATATCCCTTTTCGGTTCTGCTCTTTTTTCATTTTGGCAGTTTTTTCCTTTTGCGTTTTTGTATAATTTTAGTTTTTTTATTTTTTAACTTTTTTTTTTTTGTTGTTTTGACGATTTTTTTTTTGTTTCTAGCGCTATTTTCATTTTGCTGATTGTTTCGTTTTTTAACGATTTTTGGTTTTCTGCAATTTTTTTGCCGGTTTTTTCAGTTTTGGCGATTTTTTGGTTAGGCGTTTTTTTAACGCTTTTTTTTCGCTTTTTGACAATATTTTTAGTTTCAGTGATATATTTAAGCTTTAGAGCTTTTTTCAGTTTAGGCGCTTTTTGTGGTTTTGGAGGTTTTTTTCGGTTTTGGTGATTTTTTTCGGTTTTAGCGATTTTTTTTTTTTGGTTTGGCCACTTTTTTCGTTTTGGCGATTTTTTTAGTTCTGGCGCTTTTTTTTTTGTTTTGGCGCTTTTTTCGTTTTGGTGATTTTTCCATTTTGATTTTATTTATTTTTTTCGATTTTTGATGATATTTTTAGTTTTATCGATTTTTTTAGGTTTTAGTGGTTTTTTTCGTTTGGACGACTTTTTTTCGGTTTTTGGCATTTTTTTAGCTTTTTGATTTTTTACGTTTTAGCGATTTTTTATTTTGGTGCTTTTTTGCCTTTAAGCGCTTTTTTCCTGTTGGCGATTTTTCGTTTTGACTTTTTTAATTTTGGAATTTTTCAGCTTTTGCGTATTTTTTTATTTCAAGAGTTTGCCTTTTACGGTTTACAAGATACAGCAAATTGTCTAAATTACATAGTCAAATATACATTAAATGATAGAACACCCTTTAATTTTTATTGTTTTAAATATCAGTGTTAATTGGTGTGGTCTATTCTATAGATTACACCAATTAACACTAACTTTAAAAATTTTAAGTGTCTATATATAAGTGTCTGTATATTCCATTCGTATTTCAACACTTTTCGTAGCTCTCTTTAGAACACTTTAGAAAACAATAGGGGTCCTTTACACTTTTGGTGTACGGAACCCTAAAAAAGCTAAAAAAAATTCTATGTTACTTACACACAAAATTTTTACAATTAAAGTGAGACCAATAAAACAATATTACCGTAACAATTAAATATTTGTCCGGAAAATAACAAATATATCCAAAGGCTAATAAAAATACCTACTCTCTCTCTCTCCTACAAACGTTAACACGTATTTCACACACACACACACACACACAAACTTATACACACTTTATTGTATTCAGGCAGCCATGGTGAAATAAAATAAAATTTGATTTGAAAATTGCTATTAAAGATAAACATCATAAAATTGTAAACTGTCATTAAAACGAATGCCAACAACCATAAATATTTATCGGCAAGTGCGTCTATTCGTTTTTTCTCTATGGATTTAATATGGTAGTGAGAGGATTTAGATATAATGAAAATTCCTGATTTTTATCTGGGCTACACTAGAGACATGTTAGTCATGTAAACATTGTATTTTGTGAGCTGCTTTAGTTCTAAAGGTACACATACATATATTGTCAGACCAAGCAAATGTTTAACGAAATACATAAATACTTATTAAGTGAAATAAATGCGCATTTCAAAAGGCAATAATATACCACGATAAATCAATAAGTCGAGGCAATAATTAAAATAAAAACTGGATTACTGTGTACTGATAGAGATCTCGTCATAACGTTGATATAATTTGACATCAATACTATGATAAGTGTGTTCGTTTTGTAACCCATGAGACTTGTCGTCATTGCATAGTCATTCTTTACATCAGAGTTAGTCATCTTATCAGGAAGGAGAATAATGAAAATTTTGTCATCAATGAAATGATGTTACTTGTTACCTCATTCAAGAGAGCCTCCTGACAAGTGGTAATAAAAAAAACATACGTGAGCACTGACGATGGAAGTGTAGTGGCCTCCGAAAACGGCGCTACTCTCTTCTGCTGTGTACGTTGAAAAATTGAGTTGATGTTAATTTTTCTCTTGTTCCTTGGAATATTAATCAGGCCCAATTATTTCTGAATTAAACGTTACGAACCTTAGCCTAATAATCAATTTGGATTCACAAGCAAATGCGTTTGAAATACTCATATGAACAAATTGATTTCGTTAGAGTCGTAGCATAGATAACACTTAAGATATGACAAAGTTATGTAAAGAAGTATATCGTTAAATTGAAGTAATTTTGCGCTCTATTGATGACATCTGTCATAACAATTTTTTTAATGTATTTTATTAATCAAATTGGACGAGACTTTTTCAAGATATGGGGAAATCCGCGGAGCAGCCTCTTTAAATATCGAAAGTTTTGCAATTATTAGGTGACTTTATGTTATTCCAATATTTAGACAGCGATTTTAGTGGAAGAAAGCTTATTGCCTTTAACGGTGCGTCTAGCATCATAACACAGCAAACAAAAGTGGTACGTTTAACCATTTTAAATTTTATATGCATTTTGAAAAAAATAAAAATTTCCAATCATTATTTTCCATTCATGAATTTTATGAATTATATTTTTAAATATTTGTACGTAATTACTGTTCGAACTTGAATAGGTTTAAGTCGGAAGTTATTATTTCGGCTTAAGTTAAATACTTGAATTAATGTAAATTCAAATCATTTTTTAATAGTGGAATACTGGTATATCTAATCAGATAAGCAGTACGGATTAGTACTACTAATTTCGACAGCCGCTACACTGTCATCATCAGCGTCCTTTATTCACTTTTACCACGTTTGATCGTGGCTACTAGCATTAAGGAAACATCAGCTATTTAACCAAATTTCATGACGAAATAGAATATGAGCGTCTATGTTAATTTTATCAATATGGTGACCATAAGGTTTTCCCTCTGAGTATTTATTCCAATTTTCCAAGTTTTATTTTATTTTTGGTTTTGCTTCTGCGCAAGCTCCTCCTTATGTAAGCCATACACGTTGCGACCGTTAGTACAACTCAGCCAGTAATCAAGTTGTTTGTTTGTCGCACAAACGATACAATTTAGTGTGCGATCTCATGCACAACTTCATTTTGCAACCAAGTTGTGACCAAGTAAACATCTTCCATTTAATGTTGTCTGCAAATAATACTCATATTCAATGTTTACCACAAGTTGGTCACAACAATAATAAACAGATATACTACAGAAAATAGTATGCGACAGGCACACAAACGTTGCGGCAGTATTGTATAACATGAACAAAAATCAATATGGTATGATTTTTCGTACAACCAAGATATAACTTAATACAACAAACCCACAAACGTAGAAATTTCGTGTACAACCTACAAGGGATGGGCAAGTGCAAAAAATATATCGATATATATCGGAATATATAAATATATTTTTAAATATCGATCGGCATCGATATATATCGAATAAAAAATATCTATATATAGAAATATCGATATATTTTCAACAATGATAATTCATACGTAGTCCCCAAATTAAAAAAAAAGTACCTTTCTTATAAATAATTAAGCTGGAAAGAGTTAATTTCCAAGATCCTTACTGTTCCACCAATATTTCATGGAACATACATCATCGAAATTACACTCAAAGAATGATAATTTTTCGAAGAGACAAAATGTTATATATAAAACAAAAGATTTTGTTAGTAATATTCTATTTGATAAAGACTGTGCCGAAATGTTTTTAAAAATTCCATGAAAAACAAAACTAAATCTAAGCAATATCGAATTTGATACTGTCGATATATTTGGAAAAAAATACCATATCGAAATT
The DNA here is from genome assembly GCA_956483635.1 of Panzeria rudis. NCBI lineage: Eukaryota > Metazoa > Arthropoda > Insecta > Diptera > Tachinidae > Panzeria > Panzeria rudis. The sequence continues at coordinate 109,885,828 of OY101450.1, read as the reverse complement.
AAAAATACCGATATAGTTTTAAGGAAATATGGATATATCGATACATCGGTATTTTTTGCCCATCCCTACAACCTACTCAAGTTTTACCAAGGGTCGTAAAGTGTGTGGCTTGCTTTACGATCAATCAAGTTATTATTGTTGTTGTACATGCTTAAACAAGTTTTCGGTTGTCTTTTAAGTTAGATTCTCATTTTCAGTTGTTAACTAGACAGCAGAAAACACATATGTATGTAAATTTTTGCACTGCCGTCGAAAATATTAATATTTGCACATAGTCATTATTCAGACTGGAATAGGTTTAAGGCAGAAGTGATTATTTTGGCTTAAGTTCATTATTTGAATTGAAGTGCTTAGTGCAATAACTCCGTAAGCCACATGAAATCAAAAATTTGCTTTATGTTCTCAGTCTATTGGTAGTTGCCATAGCTTTGCATCCTAGAGTAATTTTTGGATAAATTCTAGTATTGTGCAAATAATTATGATGATTATTTAAAGTAGATAATAACCATACAATTTTAAATTTAGTTTAAACTTAAAAGTCGATTTATTCAATATTTTCATTTTGTGGCTTACTGAGTTGTTGCACTAAGCCTTTCAATTAATGTAAATTCAAATTATTTCCAATATAAAACCTGTTTAGGCATGTACAACAACAATTATAGCTTGATTGATCGTAGGGAGGAGCTTACGCACAAGCAAAACCAAAAATAAAATAAGATTTGGAAAATTGGAATAAATAAGCAGAGGTTAAACTGCATGCTCACTATATTGGTAAAACGAACATACTCGTAGATGCTCATATTTTATTTTGTTATAAAATGTTGTTAAATAGCTGACGTTTCCTTAATTCTAAAAGTGAATAAAGGACGCTGATGATGAGAGTGTAGTGGCTGTCGAAATTAGTAGTACTAATCCGTTCCGCTAGTCTGATTACCCAGTAAAAAATTTTCATGCTTTTTGAAGCACTAAAGAAATAAAGCGCTTTATAATTCGCTTTAAAATATGAGCTTGTTCAGAAGCTGTTTCATAGCGTCACAACATTGCAGGTTTTGAAGCGAGAAAAATATTTGCTTTTTACTTATACAAAAGCTTCGTACACAAGCTATACAAAAAAAAACTGATTTTATAGTGCTGATCGAAAGCAGGTTTTTAAGGGAGAATGAAGAGTAAGTTTATTTGAGTTTCTTGGTGCCGTTTTGCAACAGTGTTTTTGGTCGAGTGATTGGTACGTTGGACTTCAAACCTGAAGGTTCTTAGTTCGATACTAGTTGAAGTTAAAATAACAAACATTGAGCAAAAATATGAAATTAATAAAAATAAATAAAGAAACGCAATAAGAAAAATTCAAAATGGCGACAACGACGCCAATCCACATCGAACCATTTTTTTCATATATTTTTAGTTCTAGTGCTGAACATGTTGATGATTTTCAGCGCTTCAAAAGCGCTTTTGTGCACAAAAATGTAGTACTCCAATCCGAGAACTCGCCATAGAAAAATCAGCAGCGATATCAGCAGGTTTGTCAGCGCTACTTTTATTCCATAATAGGAGAAACCTGCTTTATTGGAAGCAAGTTTTTTACTGGGTTAGATATTCTAATATTCCACTCTTAAAAAATAATTGCAAATTACTTTAATTCAAGTATTGAACTTAAGCCGAAATAATAACTTCCGACTTAAAATTATATTTAAATTCATGTGTAAGCGGGCTTCCTAAGGAGTGACTAACGATATTAAATACCCATGAACACGGACGAAGGAGTATAGCGGCTTTCGAAAACAATGTCCTTTTGTTCTATCGTGTAGGTTGAAATTAATTAACGTAATTTTTTTCCATTTATCCATTTATTGTCTCATGTCAAATTCTTTCAGACTACAGTATTACAAACTTTAGCCTATTAATAATCACTTATTTTAGTTAATTTATGGTGAGTTATTTCATGCTATTGACCAAACACAAGACATATTAAGGTTAAATAATAGCGCAAACTATGAAAACAATTTTGCCTAGTTTTTACATTTATGATTTAAATGTGTATCGTTACTTTAAGTAAAATTTAAAATGCTACAACAATAAATTAATAAATATTTATTATGAAAAATTTACTCAAAGTTGCCCTGCATAATAGAGTAACTAATATATATTATTGTTCTTAAATTTATTATTGCATTTGAGCTATACAAATAATAAAATGTTTGTTATAATAAAATTTAAATAAGAAAGTTAATTCAGGGTTACACATGAACACTTTTTATTATTTCATAGTTTAAAATTAAAGTGAAAACTGTATACTCTATTTCAAAGACTGCTTTGTGTTTTAGCAACTGTTTCCATATTGTCTCTTCGAGTTATAATAGTAGCAATTATCTAACCCTTATTAATTCTTGGGAAATCTCTATGAAACACGTATTTAATTGCAACTTTATTAAAAACCAAAAAAATAAATATGTGTTTGCAACTTTTTCTAATTAAAGACAGTTCTTAAGTCCTTTAATTAAAAGATTTTCCATTGAGTAAACAATAGTTGAATGTCTGCAAATAATAAAGGAAATTATTAATATTAGCAACCCTCACAGTTGAAAATACTCTCTTATTAGGCCTTAAACTTTCCTACTGAAATAACAATTTTTTTGTTTTGTTTTGTTTCCTTATTGTTGTAACAAACACATGCAAGCATACATGCATATATGATCACCACCCACACGCAAGCCTTTCATTTAACCAACATACATACATACATGCTCACAAATTAAATTTTCTTCTAGAATTTATTTTTGGGCTTTGCATTTTTTTTTGCTACCCCTTTTATTTTATCTTTATCAAAATAAAACAAAAAGTTTGTTGTCGTTTATTATTTGCAATTGTGTATCTTTTTTTCTTTTCCATTAAAATAAATAGTTTCAACTCTATGGGGAGGGAAGCAGTTCACTTGTTACACTTCCTGTACATTTGCTACGTACTCGTTCATATTATATTAATGATACACTGTTTTATAAAAGAACACGTGCTTATTGGGGTGAAAAATGCGTACAGTGAGTGGTACTTTTTTCTATAGTACAGATTTTGAGTCAAGATTTTTTAAAACAACAAGCGAAATTTAGATCTTTAATTTTGGTCTCTTATAATCAAAAACAAGTACGAAGCTTTTACACTGACCCGCCGCACAAAGGCATCGTTTTATACATTTGGCAACAAAAAATACAAGGAATTATCATAGAGCTCTCAAATTTGGCATATTTGTTTTATTGGCAAGGCTTATACAAATACAAAATATGGTTAATATCGGAGCATGGATTCGTATCCTTCGCATATATCATTAAATGAAAAAATGCCGTAACTACTAAAATAATAATGATATTTTCAAAAAAGTTCCTACTCGTAACATATTTAATGCTGAGTTCTACTTTTGTCCAAATCGGAGCAACTATTCATTCTTGTATAAAACTTGTATTTTTTTACTAATTAGTTCCCTTACTTAATTGTGTTTAAAATCGAAAGTTGTGGGTCAAGTTTAATGAAATGTGGCATATTTTGTTTTGAAGATATTTACCTAAATGTCTATAGCAAACTTTATTTTTATTAATTTTTTTCTATAAGTTTGCTCAAAATGTATCTTTTTACCAAAACCAATTATGAGTTTCTCTTAGAGAAAGAGTTCTCTATAGAACTGCATCATTGAATTTTTGAAAAGTAATACCACTGTGCGCAGCTACAAAAATGCACAATTTTGTTTTTGATTAAGAATCTTTTTATTCGATATCCTGTGAATTTTTCTTTTTCGAAATCTTATCCTATTAATATGAGACTCTGCTCATTCCCGACTAGAAATGGTCATACACAGACAATCGCACAGAGAAAAACTAAATTTCATTTTCAGTTAAGGAATTCAATAAAATAGTAAATATTTTGTCTAGAAACGGACCTACAAACAAATTTGTAAATATGGACAAAAATATCTTAACAATTCCATTAAAAAAAGCGTTTTTTTCAGTGAAAAAATTTTTTAAATATATAAAACAATTCAACTAAAAATATTTACAAATTGTGAACAAAACAATTTGCTAAATCAAGCAAAAAGATTTACTGGATTTTCTGAAAAATATCAAATGATATTTTTGTCTGAATTTACAAAGCAATTAGTCTAATAATACTAACAAATATTAAACAAAATAATTTACTTAATCAAACAAAAATATTTAATGGATTTTTTACAATATATCAAACAAAATTTTTGTCTGGGTCATCATCATCATCAGCCATTAAGCATTTATGAAACTTCACTTTCTTAAATTTGTTCAAGTCTGAATGTTTATCTAAAGACTAAAGATATTAATGAGAATTAACACAACGACATTAATGAGTTGATTCACTCAAAAATCTTCAGTAAACAAACTTGGTACAATCGTATTCCTTTTGCTTTCATTATTGTTGTTGTTATTTGTGTGTATGTTGTCATCGGGGCTGTTTTTTATTACCACACAGAACACGGGGTTTCTTGTTGTTTTTGTTGCTTGTGTCCCAAATAAAAGTGAGAAAAGAAAATTCATTGATTCAGTAAAGAACATTTATTGAAAATCAAACTTATTTTTAGATAAACATTTGTTTGAAAATTTTTTGGATTTATTTTTTTCTGTGCGGGATCCAACTTCTGAATTGGGATGTTGCGCCAGATCGTATTTGCGACCAGATGGGGCGATCCTTATCAGTTCCCACAGCTATATCCGCACAAAATCCAAATCGTGGAGATCCCACAAAAAATACAAAAAAGTTATAAGCCATTATGTCACAGATTCCGTACGGATTGGTGTTGATTCCGTAGCTGTCATTCCGAAAAAGTACATTTTTGGTGCTTTAGATTCCAATTATTTTGTATTTCGTTTTTAAAATGATAAAGATTTTACACCTTGACGAGTTTGTTTACTCTTGTTTTTAGATGCAAAGCTCACATTAAGCCTTTTATTAACATGGAAAGCTTATGACCAAACATTTATTTGGTGCTCCTAAAAGTATGCACGTTTTTAGTATTTACTGCAGAAAAGTGTTTTTCAATTCCACTTTGAAATTTAAAAGTGGTTTGATTACGAAGAAAATTTTCGTTTTTCGTTTTCTGAAGAAGCAACTTACGGAATTGAAACCAATTCCGATCGGAATGGTGTTCTGTGACATGGCTGAATATTTCGTTTTATGTACTTCTTTCCCATGCCTTTAATTTCTTTTCATACGTAACTACTTAAAAAAAGTTTTATCTCATAAAAAATAACTGGGACATAGCTCAGCTGTAGAGATCATGCTTAACGTCCCGGAAGCCCGGAATCGTATCTCAGCCATGCAAACATTTTTTTTAATTTATATATTTTTTCTTTTGAAATAATTTAGTTATCAATATAGCGGAATTCTTTATCACAGGAAATTTGAAAATAAAATTATTGAATACCGAGATTTTTGTTATCAAAAACGGAACTTATTTTTTGTTTTCTGTGCAGGCATGTTCTGAAAAGCGCATGGCTTTAAATCACATGTGATTTTAAAATCAATATTGGTCATGCACATATTTTTTAACGCTTTTTTTTACTTTTCTACTGAATAGAGTATAAAATATCATTTCTGAAAGAAAATTATCGTGTATGATGTTAAAAACGTCTGCAGGATTTAAAGGCCAAGTGATTTTCAGAACGTGAGATATCATTTGCTTTTATCGAATCAGCCTTTGACTCTGGATACTGCTTGAGAGAGAAGTATAAATCCAAAAATACAAATGTACCGATATCTAGTATATGTTGCGGGTAGGGGTTTTCCCGGGAATTCCCGGGAAAATCGCTTATTTTCGTTTCCGTCTTTTCCCGGGAATTCCCGGGACTAAAAATCTATTTATATATATAAACAATTACTGATTTTGGCACGCAAATATTCTTCTTTTTCTTAAAATTGTTATCGTTCATCATGAAATAATATTTATGCAAGGGGAAAGAAACCAACGAAAATTCAAAGTTAAAAAAGAAAAAAAAGTTATACCTTTAATTAATTATTTAAAAGAACCAAATTTTTTAGTAAAATAAATTGCAATGCATTTAATGATGAAAAAATTGGCGAATAGTTACTATTTCAGATGACAGTGATGTTTTGAAAGAGACGACTTTCGAGGAAACTTTAAACGCGGCTATTAACAAAGCAGCTGAAATTATTTGAAGACAGCGGAAAAAGGAGCAAAAATATTGATAATTTATACAAAGCGCTCTTAACTATCCGGGCAACTTCTTTAGAGGGCGAAAGACGTTTGTCAACAACTGAAAATTGTATTATACAAATACACTAAATTCCATGAAAAAAGCTACGATATTTTGCATTTGCACTTTAGCAACCCCATTTGTATCAAAGGATATAAAAACGCAATTTTTCTAAGGGCAAAGAATTTTCATTGTATACCAGGCAATAAAGGACTGAATTTAATATTCCAAGACTGTTCTTTGTCAGCAACATTTATCGTAGACAAGCTTTTAATTGCGCTTTTCATCACTTACGGCCTCTAACAATCATTGATAAAATAAATCATTGATGAATGATCAGAAATAAAACTACTTTGATTTCAGTCCATCATTGATTTTACTAATGATTTGTATGCTCTCCTTTTGCTCGCTCTAAAAATAGTTTTTAAATACGAAGATTGCTTGAAATTTCAATAAAAATATTTCGAAATTGAGTTTGTCCCCAGTAGTACTGGGGTCAAACTCAATAGTGAATAAGTACAGTTTTACTATCAACATTTCCTTCAGGGTAATTCCGTAAAAACTTTTTCATAGCATACCTGCGTAATCGAACATCATATATTGCTTAACTAGAACAACCTTCAATAGCAGAAGTATTTCTTAATGAATCACTCTCTGATATCACGATGAACAAAGAGAAATATATTTTTTTTTATTTAACAAAAAAAATGTTTGCGACTTTTAAACAAAAAGTACCAAAAGTATGTATAATTTCTTTTGTAACTTTAATTTGCCATCCCTCACACACGAATATATTGCGTAAATAAGTATGTATATATTTTTGTATGTGCGATTGTTTATTGTTTGTATGACGTGCGTTGAATGTCTGTTCGAGTGAGTGAATAATTGAATTTGTTTAATGCACGTATGACTCATACATATCTGGTGTTTAAGTGACACGTGCTTGAATCCATGAGTGAGTGCATCACATTCTGTCGTTGTGTCGTTAAAACACAATCAACAAAAAGACAAAATTTTTTTGTCATATTTAAATTTATACATTTCACATATGATATGGCTGATTCTCATTTCAAATGCTTTTTTCGTGTCCGTTGAAAGTATAGTAAAATATTTCATAAAATAAACGAGTAAATTTTAAAATGGAGACTGCTTTAGCATGATTTAATAGATTGTAAATAAAGGTACATAATTTGTTTTTGTGCAAGACTGTCCATTATGTGTTAAAAACGAAGCACGAAAATGCTGTTTTTACTCTCTTCATTCAAAATGGGGCGTAGGTAATGCATGCTGTTAATTTTCCACAATAAGAAACTATGCAGTTTTCTACAAACAAGATTAAATTTATAACGGGCTGAGAATATCTGTATTTGCTTTTCTTATTTTACACATCAAATTATTTTAAAATATTAGAAATTATAATTTGTTAAATTGTTGGTGTCCGCAGTCTTGTTTATTGATCCTTTTTAGTACGCTCATTATTCAGTTTAATTATTAAAATTGAATTAACAACGTACACTAATATAACAGTGTAGGTCTAAGTGATTCCACGTAAAACGGCCCAATGCAAGGAAAAATAATTTTCTCATTTTTAATAAAAAGCTCTCAATTGATGTTTTTTAGGGAATGATAATTCAGAAAAAATAAAAAAATACACTATTTAATATTTTTTAATCAATTTGAGGCCCTTTTAAATGATCATCCACGAAACATTTTGCTCTCCCTCTTTGTATGCTTAATATTTATTTCAGATTTTATTTTATTCCTTTTCTCATTATTAATAAAAAAACGTTATCTCTGAAAAGAATATTATTTTTTGCTTTTTATTGAATTTAAAAAAATATTTAGCTAGAGTATTCTGCTGTCTGCAATAGAACGGACAGCAAATAATTTAATGTCTTCTAATTATTTTATGAGTTTATCTGTATATTATTTATATTAATTAAACCAATAAAAAGTTTTATTTCTACGAACTTTTTAAATTTTCGTATTAGGTCACACCCGTCGGTCACACCCGTCTCATTTTAAAAATAGTTTTTTATAAGAAAAATTATTTTTTGGCAAACATTAAATACAGAATACAATTAAAAACACTATGCACAGCTATCTATACCAAAATTATTGTGTACCTGTCCATGGACATTATGTCACTGGACATGATGACATGTCATCATATCTAAGGAGGTTATGTTAAAATACATCGAAGATTGTACATCCGAATTGAATTGAATTCAAAAGTAAGTGCGTGTTCTGAAAAAAATAATGAAAATAAAAATGCATCGAGTGTTACGTAATCAAAATTTATAAATATAATTTATCTGTAAATTTTAGGATGTTAAAAAAAGCTAACAGCAGCTGAAGAGTAGAAAGGATATAAAGAACATTACCTGTATACAAATTTCTGGTTTTCTTTAAAACAATTTTGCTTCTATCGCACTGTGGGTTGTTATATTTTCGAAGAATATACTAGGTAGGTACCGTATTTTGCTACAAAAAAATTATTTGAAATTGACATAACTTTTGACATTGTTTGTCGATTTTTTTAAATTATGCCTTATTAAAAATGAGAGTTGGTGTACTTTTTGTTTGTAAGGAATTATTTTAAAAGAAAAATTTTATTTTATTTTTCCATGTGAACCCAAATCAAAATTGAAAAAGTGGTCATAACTTAAAATTTCGTTCAGCGATTATTATGATGTTTTGTTTTTAAAGAGTAGATGTATAGTGCTTTGCAATCCTACACTAATTTTGTATGGTATATTTTTTTTCGCAAAAATCATTCTCGGAACAACCGCTAAAGCAAATGTAACGCTCAATACACAAAAATTTTAAAAAAATCTAAATATATTATTTTATTTCAGGATCCATTGAATGAGGCAAAAACTATTACATGAATCCTGCCTTCTCATATTTCATTTAGTTACACTCGTAAGCATCAAAAAACCACAAAATATGCGTTTAGAATGAGAATCAGCCACATACATATGTATCTATGTATATATGTCATGTACATGTCTTGTTCGTTCAATATGCGTTTGCATCTAATATTATTAAATTATAAATTTAATTTATAAAACAAACAAATATATGGCTTAGAATAGCATATTGTATTACATACATATTTTATTTGAACGCATAAAAACAAACTTGCAAATTGTTTGAATTCCTTTTAATTAAGTTGAAATTATTTTAAATTAGATTACTAACTTAAATGAAATACTTCAAACATTTAATAAAATAAAATTTATAAATATAATTTATCTGTAAGTTTTAGGATGTTAAAAAAAGCTAACAGCAGCTGAAGAGTAGAAAGGATATAAAGAACATTACCTGTATACAAATTTCTGGTTTTCTTTAAAACAATTTTGCTTCTATCGCACTGTGGGTTGTTATATTTTCGAAGAATATTCTAGGTAGGTCGTATTTTGCTACAAAAAAATTATTTGAAATTGACATAACTTTTGACATTGTTTGTCGATTTTTTTAAATTATGCCTTATTTAAAATTTGAGTTAGTGTACTTTTTGTTTGTAAAGAATTATTTTAAAAGAAAAAAATGCTTTTATTTTTCCATGTGAACCCAAATCAAAATTGAAAAAGTGGTCATAACTTAAAATTTCGTTCAGCGATTATTATAATGTTTTATTTTTTAAAGAGTAGATGTATAGTGCTTTGCAATCCTACACTAATTTTGTGTGGTATATTTTTTTCGCAAAAATCATTCTCGGAACAACCGCTAAAGCAAATGTAACGCTCAATACACAAAAATTTTAAAAAATCTAAATATATTATTTTATTTCAGGATCCATTGAATGAGGCAAAAAGTATTACATGAATCCTGCCTTCTCATATTTCATTTAGTTACACTCGTAAGCAGCAAAAAAACACAAAATATGCGTTTAGAATGAGAATCAGCCACATACATATGTATCTATGTATATATGTCAGGTACATGTCTTGTTCGTTCAATATGCGTTTGCATCTAATATTATTAAATTATAAATTTAATTTATAAAACAAACAAATATATGGCTTAGAATAGCATATTGTATTACATACATATTTTATTTGAACGCATAAAAACAAACTTGCAAATTGTTTGAATTCCTTTTAATTAAGTTGAAATTATTTTAAATTAGATTATTAACTTAAATGAAATACTTCAAACATTTAATAATGAACTTTGTGCGGATTTATGTAAATAATTTACTTTTAAATGGCAATTATATTAAATAAGGTTATTATATTATATTTTTTATTCTACTTGTATAGATTTTAATTATAATATGATTTTTTCAGTTTCATGAATGCAAATTTTACATTTAAGTATAAAAGTACTTATATGCTCTCAACCTGATTTTAAGTTAATACAACCAAGATAAGACTTAAATTCTTTCAATTAATATAAACTAAATTTATTTTAAGTGTATTGATTTTTTTTGTCCGAAAATTTATCTTTGCACATATTTGCAAGGTTAAAAGTAGCCGCCCATTGAGAGATACTCGAATTGGTTGTTGTTTTGGCAGATGAAAGATAAAAGCAAGAACTCATGTTAATTAAAATTTTACAATCACTTGGTAATAAGAACATTTTTGATAAGTTGTTTGTGGGGAATTCATTACAAAAAGTTAAATAAAGAGGTTATACCTTAAAGAAAAAAAGCATGAAATATGTAAGTTAATATTGAAACTGTTGAAAACATAAAAATAAAATTTTATTTTCAGTAAATGTTCTTTACTGAATCAGTGAATTTTTTGTTTGGCTTTTATTTTAGACGCAAAAACCAAAGACAACAACAAAAACCAGTTACATACTTGAGTTCCTGTATTGGGGATGGTGGAGTCCCTGGGCAGAAATTTCCCTTCGTCGATACCGGGACATAGACCCGACTGCTGTGAGGATCGCTGAATGCTGAAGAGAAGGGGCTCCCAAGATATACCAAAGCAACACTCTCACAGCTTCGCTCAGGACTCTCAAGATTCCTAAATAGCTATTTATCCCTCCTAAGTCCCAACATAACCGATGGCTGCACCCACTGTGGTGATGATTCACCACACATTACCCGCCATGTCTTCTCGTGTCCCGTAAAACCTACAGACCTGACATCATTATCCCTTTGGACGCAGCCAATCGAGGCAGCTCGATTCCTCGACCTGGATGTAACTGTGTAAATGCCCCTTCTTCATTTTTAATATTTTTTTCTTTTTTCTTTCCAATTTCTCTCTTTTTATCTATGTACTGAACCTGTACAGGCTACAACAACAACAAAAACCTATTTTCTGTGTCGTAAGAAACAACACCGATGACGGCATACACATAAATAACAGCAACAACAACAACAATGATAGCAAAAATAGTGCAATTGTAATAAGTTTGGTCCTTTTCGGAAATGCATCACTGCACTGCATCAGTGATTTTAAATATTATTATGTATATCAGCGAAGTAGATCTGTACCAAAAATTTGTCAAATACTCATTAAAAACAATAGTCAAACAATAAAAAAATCATAATGAGATTTTTGTCGGCATTAAGAAAAGTTTGCTTTTCTGATGCAGCGCAGTGATGCATTTTCTTTTGTTAACTAAATATTTCTGAGTGAATCATTTCGTTAATGTTGTTGCGTTAATTCTCATTCATTTTTCTACAGTCGCTAGATAAAAACACACAGAGTTGAACACATTTAACAAAGTGAAATTTCATAAATGCTTAATGGATGATAAATGTTATTATTTAAAACTTAAAAATATTAAAACAAAAGTTTTTACTGACTCAGATAAAAAGTTTGTTTGATATATTACAAAATAAACTAGCTAGTAAATATTTTTGTTTAAATCAGTAAACTATTTCATTTAGAATTTGTAAGTATTTTTAGATAAATAGTTTTATAAATTCAGACAAAAATATTGTTTGATATATTACAGAAAATCCAGTAAATATTTTTGTTTGATTCGTTAAATTATTTTGTAATGTAATATAATTTGTAAATGTTTATAGAAAAATTGTTCTATAGATTTGGACAATTTGTTTACTCATTTCGCAATTTCAATGAAATACAGAGAAAAACGTTTTAAAAATGTCAATGAAATTGTTAAGACATTTTTGTCTGTATTTACAAATTTGTTTGTACGATCGCTTCTATACATAATATTTACTAGTTCATTGAGTGAGAACTATGTACATGCAAACAAATCAGTCTGAAGGTTAACTCTATAAAACGGGTCAGTGAATATTTGGTCATCCTTTAAACAAGTCGCAATTTAGAAATTAGCTTTATCGTTTACTATTTTAATGAATGACCAAAAGTTCTCAATACCAAGAACGGTGAAAAGACATTTAGCACAAAGATGATGTTCGTACAAAGCATTTTACGCCTTCGAAATCTGGCGCATGAAGATCTGGCTATTCTGCGTAGCGACTCAGCATCTGTGTATTTGTTATTACATCAGATAATAAATGTTTCTCTGATTGAACCAAGACTTTCCTCGTAATTTAATCAGGATTTGCTTGGAAAATGGTGTTTTCACTCATTTTCGCCATGGCATTGACGATATTTTCTAGGAAACATAGTTTCCACTTAAACTGCCGGAAAAATTCGTGAAGCTTTCTTAATGCTATCTTTAAACATTTTTTTAACAACTTGCAGTCAATAACAAGGCATTTCCATTTATATTTTAGAATTAAAGAACTTTTTTCATATATTTAAATAATTTCATTAGTTTTAATTTTTAACGTGCTTTTCCCCAAATTAATATTTTACTTTTTAAGTAAAATATCACATTTTTAATAAAATACATTGAAATTGATTGTGGAGGGGTATTAGCTAGTTCCTATGGCAATTTCATTGGCGCTAATGCAAATCGTCAGGGAACCTTTACCCCTTTTTTTTAATAAGATTTGTTGACCTTGAATTCTTCAAATTTTGAGATCTTGCATTGCCAACTGTCGTAAACTAATCGCAACAATGCTCTACAAAAAACGCGCAATAGCAGAGTTGTAAATGAATTAATCTTTCTATCTCTCTCTCTCTCTCTCCCACTTAACCACCTGTTCTCTCTACAATATCCCTTTCCCAAAGAAGGAAACACATTAATTAATTAACTGGTAGGCATTAATTGCCTGATTGTGTTACTTCTCTTTAAAGAAAAAGCAACTCAAAAAAAAGTTTATAAATAAACACAATTCAAAAAACTTTCTTTCGAAAAGTGATTAAAATTCATAATCACTGTTTCCTTCGTGGTATTCCCATTATAATAATATTGCCGCATTATTTATTTCAACTAAAATTAACTTTTCAAAATTTCTCATATTAAATTATTTAAGTCAGCATGTTACCAGCAAAAAGTTATATTCAAGTTGAGCGAAATGAAAATTGTATGTTATGCAAAATTAATGTATACATATAATAATTATTTATTCCCCAACTCACAAAGGACTTTGTTTGACGCAATTAAATTGACTTTAACTTTTTCGACATTCACAATTTGTTTTTTTTTTTCTCATTTACATTCTTCTTTGTAACATTTTCAATATTTTTTCTACATTTTTCTTTTATTACACTTTTTTAGTTGGTTTTAAATTTTCCATATGTTGCCATATGCAAAATTTATTTAACACGAAAAACAAAATACAAGTGTTTGCAAATTCATCTACAGTTTTTACAACACATAACACGAAGCCACACACATACATACAAACAAATATACTTCGAAAGCACGTTTGTATGTGTATTTGTCTGTATTATGAAAATATAAAATATTAAATTATCAAAATGAAAAGAAAAACTGCATTATTTCATTCGAGCTCAGAAAAAAAGCAACCAGCTTTAGAATCTTGAGCATAAAATAAAAACTTAAGTACATGTCAAGGATAAAGAAGACGAAAAATAAAAACAGAAACTAAAAAGTAAAATGGAAAAAAAATTACTGGAAAAAAATCTGAGATGGGTGAATAAACAACAACTGCAGCGGCAACTGTAAGATTTTCCCAGCCGTAGTAACATAAAAATAACAACTATGAACCCAACGTACAACTATGAACCGTTCTTATGAGTGTATGTATTTGTGTCAATTTCTATGTGCAGGTTTAGTTGTCCTTAAAGTGTGAACAAAAGTAAGAACAAGAAAAGTTCAGGCTTAAATTTAAAACAGTTAAATTTGATTTTGAATATGTATGAGTTTGTTTGCTTTGGCTCGTCTGTGTCTGTGTGTGTGTGTGTGTGTGTGTTAGTTTCTATAATGTAGTGTAAATGATTGTTTTTACTTGTGTATGCGTAAGTAACCTTTAGGGGTACTCCTCTCCCTCTCAAAACGCCTTGTGAGAATAAAACCAGTTAGAGTTAATGAAAAGCAGCAATTGCCCATATTTGTCAACACACACACACACTACTGCTGTAGCATGAATCACGCATAAAAAATTCCGCGTGAGCAAACGTGCATTAGTCAAATCAATCCAAAGGTTGGAACAGGGCCGTCCGTATTCATTTCACTACGTTGTCCGTCACTCTATATGTCTGCTTATGTGTCTATCTGTCTGTCACAAGCTTCTATCACGAGAATCGTAAGACGTACACATCTAAATGTTAAACAGAATATGTGTAACTCTGGCTACAACGACAAATATTAAAAATTCACAAACATTAACATTAAAGGGTGTGCTAAAGCGTGCAACATAATATATTGAATTTGTGCTGTATATTGTGAACCGTAATATAAACACAATTGACATTTTCACACTTAATGTATTACTATACAGACTACAACAATTAATATTAAAAATTAAATCAAATAAAAATTAAAGGGTATTCTATTAGGCAATGTCATTTTGACAATGAGGTGTATGTTGAAATAGTTTAGTGAAGTTCCTATTCATTAATGAAAGCTGAGGAAAAAAGTAATTGTTGTAGCTGCCGTGGCCGTGAGGTATAAGCGGTAAAGAGCTCTGATGAGAGGACCGGGTCCTCTCGAAACATAAAAGTTCAACCTTCCATACAGCCACATTTTTAACCGACTTTAAAGAAAGGAAATATGTTATTTATTAAGCGTTTTCAGATTTTTTTCTTTATTTAAAAGGATGTGCTTCGAGATTTGTGCCGTTGAAAAAGGGGCACGGTCACGCCTATGCAAAAAAATCCACATTCATTTTCAGCCACTTCTACTCAACCGATTCTTAAGAAACTTTGCACACACATTAAGTTTCTGTTTGAATACTACATCATGGTTAAAAAGTGGGTGGTGCCACACCCATACAAAGTAAATATTCCTTTTCAACAACTTATACTAAAGCGATTCTTATGAAACTTTGCATACACCTTTAGTTATCATTATAATACAATATTATGTTTAGAAAAGGTGGCAGTGCCACGCCCCTGAAAAGTAAATACGTATCTTAAGTACTTCCACTTAACCGATTCTTATGAAGCATACACAGTTAGTTATCGTTACAATACATCATTGGGGTTAGATAAGTGGGCAGCGCCACACCCATGAAAAGTAAATATTCATATTAACTACTTATACTTAACCGATTCTTATGAAACTTCGCACACACAATTAGTTCTCGTAAAAGTACATGATGATAAAATATGGGGGCAGTGCCTGCCACACCTATTTTGTAGTGGAGTTATTTTTGCAAGACTTATTCTTTATCACATCAATTATTACATGCTTTCGAATTTCTTTCTAAAACTAAAAATAATTTAATTGAACTATTAAATTAAAAACGAGCTTAAGCGAAAGTGAATTTTTCACGTATTTGTTCAGTTTTTAGGAAATTTAGTAGTTTTTTAGGTCATTAATATCGGAGCCTTGCCTATGAATCGCAATTAGTTATAGAAAACACTACATCAAACAAAATTATTACTAGAAATTCAGTAAAGTACGACTTTGTCTCGCACACGAAGGACTTCTTACGAATACACATACTATATCCATCCCTCTTGCCCTTTTTTATTTTGGCAGTTTTTTTCGTTGTGCTTTTTCGTTTAATTCTAATTTTTTAATATTTTGACAATTTTATTTTTGTTTTGGCGCATTTTTAATTCTGATGATTTTTTGTTTTTTTACGATTTTTTTTTTGTTTTTGCTGATTTTCTTAGCTTTGGCAAATTTTTAGCTTTAACATTTTTTTCCTTTTTTAACGATATTTTTTGTTTAAGCGATTTTTTTAGTTTCGGCACTTTTTTCGTTTGGCGATTTTTTAGGTTTTTGGCAATTTTTTTTTAAGTTTAGACACTTTTTTATTTTGTTTTGACGCTTTCTTTCCTTTTGGTGATTTTTAGGGTTCCGTACACCAAAATTGTAAAGGAACCCTATTGTTTTCGCCACGCTGTCCGTCTGTATGTCCGTCCGTCTGTCTGTATGTCTGTCAGAGGCTATTTTCTCGGGAACCGTAAAGCTAAACAGATCGCCAAAAAGCTAAAAAAAAGGCAAAAACTAAAAAAAGTCGTCAAAACGAAAAAAGCACTACAACATTAAAAAAATCGCTAATGGTAAATATATCATCAAAAAGGAAAAAAGTGCCAAAAATGAAAAAAAAATCACCAAAACAAAAAAAGGGGCAAAAACCAACAAAAATGCGCTACAACCAAAAAAATTTCAAAAACCAAAAAAATGGCCAAAACGAAAAAAAAGTGTCAAAACAAAAACAAGTCCCTAAAACTAAAAAAATTAAAGGGCCAAAACTGAAAAAAGCGCGAAAACTAAAATAAATCGCTAAAACTAAAAATATCGTCAAAAAGCGAAAAAACGTTTAAAAAAATGCCAAAACAAAAAAAAACCCAAAACTAATAAAAAGTCTGCATAAAAACAAAAAAAAAATCAAAAATCGCAAAAAAAACGAAAGAACGAAAAAATACGTCATAACCCAAAAAAAAATCACCAAAACCGAAAAAAAATTCCCAAAACCGAAAAAACGCTAAAACTGAAAAAAATCGCCACAACCAAACTAAATCGCTAAAACCAAAAATATCGTCAAAAAGTAAAAAAACGTTTTAAAAAATGCCAAAACCAAAAAATCTCCAAAACTAAAAAAATCGGAAAAAACAAAAACTTGCAAAAAACGAAAAATAGCCAGAAAATACGAAAAAATCACTAAAAATAAAAAAAGGGCCATAACTGAAAAAATCGCCTAAAACAACGAAAAATACTTAAACACAAAACAAAAACTAAAATTAAACAAAAAGCACAACGAAAAAAACTGCCAAAATGAAAAAAGGGGCAAAAACGAAAAGGGATATACATATGTGTATTCGTAAGGAACCCTTCGTGTGCGAGTCAAAGTCGCACTTTACTTAATTTATTTCCATTTTTAGCGAGTTTTTTCGTTTTTTCCGATATTTTTAATTTTAGCGATTTTTTTAGTTTTGGTGATTTTTGCTTTTCAGCATTTTTTTCATTTTGGTGTTTTTTTTTTCTTTAAGCCCTTTTCTCATTTTGGCGATTTTCCATTGGGGCATTTTTTTTTTAATTTTGGTTTTTTTAGGTTTGGGGCTTTTTAAAATTTCAAGAGTTTGCCTCTTACGGTTTCCAAGCTACAGCAAATTCTCTAAATTGCATAGTCAAAATTACATTAACTGATAGAATATCCTTTAATTTTTATTGTTTTAAATACCAGTTTTAATTAGTGTAGTTTTTAATAATACACTAAATCTAGAACACCCCATAATTTTTAGGTGCCCTACATTTTCTGTTGTAGCGGCCAAAGTTTTACATATTCTGTGAGAATTTCAGGTCCGTAGCTCTTACGGTTCTCAAGAAAACAGTCCGTGACAGACAGACAGATGGACGGACGGACAGCGTAGCTAAAACAATAGGGTGCTTTACACTTTTGGTGTCACCCTAAAAACGAGCAATAGCTGCCGTGATTAAGCCACAACTATACTTTTTCTCTGTTTTCATGTTTAAATCACACATCCATTCAAATTCCTATTGCACCTTCAACCTTTAGTTTTATAACAGGGATAAGTGTAAAAAATATTGCTTTAGTTCAGTGAATGTTTGTTTTTATTCGCACACTTTGGCCAACCTTAAGGGTTGGTTTTCATTCTTTGTTCCGTTTCACTGCAGGAGCGTGTGCATGCTATAGTGTATGCGTCAGTGTGTGTGTGTGTGTGTGGAAGAGTACATAACGTGTTGTATCCTTTTTTTTCTAACGTCAAGTTGCGGTTTTTTTTCAAACTCTATTGTATTGTGGTTGTTGTATATTTACTGCTGCTTCGTGTTTTCCTTACATTTTATTTAGAATTCAATTTTATTGTTTTGGATCGAAAATAAGGGTTGCGGAACTGAAGAAGGGAAGAAAACTTAAAATGTATTGTTTTTATTATTCTAAAACAATTTTTTTTGTGTTGAAATTTAACAATATCCTTTATTTGTTGTTTGTACCATTTTTTCGTAAACCCCATTGTCTTAAGCTGGTTGTTGTTGCTGTTGCTCAGTTAACAGTTGCTTTTGTTTTTCATACGCAATTTTCCTCTTAAAACTTTTTATATATTTTTTATAACAATATTAGACAACAAGAGAAACGACAACGCATGTATAAACATCATTATCATCTTGAGTTTTATCTTGATCATATTCATCACTTTTGTAAGATAAAAAAAAAACAATCGCTGGTTTTTTCTTTGCTGCTGCTGCTGCGGCTGTTGCTCCAGTATAGTTGCGTTTACGCCAACATTTAAAAACAATTTTTGGAGCATTTATCACGGCTCACATGCTGCACACCGCGGCACACCTTTTGTTCACATTCATTGAGGTGTTTCTTTATCTTTCTTTATATATTTTTAATATCGTTCTTTATACTTTATTACGGTTTTAATATTCTTTTAAAAGCTGTTGTTGTTGAAAAAACTGATGGTGGTATTAGCGTAACAGTTTGTATTTTTTGTTTCTTTTTTTATGTATTATTTTTATAACTCCCTTTTAATGTTTTTGTTTTTGATACAAATTTTATGAATGTATTTTATATTTTTATATTTTATGAATGTACTTTTCACAATTTTTATTTTTATTTTTTGTTAATGCGAGCCACAGTGGCATGAAAAGTATTAGCACGCAAAGAAGAAAAATAATTAGATTTTTAAAAGTTTAACAACCAAAAATAATACCATGTGAAAAAATCTAAAAGATTTAAGACACTTTTTGAAAGACCCACCCAGCGAGACTTGGTAATGTGTTGTCATTACTACATACCGTCTGAATTACTTTATAGTAGTTGTTCAATCACTTATTAGTAATTAAACAAGCCATTTATTCTCTTATTGGCAGAGTAGTAGTGTATCTGCTTATCATGCAGACGATAAGCAGTTCAACTAATGGGGAAGCAAAATGAATTTTTTTTAATTTTGTTCATGTTTGTGAAAACCAGTTTTAAGCCCGTCACCAAATAGTTGTGCAGTAGCCCAGTGAACAAAACACTTGGCATAAAATAACACAATAACTGAAAACGGCATAAGTTCAATGCTTAGCAGATACATTTATTTTTTATTATGTTTTCTATATTCAATGCCTACTAAATATTGAAATTTATAATTTGTTGTTTGTAATCAAATGTTAAAGTAAATGGTTAAAAAGCTAAAGTAGAAGTAGTGAAGGGTATGTTTATTAGCATTTTAACTCATTACTTTGCCATCAAAAATTTTCCTGGGTAGTTTAGGTTGTAGGGATACTTGAGTAGATAATTTTGCATTTTGCGATTTCACTGAAAAAAAAGTTGTCACTGCGTTGTTTCTACGCCCATTGTCGAATAGAGAAGGACTTAAGCTTTCTTTGTGTATTTAAAATATTATATTTTAAGTAATATTTCGCGGAAATGTTATCAAAATTAAAATTTTTTATACAACATTTTAATATAAAATAGTCTTTGAAAAACATTCCCACTGCATAATGGAGCTACAGACAAAATAAATGGTAAGTACACTCTAAAACACTTTTGTTGAAAATTAGGTCGATAATAATCGGCAACACTTTACGGATTATTATGGACCTAAAATTACACACGAATTATTTTTCAAGAAAATTTTTTTACTAAAAAGAAGCGATTGGCTGCGTGCAGGTTTGAACCGCGACCTCCTGACTGATAGTCTGACGTATCTACCATTGAACCATACCGTATTATACTTTATGTTACATTTTTTCCACTTGGACTAAATATGTTTAATTTGAAAGGTTTTTTCTTTAATAAAATAACTACAAAATCGATGTAATTTTAGACAAGGAGAAATTTTCAACACAATTTTAGACAATATATGACCGTAAATTTGAAGTAATGTTTTAGAGTGTAGCACATAAGTCCTACACTACCAGGCATGGAGCCAGCTTACACAGAAAAATATATCATCAAACTGCAACTAACAATTTCAATTGTTAATATGTAATTTAAATTCAAACATATATTTTGTTAATATAACAAATTAATACGACAAACACAGAAATTTTTTTCAACAAACTGAACTAGCCAAATTTTTTGTTATGTATTGTGAAAAAAATTAACAATCATCATTGTTGATATAACATACGAATGCACACACGTAAATTAAACAAAGCAAACCACGTTTTGTGTGTATTCATTATACGCGTATTTAGTAACGAATTGCTCTGTAGCTGAGAGGTAAGAACGTTAGTCTATTAGTCCAGAGGTCGCCGGTTCGATTCCGCTTAAAGACATTTACAGCCATATTCATAAATATTTAAAACAGGGCAATAAAGTAATTTTAAGCAAAATTTCATAAAATTGCATTAATAAATGTATATTACATAAAAATTTTAAAATAGGTTTAAAGATGGTATACACCTACTATAAACCTTCAATAAATTCATATCATCGATATATACATTTTAACTTCAAATATCTTTGCAAATTTAGCACACAGGAATACATGATATGTTTTAAATTAAAGCTTGAAGTCTTGGCTATAAGCGTTTAAGTGTGTTTTTTTTAATTTAATAGAATATGCCACTAAATTATTTAAGTTAAACAAAATTCACAAAAAAATGAGCGAAAATACACCATCAAAACACATAAAAGCCAAAAGAAATGTTAGTGATGTAGAAACAGTCAACACAAATGCAAATAGGCTCGTTATTCGAGTAACTTTTCCATACATGATTTTAAGAGTCGTGTGAATTCTTTTGTAATCATTTCTCTTTTTTGCTTTTACTTTATAGAAAACTTGTATCAAATAAGTTAAGAAATGTATTATAAAGAGAGTTCAACAAATCTTAACTTACATGAAAACAATATAAAGCTATTCGTTTATTTCAATATCCTGATGAAATCATATTCTTTTTATGGCAACACTAACTACAAAACATAGTGGTGTTGCCAGTATCGAAATCTAAAATTTTTTAAAACACACAATTACTCAATTCACAACCTGTTGTAAGTGTTGTAGATCTTAAAAATGTTGTTGGTAATTTTCACATAAACATGTTTCTAAACAAATGTTTATTTGGAAATTACCAACAACATTTGTACGATCTACAACACATACAACAGGCTGTGAATTGGTCAAATGTCTATTGTAGTGTTTATGAATGCAATTTTATATTTAACAGTTTTTAGTGTGAAACTGTTCAATAACAATTGCAAGTCTTAAACCTAAAATAAGAATTTTTATGAATGTGGCTGTTAGTGTTTATCGCAGATAAGCAAAAAGTCGTTTCGAGGATTGTGATTGTATAAAAAATATTGTTAATACAACAATATAATAGTTAAAATTTGTTCGGAAAATCAACAATTCACATTGTTGATATAACAATAATCTTAATTGAAATAAATTTGAAATCAACAAAAAAAAATTGTTTTTAATGTTTTCTGATTTTCCTTTAACTTACAATTTCGTAATTGTATTTACAAAAATCGTTGTAGGTTCAAAATCAATTAATTATTTAATTGATATAACAAAAAAATTAATTGTATCTACAATTTTTTTTTTTGTGTAAGCTTTTGGGAGGGGAACTTTTAAATGAATCGTACCGTTTTGCAAAATTTCTTTTAAAAACTCCATACACTCAAAATAAAATATTGGTAGATCTAACCAATTTCATACGTTAGAATTGCTAGTGTATAAAACTACAAACCGTAAGGTTGTACGTTCAATGCCCGCCAAGACATAAGCAGTAAGTGTGTTTGTTAAAATAAATAATTTTTTTTTGTAATATATTTGTCTTGGACTTAGGTTCTTACAAGTTTACTCATGTTTTAAACTGGACGCCTTTACCATCTCAGCTAAATCATCTTGTTAAATAACGATAGCACAAAGTATACATACACTCTAAAACACTTTTGTTAGGTCGATAACAGTCGGCAACACTTTACAGATTATTATCGACCTAAAATTACACACGAATTATTTTTCAACAAAATGTTTTTACTAAAAAGAGTGATTGGCTGCATGCAGGTTTGAATAGCGACCTTCTGATTGATAGTCTGACGTATCTACCATTCAGCCATAGCCGTATTATAAATTATGTTGAATTTTTTCCACTTGGACTAAATATGTCTAATTTGAAAGGTTTTTTCTTTAATAAAATAACTACAAAATCGATGTAATTTTAGACAAGGAGAAATTTTCAACACAAATTTAGACAATATATGATCGTAAATTTGAAGTAATGTTTTAGAGTGTAGACATATAGTCAAGTAAGTGACTTAAATACAGTAATTTTTGTAAATAACTATTTTCGTTGTTATCATTTTAAATTTGTAGTTTTAACCATCAAAATTTGTAATTTTAACCACGAAATTTTTTAAAAATTCAATTAGTAATTTTAACCATCAAAAATAATTTTAACTTTCAAACGTCGTTTTTTCCAAATTTATATTTTTCGATGCAGTAAAATCTAATATTTTGGTGTTGAACTTAGGTTCTCATGTTTATGAACCGGACGCTTTTATCATCTCAGAGTAATCATAGACATGAAATGACTTACATCTTTAAAATGTTATTTTAACAAATGAAAATTTTTATTTCAAAATAATTGCAACAACAATTTCCACTAACAGTAGGTTAGCTATTCAGATTGATTAGATTTACCTATAATTTTATTTTGAGTTATATTTTATTCGTATATGAGGTATATTTTATGAGATATATTTTATTCGTTTTGGAGAAAGAAATGTCCCTTTTTGTCCTAGATCCGCACTTGTAAACTACTGATCAGATTTATATGAAACTTGGCATATTAATTATTGCTAGCAAAGATGTGAATGTCATGAACTAATGACGCACAGGGTTTCCAACTTGAAGAAAAGGGTAATAAATATGTATCTTTGAAATGTGCGATCCGATTACAAAACGATGTACGAGGATTTAAAACTCATGGACTAAACTTTAAGAACGATAAAACTAGGATCACACGGTGACCTATAGGGTGTCAAAGTGTACTATCTCGGGCATGATAAACTTTGTTGTTCGACTCATAACTTTTACAAGTATTGTTCGATTTTAACGAATTTAAACTTGTTGTAAAGTTTATTAAGAGACAAAGAAAATACTACTTGTTTCATTAAGATATCCCTAATATTTTAAGATATATTTGGCTTTGAATTTTAAAATTTTGGTTTTTGTTCCTGCTTTCGTAAATATCTCTGGTAACAGCATAGCCAAAATTTACGAAAAAATATTTTATGATTTTAAACAAAATCCTTGATAATATGCAAAAGAAATTTTTAAGTTATATCAATTCATGTAGCCGTGAAAAAAAATTAATTCAAGACTTTGAAAAATCGCTAATTTTTTACAAAAAAAAGTTAAATTTGGACGTTTCCCCAAAAAAATTTTCAAAACTTAAATTTCTTCTTTTCAATATTTCAAAAGAACAGACTTTAAAAATTACTGCAGCTAAATTTTTAAATCGATTAAAGCGTGCATGCTACATCCAGCATTGGAAGAATATAGTGAATTTTTCTAAATTAATCGCTTAAGAAATAAAACGCCCATCGAGTTTATCAAATTTCTGTACAAATTCTATTAGAAACATTTAATATAATTAATCTGGCTTTTATTTGTTACCCGCCCAGTCCAAAATGTGGCCAGGAGAGAAGATTTTCTAAATATAGTAAAATTTAATTATTGTGTAATTTTAGTAGAACCTTTTATTTAATTAATTTTTAAAAAAGATTTTAGTTCAGCTTGAGGTCCGTTTAATAAATTGAAAAAACTCAGGAGTAAAATTGTTAGAACATTTTATTTACCTGCATGAAAATAGTACCAAACTTCAGTTTTTAACACTTATTTATTTACTATTTATTTCAAAACATAATCCCTTTATATTTAAATAATTTTAATGGTATATTGAACGGGAATTTTTTTACAACAGTCGACGATTTGAAAAGTTTGAATTTGTTTTTCTTTTGCTTTTGGCTAGTTTCGTTTTTCGTGATTTTTTTTTTCAGCGATTTATTTTAGTTTTTGGCGATCTTTTTACGTTTGGGCGACTTTTTTCGATTTTTGACGATATTTTTACTTTTAGCGATTTTTGTAGTATTGGCAATTTTTTTTTTGTTTTGGCGATTTTTTTCGGTTTTTGGCGACATATTTAGTTTTGGGAATTTTTTTTCGTTTTTGGCGAATTTTTTTCGATTTTTGACGATATTTTTAATTTTTGGCGATTTTTTAGTATTCGCAGTTTTTTTCGTTTTGGCGATTTTTTTCGGCTTTTGGCGATTTATTTTAGTTTTGCTGATTTTTTCTTTTGTTTTTGGTGCTTGTTTTGAATTTTGCAAAATTTTTTGGTTTTTTCTTTTGCGATTTTTCTTTTAGTTTTGGCGATTTTGTTTCACTTGGCTGCTTTTTTAGCTTAAGAAGATATATTTAGTTTTTGCGCTTTTCTTGGCTTTAGCAATTTTTTTTTCGTTTTTGAGACTATTTCCGTTTTTGAAGCTAAATTTTAAAATTACATAACCTGATATAATAACCTTTTAATTTTCAACCTGTTTTTTAGCATTCGCTATTGTTGCCTTTAAAATTTGTATTATTAGCTGCGAACATTTCAAAAAGTTGCATCTTACGGTTTTCGCGATACAGCTAATTGTCAAAATTACATAGTCATAATTACATTAACTGATAGAATACCCTTTAATTTTTAAATTTCAGTATTAATTGGTGTAGTAATAATACACTAAATTTGATCATTTCAAGTGTCTATATGTAATAGTCTGTATTAGGATTTCAACATGTTTCGTTGCTCGCTTCAGAACGCCCTTTAGCTTTTAGCTGTCATGTATTTGTTTTTGTAGTGCCCATAGTTATACATTTGGTCTGCAAAATGTCAGATCCGTATCCGTAGCGGTTGTCCGGAAAACAGCCTACGACAGGCAGACAGACCGAGAGATAGATAAACAGACGGACGGATGGCCGGACAGAGCAGCTAAACCAATAGGGTTCCTTTAAACTTTTTTGTACGGACCCCCAAAAATTACCAAAAAGAACTGCAATATTTATTCTTCATATATTAGAGTTTTCAAAGGTACCAAATGGCATTTAAGGGATATAAAGGGGGGAAGAATGCATTTAAAGTTTTATTTCTGAACGGGTTAACAATAAAGTAACAAAACTATATTTTTTACCCTTTTTTGGTCTTTTAAATGTACAAATTTCAAAAAAATACCAAGCATATTTTACCTTATTTTTTTATCTCATTATGATGTTTTTTGGAATCTTGTATCTTAATTAGATTTGGAGCTATAAGGTTACCGAATTTAAAATTACATCTAAAAATTCCTTCTCAGTGAAAGAGAAACCTACATGCAAAATTTGTTTCTATTAAAATAT
This sequence comes from Panzeria rudis, assembly GCA_956483635.1. Taxonomy (NCBI): domain Eukaryota; kingdom Metazoa; phylum Arthropoda; class Insecta; order Diptera; family Tachinidae; genus Panzeria; species Panzeria rudis. Next base: position 109,859,835 of record OY101450.1, on the reverse strand, counting down.
ATTCATTAAAAGCATATAACAAACAGTTGTAAAGAAAAAAGTATAAAAAAGATCTCCAAATTGTACTCTTTCTATATTCAAATTTCCAAACACTACTGAAATTCGTTGGAGGGCTTCTGAAGGAGAGAAGAATCGATTTTAAATTTTATTTCTATCTTTATTAGCTTAGGAGATAAACGGGTTAACAGAAAAACACGAAAGCTATATTTTTACCCTTTTTCGGCCCCTAAATGTACAAATTTCAAAAAAAAGTACTAAGAATCTTTTCGCTTATTTTTTGGTCTTATCATGATGCTTTTGCAATTTGGAGTCTACCTTAGTTAGATCAGAAGATATAAGGTTAGCGAATTTACCCGTTGTTACCCCATTTTGCCCCCTTAGCATTTAAATTTCCTAATATCCCTTCTTAAGCGTAGTATGCAGCTGTGCCTGAAATTCAGGCTGCCATAAGAAGTATGTGTAAAAAAAACAAACTGAAATTCAGGTTGGTAAATTTCTTAAAGAAATTTCCGTTTACTAGTACGCAGTTCCAAAAGAAAAGTACATGGAATTTTGGCATTTATTGTCTATTACAGGCATGTTATAACAATAAGTGGAGAGTTTTTTCCGTCAACTGAAACAAAAATTAATGTTCAGACAATTGTTTGGTAACGGAATTTTTGACATTTCTAGTTTTTCGTACATTGTAATTAATTTTTAGTGTTTTTGTGTGTTGTAAATTAAAAAATATATAAATTTGTGTATGCAAACAAAATTCTGTATAAACTTCTACACGATTATTTTTCCGTGTAGAAATAAATGCAAAACTCCAAACCTGAATTTCAGTGAGAACTGCATACTACGCTTTAGTAGAGAAACCTACATGCAAAGTTTTTTTTCTATAAAAAAAATATTCATTTGATATACATAACAAATAGTTGTAGAGGAAAAAGTACTAAAAACCGTTCTAAAATGTACCCGTTATATATTCGAGAGTCTAAAAAGTACCAAAACACATTTGATGGCTTCTTAACGAGAGAAGAATAAATTTGAAATTATATTTCTATCTTTAGTATTTTAGGAGATAACTGGTTAACAAGAAGGTACCAAAATTATATTTTTACCCTTTTTCGGCCCCTAAATGTACAAATTTAAAAAAAGTACCAAGCAACTGTCCGCTAATTTTTTGAATCTTATTATGATGTTTTTGGAGTTTTATATCTATCTCAGTTAGATCCGGTGATATAAGGTTACCGAATTTACCCGTTTTTATCTCCTTAGCATTTTAATTTCCCAAAAACTCGTCTTAATGGGTCTATACATCGGGACTAGTGACTTACAAAATTTTAGTTTTATAGCTTTAGTGGTTTGTGATGGGCGATGATGAATGAGTCAGTCGGTCACTCAATAACGTTGCTCTTTTATATACATAACTAGCTAACCCGACAGACGTTGTCCTGCCTAAATAATTTTTAAATTTTCCAAGCAACTTTTCCAAATTTTTCTCTTAATAAAAACCTTTCTCAGACTATTACACACATTTGAAAAAAAATGAGCGAAATCGGTCAAGCCGTTCTCAAGTTATGCGCTTAGCAACGGACACCATTTAATTTTTAATTATATAAATACTAAATTTACACTATAAAATATTTATTGAAACTTTTTTATTTGCTCTTAATTGGAAGTGTGCAAAAGCAAATGGAGTAAAGAAAATTTACCAAAGCCATCTAAAAATGGGTTTTTATTTAGTTTTTCCTTTTTCCTGTAAAATAACTAAAGCTGGAGAAACGCCTCTTCTATATTGAACCATAGAAATGTATATGGTTCACAAAACCTTTTTTTCTAAACTTCACTGTTTGCTGGTTTTTCTAACTTCGATTAATCGGAGCCAAAAGTCGATTTCAGTATAAAGTTGACAACTAAAACTCGATTACAAAAAAATCGTTTTTTGGCATTGAAAATCGATTTTCGACTACAATCGAAATCGACTTACCATTCACTACTTTATATATATATACCTTTTTGCCTTTTGGCGATTTTCGTTTATTTTTAGGCCCTTTTTTAATGGTTTCGTTTAAGGGTTTTTCTGACGAATTTAGTGTTTTTTTTTTGGAGATTTTTACCCTTTTTCAGCCACTAAATATACAGATTTCAAAAAAGTAGCAAATATCTGTCCGCTTGTTTTTTTGTTCTTATGATGATGCTTTTGATATTTGGTGTCTACCTTAGTTACATCCGAAGATAAAAAGTTATAGAATTTACTCGTTTTACACCTTTTTGCCCCTGCATCCGTGCATCGAAAAAGAAACCTACAAACAACATTTATTTCTATTCCAGATATTTATTCAAAGTACATAACAAATAGTTGTGCAGGACAAAAAGTACCAAAAAAAGCTCCTAATTTCACGCTTTATATATATCCAAATATCGAAAAATTACCAAGTGCATTTGAGGAGAGAAGAAAACGTTTGTTATATTAGGAGATAAACGGCTTAACAAAAAAGTACCAAAATTATATTTTTACACTTTTGTACAAATTTCAAAAAAGTGCTCATTTTTCTATCTTATTATGATACTTTTGAAATTATATGTCTACTTTACTTAGATTCGGAGATATAAGATTACCGATTTCATCCCTTTGTATCCCTTTTAATCCCCTTTAAGTTTTCAAAAATCTCTTCTTAGTGCATATATACAAATATATTCATTCAGCATGTATAGCAATGTGAATAGAAAATAGTTGTATGGAAAAAAGTACCAAAAAGGGCTACCAGTTTTACCCGTTATATATTAGAATTTCAAAAAAGTACCAAAATATCTTCATTACTTTAGAAGACAAGAAGTTAACAAAAAAAAGTACCAAAATTATTTTTTTGCCCTTTTTCGGTCCATAAATGTACAAATTTTAAAAACTACCAAACATCTGACCGCTCATTTTTCTATCTTATCATGATACTTTTGGAATTTTATTTCTACCTTACTTAGATTCGCAGATAAAAAAGTTACCGATTTTACCCGTTTTTATCCCTTTTAATCCCCTTAGAATCATAATTTTCAAAAATCCTCTCTTAGTGAAAATATAGAAACATATTCATTCACTATGTATTTCAATTTGCATAAAAAATTGTTGTAAGGAAAAAAGTACCAAAAAAAGCAACTAATTTTACCCTTTATATATTAGAATTTCAAAGAAAGTACCAAAACACATTTGAGGGCTTTGTAAGGATATAAGAATGCATTTTAAAGAATGCATTTTAAATTTAATCTGCATTACTTTAGGAGATAAACGGTTAACAAAAAAGTACCAAAATTATATTTTTACCCTTTATCGGCCCCTAGATGTACAAATCTGAAGAACATACCAAATACCTGCCCGCTCGTTTTTCTATCTTATTATGATGGTTTTGGAATTTTATGTCTACCTTACTTCGATTCGGAGATATAAGGCTACCGGTTTTACCCGTTTTTACCCCCTTAGCATTTGAATTTCCCAAAACCCCGTCGTAGTGGATCTATACATTTTGAGGGGAGCCCCCATACGAAATTTCAACTTTCTAGCTTTAGTGGTTTGGCCTGGGCGATGATGAATCAGTCAGTCAGTTTTAGTCACTCAATAACGTTACTCTTTTACTCGTATATATATAGATTGCAGACACGAACCAGTTAGCAAAGACAAAAATGAACCGCTTTTAATTTTTATAAACATTTGTATTATTTGTTGCCTCCATTCACAAAGTCAGATTTCTTCATTCGCACTATTTCACAAGGTCAGCAGTATGACATCGCTCCAATTATAATTTATTGTTTATAGAGTCCTAATTAATATGGTTATTCTGTTTTACATATTGATTTTTATAGTTGTTAACAATACTAAAAAATCTCAAGGCATTCCTTGTAAATGAAAGAGAATTTCTGAAATCCTTTATGTCTCTATTCCTTTTATGTAAATCAAAAATTATTATCACTTTGCTGTCAATCGACTAAAATTTCTAAGGCCGTATTTAAAAAGAACTATTTTTTTTGCCAACATTTCTCTTTCATTGCTTATTTATGCCCAAATCGTTACAATGTGCATAACAAGCATTTTGTATAGTCTTATTTTATGAATTGATGTGAGTGTGTGACTTTTCCTTAGAATTTACATCACATTTTGTGAGTTATTTTTTATCTTCAACCTTCATCCTGTAAATGCATTCATTCATTCATTATTTTTTCATTCTATTCCTCTAGCAAATCTTATAACAACGTGTTTTTTGTACTTTTTATAGTGTCTTTATTTACATTCTCTCTCTATCTTTTGTATCCACAACGTTGCACAAGCAGTGCAATTTAATAAAATTTGAAAAGAGAACAATGTTTGCTATTGCACTTGTTCAAGTAATAAAGCATCCAAAAAGAAGGCTCAAGTCGTCTTGTATGCATACGAATTGGTAGCTAGTGTTGTATGTATGAGTATTTTGGTATTAAGATAAGGAAATGTGATTTCTAAAGTCAACAACAAATTGTAGTTATTTTTATATGCATACATGTGCAGAAGAGTAGACGTTACTACATAGTAAATGTGAGCACAAAATATCAATTTGTGAAGTATTCAAAATATACATTATGAAATTGTTGTCTTCTTTTATTGCTTTTGATTTTATGAGAAAACTAAAATTGTTATTCCCTTTTATGAAAAGCACACAACAACTATGCCGATAAAGTGCATTGTTTATTGTTGTGTCAAAGCTAACTTCAATTGGGACAATTTTGACAACATGTGCATACGTGAAAGAAGAAACAAATACAGCTTTGAATTTTTTTAGTTTTGTTGCTTTTTTTCATAATTACAATCACCTCTTGTTATGTTTTTCTGTTCACTCTAAAATATATAATATGTATGTATGTATTTAATTTATATTTTATTATACAGAAAAGCCAAAAAGGCTTAAGATGTACATATGTATGTTTGTTTAAAGTGCTTGTGAAATTATGTCCATTATGGATTGTACATGATTTTTATTGTACAATTGACACAAGTGTCTATTAAATTTGTGTACAATGAATTTATGCATTGTTGTTTCAATGTTCTCTATATTTGCTTTACACTCAATTCGAATTACAACTACAAACAATATTTGCGCTTGAAAGAATTGCGTGTACATTTTTTTTAGGAATTGCGCACACGTTTACTACATGCATGCATGCATGCATAACTGTGTGTATGTTAGAATTTGTATTGTTTAGAAAGCTTTATGAATATACGAAATATGCGTTTGTAAGAGATTGAAAAATAGTAGAATTTTTGATTATGACACTTTTACTGTTGAAAACATCTTCATGCCACCACATGAAAGCGTATTTTGTAGTGATTTTATTTTTATATTTTTGTAATTAAAAACAATACAACAGCATTAGAGGAAACAATGATGAAATTTTAACTTTTAATTGAAATTTCGGAAAGAACTAACGACAGATTTTTTGAAGATTTTAAGTTTTATTGCAAACTCTCATGACAGAAAATGGAAATTTTTTGCTAAAGAAATTCGCCTTTGTCTTAAAAAATACACATACATAATTTATATATACATATTTAAGTAGATATATATGTCGAAAATAATAAGTACATAACTAGCTGCCTCTCTTTGTTCACGTGTACTTTCACTTCTACCTAGTGTGTGAAAGAAACTTCTATGTCTACAACACCGGGGCATTCAATAGAAACTTCTATTCAACTCTGTCATACTTATTTTAAATCATCACAGTTAAAAACATAAGCAGTGGTTTGTAGCAGATCGTATTGCCATATAAAAGCATGGGTTGCAACACGAACTTCAGCATCAGCTCTAAATTAGTAATAATTCTGGCAAAAAAAAAAACCGACTTCAATACAAAGAGCCAAATCTTGTACACCATTTAATATAAAAAATTTTCAAAATTGGTCCATAAATGGCAGAGCTATGCGATAATCAATTTTTGGGGGGTGGGGGGTGGTTCGAGTCACCCCAGCGATTTTGAAAAACAATTATGGGACCAAACTGCAAGCAAACCTTTTGAAACAAAAGAATAATTTAAAAATCGGTTCATTAATGGAGGAGTTATGCGATAATCAATATCTGTGTGAGAAGAATCAAACTACAAGAAAAGCTTTTCAAACATAAAAAGAGTTTTGAAAATCAGTCCTTAAATGGAGAAGTTATACGATAATCAATATTTCCGAGGGGGGGGGGGCGGCAAATTACCCCACCGATTTTCGAAAAAATTATGGGACCAAGCTGCAGCAAGGTCTTTCAAACAAAAAAACGATTTTGAAAATCGGTCCATAAATGTAGGAGCTATGCGATAATCAATTTTTTTTGGGTGGGGGGGGGGGGGGGGAGGTTAATTTCAAACATAAAAAAAGTAAAAAAATATACACACGAATTGATAACCTCCTTATTTTTTGAAGTCGGTTTAAAAAAAATCATGCCTAGAGGAAGAACACCTGTCATAAGACAATTCACGTGACTGGTTCCGAAGGACTAGCAACAGCTTCGATTTCTGGAGCTTTATGTGAGAGACACCTGTCATTTTTACATGGCGTTCACATTGACCAGGCGCGGATCCAGTGGAGGGGAAAAAAGGGACATTTCTCCCTCCAAAACGAATAAAATACACCTCATTTCTATGGAGTTCATAAAAGAAATTTTTTTTCATTTGTCATTGACATACCTGAAGAATACTCAGTAATAGGTTCTAGACCCAAGCCCAAGAAACTTGTCCTGTGGTGATTTCTTTCATACTAATCAAATTAATGTACTTTTAATAAATATTTTTGATTTGAAAAATCTGTTAGAAACAGTACAGTAACATTTTTGTTCTAGTTAAGTTATGTATTCTCTTTTTACTGCTCACGTTTTTGGAAAATATTGTACTACCCGCCTTTCCACAAGTCGACAGATATTGATAAAGCCATAAACAAACTGACAAATGCGTTCAAGGAGGCCACAAGTTTATCTTGCAGACCATCCATACAATACCCAAACTGCAAACCGCCCTGGTGGTCTGACAGTATAGCAGAATCTCAGAGGAACTGCAGTAGGCTGTTGAATGAGGCTAAGAGAACAGGCAACTGGATACTCTAGAAGCTCTCTTTGAACAAATTCCAGGACCAAGTCAGGAACGCAAAACACTAGTCTTGGAAAGATTCTGCAGCAATGTAGAATCCATTTCCGAAACTAGCAGATTGCATAAAATCGTAGCCAAACAGACATATATACCTAGTTACATGCAGAGATCTGATGGCATCTGGACCAATAGCTGCTCTGAGTCTCTAGAGGTCCTGATGGACACCCCATTTTCCTGGCCGTCTACACTACATGGAAGCGCAGAATGCGACTCTCGCTACAGCCGATCTCCTGAAAAGCTATACTGGACAGTAAACAGTTTCCATCCGTAGAAATCTCCTGGTCCAGATGGAATTATTCCTGCCAGATCTGCAGCACAATGTAAATCTAGTGACCCCTCGGCTACTTATCATATATAAGGCCTACCTTCCCTGGTCATATACTCTGAACCAATGGACTAATTGTGATGTCATCTTTATCGACGAAAGGAGTTAAAGCAACGCACTCTAAGGATACAGAGAGGGCAAGTCCTAACCATCCACTGTCGGAGAGGAACATTTTTTTTGGGACCTATCCCTCGGACCCTTCCTAAATACAAATTTTATGATTTTGTGCAACTTTATAATAAAAAAAAAATTTGTTTAGTTAAATAGAATATTTTTTATATTTCTATTATATTTTTATTTAGAAAACTTTAACAAAAATCAGAAATTTTGTATGGGAGCACCCCTAAGGAGGGTCTGAGGGAACAATGTTC